>VZQC01012909.1:51059-118139 GCA_009823505.1 Rhizomys pruinosus
GTTAATTTTGTATCCTGCCACTTTGCTGAAGCTGTTAATCATTTCTAGGAGTTTTCTGGTGGAGTTTTTAGCATCCCTTAAGTAAACAATCATATCATCAGCAAATAGGGATAGCTTGACTTCCTCTTTTCTAATTAGTACTCCTTTAATTTCCTTTTCTTGCCTTATTGCTCTAGCAAGTGTTTCAAGCACTATATTGAAGAGGAGTGGTGACAGGGAGCAGCCTTGCTGAGTTCCTAGTTCCTACCTTTAGAGGGAATGTTTCTGTTTCCACATTTAAGATGATATTGGCTGTGGGTTTCCTCTATATGGCTTTGATTACATTGAGGAATGATTGCAATCACCCTTTGAAGTATACAATTAAATTATTTTCTACATAAGAATTATATGAACATGGGGCTGGAGAGATAGCCTAGCAGTTAAGAGCACCTACTGCTCTTGCAGAGGACCCGGGTTTGATCCCCAGCACCCACATGGCGGCTGAAAACCGTCTGTAACTCCAATTCCAGGAGAACTCCAGTTCCAGGGGAATCCGAGACCCTCTTCTGACCTCCACGGCATTGCACAACACGGGTGCACAAACCTACATGCAGACAGTACATTCATACACATACAAAAAAAATTAAAAATTTTTTTTAATTATATGAACATACCACAGTGAATTTTAGAACATTTTTTATCAAGTCAAACTTTAGATAGGGAAGCTACACCAATAAATCTCTGTAGTGCAGTAGTCTAAGATCAGCATGATGACATGTAAGGTGGATAGGAAAGAGTGCACAGGGTCCCACCTCAAGATGAAGAGCTGCAGGCGGCCAATGGATGCTGAGGGAGGGAGAATGCTGAGAGGGCATATGATCCGAGTGGGCAGCCCTGAGAACAGGTACACATGAGTACTACTAAATGGACTCAGGGAAATATACAGAGATATATGCTTTTATATATCTATATGTGTGTGATAATAATAAAAAAGAAGACAAGAAATTGGGATGGAGTGGGGAGGCCATGGGAGGAGTCATTAACATTCTCTCCCTTACCATAAATCTCCTTTTTTAGATATTTCATATAAACAAAATCAAATAACATGTGGTCTTTTGTGACTAGTATTTTTATTTTTTTTTGTTTATTTATTTATTTATTTATTTATTTATTTATTTTGGTCTTTTTGAGACAGGGTCTCCTGTAGCCCCAGCTGACCTGGAACTCACTCTGTAGACCAGGCTGGCCTTGAACTCACAAAGATCCGCCTGCCTCTGCCTCCCCAGTGCTAGGATTAAAGGCGTGCACCACCACGCCCGGCTATGACTAGTATTTTTAAATTAAGCATAATGTGTTCAAGGTTCAATCATGCTGTAAGAATTAATTCCTTGGTCTGGAGAGATCTTAGCCTAGCGGTTAAGAGTACCAACTGCTTTTGCAGAAGACCCAGTACCCACATGGCAGCTAAGAACCATCTTTAACTCCAGTTCCAGGGGAATCTGACACTCTCTTCTGACCTCCGAGGCATTGCACAACACAGATGCACAAACCTACATGCAGATAGTACATTCATACACATAAAAAATAAAAATTTAAAAAAATGTTTAAAAAAAGAATTCCTTTACACAGCTAGATAATATTCCATTATATAGATATTTTGTTTATTCTTCATTAGTTGATAGACATTTAAGGTATTACATTTGGAGTTATCATAAAATGTAAACAGTTAACCACAAATTTTCATGGGCTTATGTACCTAAGAGCAGAATAGCCAGGTTCAATGATACTCTAAGTTTAACTTAAGGAAAACTATCAAATTGTTATCCAGTGTGGTTGCACTATTTTACATTTGTAACAGCAGTGTATGAGGGATTATATTGATATTTTTTCTTTTTATTTTGCATGTGTGCATGTATGTTATATGTGTGTATGTGCACATGTGTGTGTGCAGGTGCATGACCTTTGTGTCCATTCCACTGACTTACACGTCCATTCTTGTGCCAGCACCATACTGCCTTAATGACTGTTGTTTGTAGTAAGATTTGGAATCACAATTGAAGTCCATTGTTTCATACACTCAGAATTAGCGAAAAGTGTAACCAGGGATTTGATTATGGCTGGAGGTCCACAGCAGTTTCTTACTAAACAATCATCATATTAAGCTATAATTTTCATGAGGGAAAAGACTCTGATTTTCTTTTACTTTTCTGTATATTCCTTACCTAGCTCTCTATAAACACATATTATTTGTGAATGAATTGTGAATAAATATTCAGATTGTTGGAAAACCTAACTCTGACACATCAATGCTAGCTCAGTGGTGGGAATACTAGCAAACAAATCTAATCATTTCAGGACCTAGATCTCAGGAATCGTGTCCTTGTGGTGGACCTAAACTATCTAGAGACCACTTCATGGGTGAAAGTGACAGACTATTAACACAGGAAATTGGAAGACAGAGTTTTCCACATCTTCTGAGGATAAGAACAATCACACAGAAAGTGGTGTGAGGTCGCACAAGGAAGAATTCTCCAGCCTTTGATTTCCTCCAGGTGGGGATCCCCATGATAGTGCTCAAACACGTATGTGCACCCCAACCACACACACATACACCAGAAGTCGATGTAAAAAGGAATCTTACCTTCAGTTGCTACCAGACTATTTAAACAAGCCATTAGTAAACTACTTATAAAAGCAAAAAGTTTGGGTTGGGGATATGGCTCAGTGGTTTAAATGCTTATTCATACAAGCAGGGGGGCTCCAGTTCAGATCCCCAGAACCCATGTAAATGTCAGGTGGATGTTAATCTCTGGCTTTGATTTAAAGACCCTGCTCAGGGCTGGAGAGATGGCTCAGCAGTTAAGAGCACCCCGGGTTCGATTCCCAGCACCTACATGGCAGCTAAGAACCGTCTTTAAGCTGGGCGTGGTGGCACATGCCTTTAATACTAGCACTTGGGAGGCAGAGGCAGGCAGATCTCTGTGAGTTCAAGGCCAGCCTGGTCTACAGAGTGAGTTCCAGGACAGCTGGGGCTACAGGGAGACCCTGTCTCAAAAAATAAATAAATAAATAAAAAAGACCCTGCCTCAACAATGCCCACACACACACAAACACACATATACACCTGTATGCACAACACACACACACACACACACACACACACACACACAGAGGTAATAAAAAAGAAAAAAAGGAGAAGCCAAAGGTCCTTCTCTGGCAGTAGTATCTGCATTTTGCTTTATTAGTGCTGAAAGCTGAGTTTGGTAGCTCTTGTCACCCTACACTCAGGAGCCTAAGGCAAGATGATTGATATAAATTCCAGGCCAGCCTAAGCTACAGTTTGAGCCCATGCCAAAGGAGGAGGAGGAGGAGGAGGAGGAGGAGGAGGAGGAGGAGGAGGAGGAGGAGGAAAGAGGGAGGAGGAGGAGAAATCTTGGAAGCTGAGAGTTTTGTCTCAGTGTTTGCTTCAGGCACCAGTATAAACGAGCTCTCTGCTGTTGTATGGGAAAGAATTGGATGCCCTTTGGAGAAGGAGTTGGCAGGTTTTTAGAGAGAAGTGTTTACTATTAAGTCATGAGAAAGAGTCACTGGTCAGTAGTTAGAGAAAAGAAAGAGGAGAAGAGATGGTGAGCTAGACAGCGGTTGTGTTCAGTTCACCAACAAACAGTAAACTTCCCATAGCTTAGAACAAAATCCTGCAGTTTCACACCCCCACCTCCCTTCAAGCACGTGATGCCTGCCGGTGAAACAGGTCCCACCTCACCCTCTAGTGGGGAAAAGCAGGACATGACATTCAACAATGATTTGGTCTGGTGGTTTATTTGTTTATACTGAAAAAATAAATACAATAGCCCTAACATTATCTCCAAGTTTAGAAATCTTAGAGAAAGCATGTTTGCCTACTTCCAGAAAGGGAGCCAGGTCCCTCTGCTGTGCAGCCTGGCACAGGCCCTGAACTCTGCTTATGTCTATAATAGAAGCCAAAGCCTGAGTGACGTTCTCATTTCTTTATTTTTTTCACTGTAGTTTCTTCGGGATGATAAAATGGAAAAGCTTGATGAGATTGTCGAAAAATACCCTTGTGCCTTCCCTTGCTGGGTTGGGCCCTTCCAGGCGTTTTTCTACATCTATGACCCAGAGTATGCAAAGGTATTTCTGAGCAGAACAGGTAAGAAGGAAGGCCAGCCCGGGGTCCTAACCCTGCTAGGAGTGACTTGCACACAACTCACAGGCCTGATCTAAAGCAAAGATTAGTCCTGGACCCAGAAGAGACCCTCCAAAAGTACAGAGAGGGGTAGCTCTCTTTCCCCAGTGAAGGGGCTTCCCATGTGTTCCTCATTTCCTTGTCTAGTTCTGGCTCCTGACCTCTATAAAGTCCTAGCTGAGCCAGGGGCTTCCTCTGCCTCCTTTGTTTTGTGACGCTCAAGTCAGCAACACTATACACACGCACATACACACGCACATACACACACACACACACACACACACACACACTCATCATGAACATAAGTCTCCAGGGGAAATCAGAAGACCACTCCTGTGGGTCTGCATGTAACCCCAGGAGATAGTCCATTCATGTACCAGGCCGACCTCTTAGTTGTGGTCCAAATGTTCTGTTCCTTTGCATGGCATGAGTCATTTCCTTCAACCCAATCCTTTTACAAAGTGCCCACTATAGATTATGTCACAGCACAAAACTAAAATGAAAGTCTAATATTCTAATTTTTCATGTGTTTCACATTCCTTTCACTTAACAAAACCTAGTAAGAGAAAACAGGCCTTTCTGTGAATTCCTCTGAGTTTCCCAGTCCTTCTGCTACAACTTGTATAGAGTTGGCCTCCTTAGGACCTGAGCTGTAAAAGATCTTTCCATTAGTCACAAGAACATCAACAGACCTTTGTACCTTGCTGTCTAATGTTTTCCAACTGTGCTCTGATATTGATAAACCTTCCAACAAGCAGAACTGTCTCAACCTCCATTCTAGAAATGTGGCTATCCCTAAGCAAGTCAGTTCTGATAGAGGAGAGAGAAACCAGACCAGAGTCCCAAGGGCTTGCCCTGCTGTGGAGCTGAACTAGGAGTCAGGGTATTCACAGCCTCCACAGCTGTAGGAACAACCTGGGGTTCCGTCCTCACTGTCACATCAGGGTTCCATCCTCACTGTCACATCAGGGTTCCGTCCTCACTGTCACAGCAGGGATTCCGTCCTCACTGTCACAGCAGGGTTCTGTCCTCACTGTCACAGCAGGGTTCTATCCTCACTGTCACAGCAGGGATTCCGTCCTTACTGTCACAGCAGGGTTCCATCCTTACTGTCACAGCAGGGTTCCGTCCTCACTGTCACAGCAGGGTTCCATCCTCACTGTCACAGCAGGGTTCCGTCCTCACTGTCACAGCAGGGTTCCGTCCTCACTGTCACAACAGGGATTCCATCCTCACTGTCACAGCAGGGTTCCCCACCCTTCTCTGCTGAGCCCAGGCAAATAAAGAAACCTTTTCCGGATTTGACCTGGTCATGAGCTTTTCCCTAATCCTACCTCTTGCCTCCTCTGCTTGGCTCTGCAGACCTCAAGACCCAGTACCTGCACAGGTTCATGACTCCATGTCTTGGTATGTATGTATCACCTACGCTCACCCCAAATCACCTATCCATAGCAGAGCATTCCAAAGAGGCTGAACCAAATCTGAACTCCAAAACATCAAGAGGGGGCAATCAAATAAATGTAACATGAATGCCGACTAGGGATCATTTGGGAGAAGGAAGAAAACCAGCCAGAGGGAACAGAGAGGGAACAGGGGGGAACAGAGAGGGGGAGGGAAACAGTGATAATGAAGTATGATGATGCATGAATATGAAGATGCCATAATGAAATCCATTGCTTTGTATGCTGACATAAAAATACAAGTTTTAAAGTTTAAAACTGAGGCTGGGGCTGGAGAGATGGCCTAGAGGTTAAGAGCACCGACCGCTCTTGCAGAGGACCCAGGTTCGATCCCCAGCACCCACATGGCGGCCAAGAACCATCTGAAACTCCAATTCCAGGAGAACTCCAGTTCCAGGGGAATCCCAAGCACACACACACACATACACACACACACACACACACGCACATAATTTAAAATTAAATAAAATATTGTTCTCCACCCTCCACACACATGTACACACATGCACTGCACACATAGAGATACACATAAACACACATAAAATTTTTCTTAAAGAGTAAGATAGATCTATAATGAGAGTTATCCATGGGGAGATCAAAAGGGAACTGAAGAGTCAGCATGATTTTGCAGAAAGCATCCTTGTCTGTTTCTCTCCTCAAAGTCCCATTTTCCACTCCCTCCCATTCTTCATGCCCTTAGCTTCACATCTCCATATTTCCAGTCCTTTCATCTCCCTTAATTACTTGTGTTCTCCTTTCTTTTCAGAGTTCTCTTACTTTCATATGTCTTTCAGTACATTCTTTCTCTAAAGTGCAGTTTGGTACTATTCTGTAAGCAGTATATGCTGCTTGCCCATGTTGTTGATATTAACTTTTTACCTGAAAGAATATAGACTTTGAATTCAGAGCACTCTTAGATTTGAATACTGCTGTCCACTCTATTAGATTAGTTGAATATGATTTTAGAGAAGTTATTCAATCTCTCTATAAGTCATTTTTCTTGACAGGGCTGGAGAGATGGCCTAGCAGTTGAGAGTGCCGACTGCTCTTGCAGGGAACCCGGGTTCGATCCCCAGCACCCACACGGCGGCTGAAAACCATCTTTAACTCTGGTTTCAGGGGAATCCAATGTCCTCTTCTGACCTCCACAGCATTTCACAACACAGGTGTACAGATCTACATGCAGACAGTACATTCATACACATACGAAAATAAAAAAAAGTTTGAGAATACCAAACTCATGAAGTATAAGAAAATATATATGTACATATATATGTATATATAGATAGATAGATAAAGAAAATGAGGTGACAGTGCTGTGGCTGGTGTGAGAAGGGAATCTTCATATTTCTAACACTTGGTGTAATTGCCAGCATCATCATCATGATCAGGGCATTTGTAAGCATTCAAAATAAGATGTCATTCAAACTTCAAAGTCCTTTGAAAGCCAAATCTTTTTTTTTTTTTTTTGTATTTTTGAGACAGGGTCTCCCTATAGCCCCAGCTGGCCTAGAACTCACTATGTAGACCAGGCTGGCCTTTAACTCACGGAGATCCACATGCCTTGGCCTCCCAAGTACTGGGATTAAGCCATGCACCACCAGGCCCGGCATGAAAGCTAAATCTTTTTATAAGATGTATTTGATTTTTATTTATGTGTATGTCAATGTGTCTATAAGTTTGTACTCATGTGCATAGGTGCCCACAGATGTCAGAGGCAGATATTGAATCCCCTGCAGCTGGAGTTACAGGTGGCTATGAGCCACTCATTGTGGGTTCTGGGTAATGAATTCCAGTCTTCTGCAATATTAGCAATCATTCTCTCTGGTCCCTGAAAGGCAAATCCTTTTGCCCACTTTGGCAATAGAAGATCGTGAAGTATTAGCCTTGATGAGTATTTGCACAGACAAGAGCTCAAGGTGGGTTATCTGAGCAGAGAATGTGTTCGAAGTAAAGTTCATGGATTGGTCTATAGCAAAGAGGAGATAGATATTTATCATGTTTCTACCATGAGCTAAGGAAAGACCAGCTTATCACACCTCATTGAGGATGATAACTTCCTCAGTTACTACATGAGTGGCAATTAATTGTAGTGTTAACACTCTCATCTCAGTGTTAGGCTCCAAAACTTATCAGTCCCTGAAATTATTTCTCACACTGTTAAATACATACATCCTAGGTGTGGGCATCAGAACTCATCACCATCCCTAGCTCTGAAGTCTTTGACACTATTTTATGACAACCTGTGAGTTGATCACTTCCTGCTATTTGTGTTCCTCTCTCCTCATCTAAAAAAAAAATAGCATGGGATTTTGTGTATTTTGTTTCTCTAGGAAAAGGACTCTTGCATCTAGATGGGCCCAGGTGGTTCCAACACCGCTGCCTACTAACTCCTGGATTCCATTGTGACAGCCTGAAAACACATGTGGGACCGATGGCCCATTCTGTGAACACAATGCTGGTAAGTGAAGTGGGGAAGCAACACTAGTTCACTGCAGAGAACTCCAGACAGCACTGTATTACACATTTATTTAATGGGTTGTGAAAAATCACAGTGGATTTCTAGAAATTAATCAGTATACAAGTATCCACTAACCAATGGTTGTCTGATTAAGCCTTTCCTACATTCTTTGAGGGTCCTGTAGGGATGGCTCAGTGGTTCATAGTTCTGACTACTCTTCCAGAGGACCCAGGTTTGTTTCCCAGCACCCACAAAGTGGCTAACAACTGCCTATAGCTCCAGTTCCAGAGAATCCAAAGCCCTCTTTGGCCTCTGTGGTTTTTCGAACACAAGGTAAATGCACGCAGGCAAAACACTCATACCCATGAAAATGAATCAATTTTTTAAATTTTTTTAAAAAAGAACTAAGGGTGGGCATGGTGGCACATGCCTTTAATCCCAGCACTCAGGAGGCAGAAGCAGGTGGATCTCTGTGAGTTCAAGGCCAGCCTGGTCTACATAGCAAGTTCCAGGCCAGCTGGAGCTACAGGGAGACCCTGTCTAGAAAAGACCAAAAAAAAAAAAAAAAAAAAGAACTGATCCTCTGCCTTAAATATATTCTGAGATTCTATGGTGGTAAACCAAATACCAAGTGGTAAGATTCAGATAGCCAGGTAAGGAAGCCAAGAGCAGCTAAGCAACATCAGATGCCAGAGGAGACTCAAATTTATCATGAAATACAAGCTTATTTGCATATGTAGATATTACAGATGGGAGAATCCTAGGCAACATGACCTGAGCAAAGGTCTGAGGCTGAAATGGACTTGCCTGATGCTTATGAAGAGTTGAACTAGGGAGCAGTGTGTGTATTCGCCTGCAGATGGCGGAGTCTTGTCAGGAGGTGAGCTACACCTTCCAAAGGGGCAGGACATTGTTGCCTAGGAACATTCCTGTTGAGTGAGCTCTGATTTAGAGACGAGTTCTATCAAAACCCTACTGATATAGAGGTTTTCATTATTTAATGAATTTCTGTTCAAATCAGACAATGCAGTGTCTCCATAAACACTTCAAATACAGACCCAAATCCCCTTCCATCCTCAGTGGAGAACCCATCTCTGTTCCTGAGGAACGACTCTTACTAGTTTATTGCTGTGTTATCAGGAAAGCTCACAGAAATGATCACCTCTTTAGGGTGGTGAGGGTTCTCAAGGCGGAGACTCAGAGAGCACCAGGCTCGGGGAGAGCAGGCAGAGCATCCTCCTCTGCTTGCAGTGCTGCTCAGAGTACAACATAATTCCAGTTCCACCAGTGACAATATTTTTTTCTCCATTTCTTTTTTTCATTGTATACATAGCAAGTTCTCCCCAGTTTCTAAATCCAAATGAGTGTATCCCTTGCATGTACGTAGGTGCACCTGTGTCATACAATGCCCACAGAGGTCAGAAGAGGGCATTTGATCATTTGATCCCCTGGCACTGGAGTTACAGATGGTTGTCAGCCACCATAAGGGTGCTGAGAATCAAACCCGGGTCCTCTGCGAGAACAGCCAATGCTCTTAACCACTGAGCCATCTCTCCAGCCCCTTTCCTCCACCTCTAAGAGCCACTTCTGCCCTCTGTGTTTCTCGTGTTTTCCAGAGTGCCTCAGGCTTAGAGGCCTGATCTGGCCCCATTTCTTCTAAGCCTATCACATGCGCTTAGCAGAACACTCCACTCGCCTGAGTTAATACCACATGGAATCCCATTAATATGTACAACTAATGTAATGTTTTAAAAATATTATCCAATTTAGCTGTAAACCATCTGAACGAATAATTGACATTTGGGGTAAAAGGTTTTTAAATTCTGCCTTTGTAGCAGTATTTAGCACCTAGTTTATCAGCCAACAAACATAAGCTAAACTAAGGCATTTCAATTTAGTTGCATTTTTACACACACACGAAAAAGCTTTATCATGTTAAATACATTTCTTACTGGAGCAGGGGGCCTTTGTGGAAGTTTAGAAAAATCAAGCAAAGCATTTCAGGCCATATGAGTAAGTCTCTTTCTATGGGTAGGGGGTCCGGGGCACAGGCTGCGTGTGGTGGGAGCCAGGTCCCTGCAGCAACTTCTCTCCCCAGTTTTTAAATCTAAAATATTTTTTTAAAATGTTCCAAGTGTATCTGCTGTGCTGTAATGGTGGTTGAGAGTAGCTATGGACTCCAGCAATTAAGGCTTGAAGGTGGCTCTGCCCTGGGGAACCCTCCAGTGCCTGTTGGTCTGAGTGTGAGGGTGTGCAGAATTCTGCCTGTTTGGAGCAGTTGCAGCAGTCATTGAGAGGCCATTTGCCAGATGCACAGTGCCCGCCACGCTCTTTCTCACTCGCTTGGTGAGTGTTTGTTTCCCTTCCTCGGGCTCAAAGTAAACACATGGGTTATTTACTCCCTGGCCTTCCGTTCCTGTGAGGTCGGGGTTTTGTCCCTTAGATGGCAAGGGCAGGGGCAGGGAAAATCAGGCAAATAAAGACAATTTGATGGTGGTGATGATGTTGATCTTGGCCTCCTCTGCTAGGATAAGTGGGAGAAGATTTGCAGAGCTCAGGAAGCAACCATGGAGGTTTTTGAACACATCAACTTGATGGCCCTGGACATAATCCTGAAATGTGCTTTCGGCCAGGAGACCAACTGCCAGATAAACAGGTCAGTGACAGGACAGCAGACATGTTCTCCGTGATCTAAGTCAATTATTAACATACGACTTTTTTTTTTCTAGCACCTATGAGCCTTATGTGAAAGCAACGTTTGAACTTGACAAAATTGTATCTTCTCGATTGTGTAATTTCTGGAATCATCATGACATAATTTTCAAATTCAGCCCTAAAGGTCATCATTTCCAGGAGTTAGGCCAGGTGCCACATCAGTACACAGGTAAATGCACGGACTGTTCCTGGGAGGGGGGTTGTCCAAATCCATGCACCATAATGATTATCTTGTGTCTGAAAAGATAAGTCTCAAGGTAAACAGAAAAGAATTCTTGCTCTTAATGAAGCTCTGATGTGGGCACTGAATTACAACTTCCATCCAGTAAAGGGAGCTTACCACCTCCTTAACAGGACTTCAACTCAGAACATTTTTATGTATAATACAATTTTATTATACACAATTATTATTAATTTATAACGAGTGGGCATTTAAGATTGCAAAATGAACACGGCATATGGTTTTTGTGCAGTAAATGAAGTAATAATTACAGAATAAAAATACTCATGCAACATAGGGGTAGAGGAAAGAGTAGACATGGGCACGCATTCTAAAGACACTCATTCAAAAATGTGTCATTTAAAGCCCAGTGTGGTGGCTCATGCTTTTGATCCCAGCACTCAGGAGGCAGAGGCAGGCAGATCTCTGTGAGTTCAAGGCCAGCCTGGTCTATAGACTGAGTTCCAGGACAGCTGGAGCTACAGGGAGACCCTGTCTCAAAAAAACCAAAAAAAAAAAAAAAAGATATAGGAAATGAATGGTTGCTGAGAGAGGAAGAATTGTTTCCTCCAGGAATGAGCTCTCTGGTAGATTATCCAATCTAAGTGGTCAGCCCTAAACACCTGTACATATTAGCACCACTAAATGGACTCAGTAAATTATATACATGTAAGTGTGTGTGTGTG
This sequence comes from Rhizomys pruinosus, assembly GCA_009823505.1. Classification (NCBI taxonomy): domain Eukaryota; kingdom Metazoa; phylum Chordata; class Mammalia; order Rodentia; family Spalacidae; genus Rhizomys; species Rhizomys pruinosus. The sequence continues at coordinate 62,785 of VZQC01012909.1, forward strand.
TCTGTGTGTTTGTGTATAACAACAGTACTTAAAGAAGAGGTCACAATATTGAGAGGGAGTCAGGGGAACTTGGGAGGGAGGAGTGGAAGGGGAGAGGATTAGAAATTACGTAAATATGGTAATTGAATAAAATTCTCAAAAATTAAAAATTTAAATTATAAAAACTAAAATTATGTTAGCAAAAAATAAACACAAAAATAGAAATAGAACAAGTCTTTTAAGCACTTCAACATTATTTTTCATGAATGCAGTAACAGAGAATACTTATCGCCAGAGAATCCTTCATCAGTCCAGTAGTTAATTTTACCATGACTTTGGAAAAGTTACTTACTGCTTTGTCTCAATGTTATCTATAAAATGAAGACAAAAAAGAACCTATCCCATAAGTTTGTGGTGATATGGAGAATGTTTTTAAAAGGAACGCTAATGGAATAGATGTCAAATATAAAGTACAGTTAACTATACCAAATACCTTGGCCCTGGGAAATTTGCAAGGCCAACATGCACACACAAAGATATGCATATACACATAGGTAGCATAAAAAGGGTATTCAGAGAAGGTTAGAAACATTATAAATTGCAGCATTCTCAAAAGTTTTTGTATCAAATTCTGTAACATTACTACACCAATATTACAATTGCCTAAACAAATAAAAACCTTTTACATTTAGTGGGGGCTTGTATTTTTTTGTTGAATTTTTGTGCATTTCATACAAAACATCTTAGCCATCTTTATACCCCCTCCCCGACCCACACCCCCATTATCCATCCCCACAAGATTTCATGCATTCTGTCATATATGTTAAGCCCTATAAAGTCAAGTTTATGTACCCAGATATCCCTCAGTACAAATTCATCCCTGAGCTCAGCAGACATCTGTTTCCCCCATCTCTTAAAACCATCTGTCTCCTGGAACTGTGTTGATAAAAGTATCTTGCAGGAACTCTATCCCTGGAACCATGTCCCAAGTCTGGCTGCACCAGTAATTTTATTCAAAATGGTTTCTCTAGCTTCAATTGGGGAAGTACAAGCATGGCTCCACCATAATTGTAACAGACCATGTGGCCTTTTCATCCTGAGTTCTAGAACACCTCATTTATCCTAGGTCGGTCATCCTTCCCAGCCTCCACTGTATTCAATAGAAATGGGTTGCTGCCTTTCAACACTTTGATATGTTCATTCTCAAGCATATCCACATTCATTCCTTCTTTCATTCTTTTTTTGGGTGGAGTAGCAAATTGAGGTTGACTAGGAAAGGAAATGAGATAAAGTACAAGGTCACAAGACACAAGAGCACATGGATTTGCTAGGATTAATTAAAAGTCATTAGTCTAGATTATGTGCATTTGTAAAAGTCATTCCCACAGTGGTCCATACACAAAGTTAATATTTATGCTGATATAAACAGGAATGGATTTGAGGGTACCTACTTACAACTTGGTAAAACACTTCTGTACATTTTCTTTACTTTGTATAATTATGATGAAATTCAAAGTATAGAGTATTAGGGAAATAGTTAAGTTGTCTAGTTTAACTAAAAGCTTCACAAAACCTTTTCAAATTTATCTTTAGTTAGTCAAATTTGTCAGTGTTTTCTTTTATTGCATCAGGATATTTAGTGAGCATTGAAAGCTGTCTTCTCTAACATTCTGCATGCTTGGTACCTAGGAGCTTCAACTGGACATGCCTTTGTTGTAAGGAGCTGCCTGGGTTTTGTGGGCTGTTTCCCTCATCTCTGTCAGCTAGACACTGGAAGCCAATAGAATTATGGCACTGTGGCAAATGAAATTGTCCCCAAGGATTACTTAATATTCCCTGAAGTCAAAATTGTCAAAGTCATAAAGAAATCTGTATTTTCTTCTCATAGTTGTACTGCTTCATTCTTTTACCTTGGGCATTCTTACCTATTTAGACATGATCCAATGAGTGGTATGGTATTGATTGATTTTTCCAAATGTTGTCTAATCATTTATCAGTTACTTTAAAAGTTCAACTTTCCCAAACATCTTTATCATAGCCTGATCTGAGCATGTACGGGATCTGTTGCTAATGTTCTCTTCTATTTCGATGAATCTATCTCCTAGCTATATGTTAAAGACATTTACAGTAAATTCAGTAGAAAAGAGAGGTCCCATATGCCTCTTCATTCCAGTCCTCCACACACTTTCCCCTATAATAATTTCCATCATTGTAGTGCACTTGTTATTATCAATGAGCTACTATTGGTACACTGGGATTAGCTGAAGTTCACAGTTTGCTTCAGATTTCACTTTTGTGTTGTATACTCTGAGTTTAGACAAATGTATAATGATGTGTTTCCACCATTATGGCATTATGCAGAATAGTTTCATTTTCCTAAAACAAGATCCTGTGCTTTATTTATTCCTCTCTCTGATGATTTTTACTATCTTACATGTTTTTTTGCTTTCTATAATGTCATATAGTTGGAATCACATAGTACATAGTCTTCTTGGATTGACTTCTTTCACTTAGCAATATGTGTTCCTCTGTGTGATTTTTGTGACTTGATAGCTCACTTTTTAAAAAATTTTTTTTATTTATTTATTATTTTTTATGTGTATGAGTGTATTGTCTGCATGTAGGTTGGTACACCTGTGTCGTGCAATACCGCGGAGGTCAGAAGAGGGTCTCGGATTCCCCTGGAACTGGAGTTCTCCTAGAATTGGAGTTACAGACAGTTCTTAGCCGCCATGTGGGTGCTGGGGAATCGAACCCGGGACCTCTGCAAGAGCAGTCGGTGCTCTTAACCGCTAGGCTATCTCTCCTGCCCCTGATAGCTCACTTTTTTATTGCTAAATATTAGATTGCATGTATATAGCACAGTTTATTTACCTAGTGTGCTGGATAGCTTTAGAGTCAATTTGACACACCTGGATTGAGGGAGCCTCAGTTGGAAAGATCTGCATGCCTCTGCCTCCCAAATTCTGGGATTAAAGGCATGAACCACCACAGCTGGCCTATCCTTTATTAATTTTTAGACTTGTCTGTTATTTTCTCCTTTGTGCTATTGTCCTACTTTCTTTTTATTCTGCTTTTGTTTTTAGTTAAGATTAATAACTTCAGTGAAAACCCAGAATAGCTGTTCTAGTTTTCTTTCAGTTGCTGTAACAAAACACTCTAACCAAAACCAACATCAGGAGGAAAAGGTTTATTTGGCTCACATCTCCCCAGTCATAGTTCTACACTGAGGGAGCCCCAGGTAGGAACTCAGGGCAGGAACCTGGAGGCAGGAGCTGAAGCACAGGCCATGGAGGAATGCTGCTTACTGGATTGCTCCTCTGGCCCATGCTCCAACTGCTTTCTTATACAATACAGACAACCTGCCCCTGTGTGTTCAATGCCAGCCTGATTGACATACACAGTGAGTTCCAGGCCAGGTGGGACTAAAGGGAGACCCTGTCCCAAAAAGACTTAAAAAATTAATAAGATAGAAAACAGTAAAAGACCAAATTAAGAAATAAAAATCCTGGGCTGGAGAGATGGCTCAGTGGTTAAGAGCACTGACTGCTCTTGCAGAGGACCCAGGTTCAATTCCCAGCACCCACAGAGCGGCTAAGAACTGTCTTTAAGCCAGGCATGGTGGCCCATACCTTTAATCCTAGCACTTGGGAGGCAGAGGCAGGTGGATCTCTGTGAGTTCAAGGTCTACAGAGTGAGTTCCAGGCAAGCTGGGGCTATAGGGAGACCCTGACTCAAAAAATAAAACAAATAAAAAAAAATAAAAAAGAAAGAAAGAAATCAAAATCCTGCTTCTTTAAAAAATCAGTAAACAAGGGCTGGAGAGATGGCCTAGCTGTTAGGAGCAACGACTGCTCTTGCAGAGGACCCGGGTTCGATCCCCAGGACTCACATGGTGGCTGAGAACCATCTTTAACTCCAGTTCCAGGGGAATCCAACACCCTCTTCTGACCTCCGCGGCATTGCACGACACGGGTGCACAAACCTACATGCAGACAGTACATTCATACACATGTAAATAAATTAAATAAATAAATAAACAAATAAATAAATCAGTAACAAATACTGGTCAGTTTTAGAAAAGAAAAATCACCAATAGACAAAATAGGAACTGACCAGGGGATGATAACTCTTTTTTTTTTTCATTTCACACATGTGCACAGTATGGTTTCTGAAAAATAGTGTACATGTATACAATGTATTTTGATCAGATTCACCCCCAAGTTCCAACATTACTCTCTCCTGTTCCTGTCTCTCATCTGTCTCTTTGTGGCCTGCTGTGTTTAATTAGGATGGCTTTAATGAGCTTGGATGGAAAGCTAATCTCCTTTTTTTTTTTGGTGTTTTTGAGACAGGGTCTCCCTGTAGCCCCAGCTGGCCTAGAACTAGCCCTGTAGACCAGGCTGGCCTTGAACCTGGGTCCTCTACAAGAGCAGTCAGTGCTCTTAACCACCGAGCCATCTCTCTAGACCCTAAACTCCTTTTTAATGTATATTTTATCAAGTTTTTGTGCATTTCTTATAAATCTTAATCAAATTTAGGCCTTCTGCCCTATCCACACCTTCCATACCCCCCACTGGATTTCGTGCATTCTGTCATATGTGTTAGGCCTATTTGGTCAAGCATTTATTTGTACCCAGATATTCCTGGGTGCAAGTTCATCCTGTGGCGTCCAGTTAGCCTACTTAGCATCACTCTCTTAAAGAAGATCAACTCGGGGCTGGAGAGATGGCCTAGTGGTTAAGAGCACCGACTGCTCTTGCAGAGGGCCTGGGTTCGATCCCCAGCACCCACATGGCAGCTGAGAACCACCTTTAACTCCAGTTCCAGGGGAATCAGACACCCTCTTCTGACCTCTGCAGCATTGCCCGACATGGGTACACTAACCTACATGCAGACAGTACATTCATACACATAAAAACAAATAAATAAATAAATAAATAATAAATAAATAAATAAAGATCAACTCTTCCTCAGATGACAATAGTTCCTTGGCTAAGGTTGGAGCCTACTGCCCATTTCCCCGTTCTATGCTGGTTTTTGTCTGATTGAGTCAGCATGGGTCTTGGGCATGCTGTCAACGTTGCTGAAAGTTCACATGAGCAAGTTCCTTAACAGGTTGCATAGTAGCTTCTAGAACTATGAGTTAGTTTTCAGAGAGGATGCTTCTAGGTTATTGGCATCTCCCTAGATAGGACTCCTATATTAAACCTTACCCACTCATGGCTCAGGGACCATTGCAGAAGAGGGGATGGAAAGATTATAAGAGCCAAGGTTGGTGTATTGAACATAAGGAAGAAAATCAATCAATGGTCCAACCCAGCTCTAAAGCCTAACAACCACAACGACTAGTATGGCCAACTACCTCTATTGGTGCAGGGTGGCTCTTTTATCTAACAAGTCATCAAGAGGTATCTAATTGGACTTAAAGCCTTCTCAATGGGAGGGAACTCATAAGTGGCATTGTAAAGCCAGCCAAATGCACATTCCTGGAGAAATTGCAGATCCCAGAGAAAACTCTATCTCTGTTATATCTCTAGACTAGTGAAATTTCTTACTGTGTGCTAAATATGTATTCTTATATTTACAGACAAGTACACCATACACCATTCATCAAAGAAGCTTCTTTTTCCAATAGATAGAACCTATTACAGAGTTCCACAACTGATCACACACAGAGATGCCCAGCCCTAAGGCAGGCTGAACTCTTGACATATAGAAAATGTTTTTGAAAATTATAACATATGACTTTACTGACTTCTATCCAAACATACTTAAAACCTATATGAAATGGAAAATTCAAATAACAAAACTCACCCCAATTAAGAAAGAAAATTTAGCTGGGCATGGTGGCACATGCCTGTAATCCCAGCACTCAGGAGACAGAGATAAGGTGGATCTCTGTGAGTTCAAGGCCAGCCTGGTCTACATAGCGAGCTGTAGGACAGCTGGGGCTACAGGGAAACCCTGTCTCAAAAAGACCAAAAAAAAGGACTGGAGAGATGGCCTAATGGTTAAGAGTGCCGACTGCTCTTGCAGAGGACCCGGGTTCGATCCCCAGGACTCACATGGTGGCTGAGAACCATCTTTAACTCCAGTTCCAGGGGAATCCAACACCCTCTTCTGACCTCCGCGGCATTGCACGACACGGGTGTACAAACCTACATGCAGACAGTACATTTATCATACACATAAAGAATAAATAAAATTTTAAAAATAAATAAATAAAAAGGATGATAAAAAAAGGAAGGAAGAAAACTTATTTATCCAGAAGGTGGCTTTAAATATTATTTCTGTTCCATGTTGTTGTTGTTGTTGTTGTTGTTTCTTTGCTTGCTTGCTTTTGCCCCTTTAATTATGAGTGTTGAATGTCTTTCCTGTTGACCATTCCAGTTAATAACTTTGGTGAAAGCAAGATTTTAGACTGAGAAGGAAAACAATGATTGGCCTCCAAATTTGAAATCACTGTTTATTTTGTTTTGCTTTTTGTCTTTTTGAGACAGGGTTTTTTGCTAGCCTAGAACTTGGTATGTAGACCAGGTTGACTTCGATCTCACAGAGATCCTCCTGCCTCTACTTCTCCAGTGCTAAATTAGTTTTCAGTCTCTTCTGTTTGAAACCCATATAATTTTTTTGAGAGCTTCATACATGGTCTACTGTATCTAACTTCTTCCTGCCTCTTCTTATTTCTTGTCATATTCATAATATCTTCTCTAATTATTATACTTTATTAAAAGTTGTCCATTAATGGAAAATAAAACATTTCTGCAAGTTTAATCTATGTAAATGTAATATTCTCGCACAGACCTCTGAAAAGACTTGAGGATCCTGTGGGCTCTGCCTTACTTAGTAGTGCTTTTGACTTTGACTGGCTTTCCTGTCACTTTAGGTAATGAGGTCCTATTTTTCTATCCAGAAAAGATAATCCAGGACAGGAAGAGGTTCCTCAAGGCTAGAATGGAGCAGGATGACACTCAAAAGCATCAAAATCTTCTGGATATTGTCCTTTCTGCCCAGGTAAATGCTCCAAAAGTCTGGGTCTGCTCAAGCAGCCAGTTAACTGTATGGGTAGATGGGTCAGGGGAATCAGGATGGGAACACAGAAGCAGATTTCCTCAGCTAAATCCAAACAGTAGACTGACTTGAGGGACTGTTCCATGTAGTCTGGGGGAAGACTGAATTCTGCAACTCACCAGAAGGAATCAGAGAAGACTGAATTTTTTGACAGCAGTTTGGGAGTTGTATAGATACATAGAGTTTAAGGAATCATAGGAAAATTGATCCTGGAGAAACACTTTAAAGAAAGAAATGTTGCCTGGGGTGTGTCCCAGCACTTGAGAGGCAGAGGCGGGCAGATCTGTGTGAGTTCAAGGCCAGCCTGATCTACACAGTGAGTTCTAGGGCAGCTGGGGCTACAGGGAGACCCTGTCTCAAAAAGACCAGGAGGGAGAGATAAGAGAGAGAGAGAGAGAGAGAGAGAGAGAGAGAGATTGAGAAACTGGATGTAACTGAGAGAGTGAAGGAGAAGATTTATAAGTCCTTAAATAAAGCTTGCTTTTCTTTTTTTTTTCAATTAGCAATAATCACACCTCGGATAAACCTCATTGGCTATGATACTGCCACTGCACAAAGCTAAAGCTTACTCTTCTTTTTTTTTAATTTTATTTATTTCTGTATGTGTAGGAATGTACTATCTGCATGCAGGTTTGTGCACCTGTGTCGTGCAATGCCACGGAGGTCAGAAGAGGGCATCGGATTCCCCCGGAACTGGAGTTCTCCTGGAATTGGAGTTTCAAATGGTTCTCAGCCGCCATGTGGGTGCTGGGGATCGAACCCCGGGTCCTCTGTAAGAGCGGTCAGCGCTCTTAACCTCTAGGCCATCTCTCCAGCCCAAGCTTACTCTTCTTATATAACATTGGTTCTCTGTTGTGCTCTGGCCAAAGCATGCCTCAGAGAATGCATCTGTTGAACTGAATTAAAATTTGAACTTTTATTTGAAACTCTAGTTTTTCTGTAAAACTATCATTTTGGTTGCACCTCCAAATTTTAAAGTGATGTTTCGTTCAAATGTCTCTCCTGTACATTGTAGGCTGAAAACGAAGGAGGCTTCTCCGAGGCTGACCTGCGGTCTGAGGTGAACACCATTATGTGGGCAGGACACAACGCCTCTGCAGCCAGCCTCTCCTGGCTGCTCTACTGCCTGGCTCTGAACCCTGAGCATCAAGACAGATGCCGGACAGAGATCAGGAGCATTGTGGGGAATGGGTCTTCCATTACCTGGTGAGAGCTACAACCCTTCCTATCTCCCTTCTTGGGATTTTGCTTGATCTCTTATCCTGGTGCTGTAGTAACCATAGCACCTCAGGGTGTGTGTGTGTTGAAGAAGCAGGCCACTTGTCTCTTAATCCTTGCCTTTTGCAAATTTTTTCTCTAATCCAGAAATCATTGTCACTCTTTCCTCCCCTCTCTGCCATGCTCTAGAATTTCAATAATTCTCTTTAAATGATTTTTTTCCTCTCAAATTTCTTTACCCTCTGTCCTCAATCCTTAGAAATTCTTTATACATTCTTTTTATATTTTAATTTTTTTATTATTTTTATGTTACGTGTATGAGGTATTGATTGCTTGCATGTAAGTATGCCCATGTTGTATAATCCCTGCAGAGGCCAGAAGAGGGAGTCCGATACCCTGGACAGATTATGGATGCTTGTTAGCCACCATGTGGGTGCTGGGAACCAAACCTGGGTCCTCTCCAAGAGCAGCCAGTGCTCTTAACCAGCCCCCATTATAAGTTTTTGATTAATAAAAAGAGCTAGGAGTTGCAAAACTGGTTTTCAGAAATCTCTTGAGTAAACCCTCTCTGTATGATTTGGGCATGTGGCATCTGCTTGTCTTCTTTGGGACTTCAGTTGACACTGAGACAGAAAGAATCCTATTTTAACAATATGCTATATATAAACCCAGGGCAAAATCAGTTTACCCCAACAGTGATGTTTACTGGGAAAAACATCAAATAGGGACAATCAATATTAAAAGGTGATAAAGGAACTTATACTTAGCTGATAAGAAGCACTGTGGAGGTCAGGGAAGTTGGTACAGAAGAAGAGGCATATAAAGATGGTTTACTTAAGAGAGTTTTGAGCTTCAGTTGATGAATAAAAACAGGTAAAGTATAGAGACACTTTAAGTTTCATCGTTCACCCCAGACTGTCACCACGAACTCCTACATGGGGCTTGGCATATAAGAGCCTCACTAGGAAGCCAGGAGGCTGGGCATCCTCTGATGTAGTCCATAAAGGGTACAGTCTGGGACAAAGTACTTAAGGAAAGGTGGAGAAGAGGATCTAGACAAAAGCAAGTTATTATACCCTTGAGATGACTTATCCTAGAGCACACAATCATTAAATAGGATCGAAAGGTTAAGCCTGGACAAGCTGGCAGCCCATGAAAGAAAACAGCCAGAACTGACTAGAGACCAAGACATCAGCTCCAGAGAAAGTAGAGTGTTTTGCTTCTCATCCACCTGTGCCCCTTTTCTAAGCCTAGAGACGGCTGAGTAATGTAGGCTTCGATGGAGGTAATGGTGAACTACTCAATAATACTAGACGGACACTCATTTGATCAACTTGATTGAAACATACAGCCCCCCCCCCCTGCTGGATGGTGAGGACCCATGACCTCTGTGGGTTTGGGCACAACTGCTCTGCAAATTGTTTTACACTGAAGGATGCTTGTACTCACAAATTATCACCTATTGTTAAAAAAAATGAAAACAAAACAAAACAAAAAGCAGAGAAAGATGCAGAAAACTTATGGCAGAATGCAGATCTCGCGATGAGTAGGTGGGTGGGTGGGGGAAGGAAGGAATATATGCCTGAACTGGAATTGGAAAATAGTATGTAGAATACACAAAGCATCAATAAAAATAAAAAAAAAAAATAAATATAAAAAAAAAAAAAAAAAAAAAAAAGAGTGTAAAAGGACTCTAAGTTCCTTCCTGTCCCCCCTTGTCCTCACAGGGACCAGCTGGGGGAGATGTCATATGTCTCACTGTGCATCAAGGAGACACTCCGCTTGATTCCTCCAGTCCCATCCATCTTCAGAGAACTCTACCAGCCCCTTACTCTCCCAGACGGCCGATTGCTGCCTGCAGGTATGTACCTTCTTCTGAGCATGGGCTCCTAGAGACAAGGGTGACAATGATTTTAGCTTTTTGGGACCTCTGGGCTGGGTTAAGCAGCTATTAAGAATTCAGAGGATAATTCCTTAATCATATATAAGTTTTGGTCACTTTCCTAAGCCACATAGCTCATTAGAGCTGTTAGATCTCAGTCTCATTGTGACAGCCCCAGCCCAGGGTTTCTTGCATTGTGCCATATTGTGTCTAAGATAATCTTAGTTAAGATGAGTTTCAGACCCAAGCGACTCTTCATGGTAGACGCCATTACATTACCATGCCATGTGTGGCCTCGTCAACGTATCACCATTACAAGGATATCATAATATCTTCAAACACTTTATCTCATTTTCTTCCTTGGAATGTGATCTTAACAAACATTTGTATGGTGCTTTGCCACTTACAAAACACTTTAAATACTTTTATGCCAGGTATGGTAACACACACCTTTAATCCCAGCACTTGGGATACAAAGGCAGGCAGCTCTTTGTGAAACCGAGGCCAGCCTGGTCTACATAGTGAGTTCCAGGCCAGCTGAGGCTATGGGGAGGCAGGGACTCTATCTTTAAAAACAAACAAACAAACAAACACCCCCCTTTTAAATACTCAGTGAAGGAGCCCCATTGTGACATAAAGCAGAGCGGATGCGGAGGCCAGCACCGGAAGCACGCAGTTTCTGGACAGGCCCCGTAGGAGGCAGGAGAGAGTCATGTGAAGTCTGCCTTCACTCATCTGCTTAGGTGTCCTGTTAGTGCTTATCTTAGGAAACAAGCCAACAGGACAGCTGTGACCATCACCTGTGACCTTCCCTATGACTCTGTTGACAGAGCCAGAATTATTTGGAGCAACAAAATGACACGGAATTTCCTTCTCCTGTGTCTTTTTTTTTTTTTTACTCACCAACCACATGAATATTTGTCAAAATTCTCCACCTCTTATGGATGAACATAGCCAAGGAAAATTAGCCCCTGGATCTTCATGGTCAAGTTACAGTTCTGCTCCCATGCGCCCAGTTGTCTTTAGCAAGTGCCTTCTAGTCCATTTACACATATTTAAGTAATTTCCAAATGTGACCCAAAACAAACACAGGTTGGCACTTTAGTCTGATACCCATGGCTCCCTAGGATGATACAATCATAATTAAGTAAATCATTGCTTTGAAAACTAAAGTCCAAACCCAAGCCTCTTCCTCCCAGACGCCTCCCTGCTGGCTTCAGCATTGGCACACAACTCTATGAGGAACTAGCTTTTCCCTTCAAAGGAAAAGTCTTTTGGGAGTGCAGCCTAACAGTACTCACAGTTCTCTGTTTCCCACCTGCCTCAGGAATGACTGTGGTTCTCAGTATCTGGGGTCTCCACCACAACCCTGCTGTCTGGAAAAACCCAAAGGTAAGACTATCTTCCATAGACAAGCTTCAGTGACACTGAGTGATTCATGTGTTGACAGCTAAGCACACAAATGGCTGTACAATGAAATCAAGTAACACGAAACAAACAAACATTAAAGCCAAAAATGTGTAAAACTTGCCCACCACGGACCTTGTCCTCGCCTCATATTCTTTATCTTTATTGTGATCTAAAGACCTTAACCCCATCATCTGTTCCTGTCTTCCGTGGCCTTTGCTTCAATCATTTACCTGTCAAGCCTTTTCCAGCACTCACTAGATATCTGCAACAGAGTGACTCAGGCAGCTGGGCCTCTTTTTACTGGAAAAGGCCATTGGGATTCTGGCAAGATATCAATGGCACACTTAAGTTGGCCATGAATGCTCTGGAAAGAACTATTTACAAAGACAGGGGTAGAATTTAAGGAAAGAAAACGAGAACAGATAGCTTTCAGAAGTATGTGTCTCTTCTAAACTTGATGGGCCCCAAGTGGGAGGGTTGTGAAGAAAGATCTGGAAAGACATCAGAGGGGAGCTGTGACAGACGTAGTCAGCTGAGACAGCTGCCAGGGGCATCTAAGTAAGGATAAATTCCCTGAGCTCTTTTCTGTCATTCTCCAGATTCTTATAAATGCCTTCTACTGTCCAAATCCAGAGGAAACCTATGCAGGTCAGCTTATCTGGAGTTCAGAATAGCTAGGAAAGAGTGGAAAGGTGACCTGGACAGGCAAAGAGAGGATGTATAGCAAGCCTGAGTTGTTTCAAATGAAAACACAGCAAAACAGTGAAGGAAAAGGATTCCAGAAAGGAAAAAGGTTCCGTGTGTGGTAGCATACACCTTTAATCCCAGCACTCAGGAAGCAGAGGCTGGGGTATCTCTGTGAGTTCTAGGTCCACCTGGCCTACAGAGTGAGTTAGCAGGTCATCTGGGGAGACCCTGTCTCAAAAAGACCAGAGAGAGAGAAAGAGAGAGAGAGAGACCAGAAAAGAATAACAATAGAGATGACAGGAAAGAACCAGACCTGATGGGGAGATGGAGGTTGTGCTAGTGAGTAGGAGCCAGCCAGAGTTTTATAGGGGCTCTGGGAGGCGGCTGCAAGGGGGACTTTGTTTCCAGCTATTTTTGTGAGTTTCCTCAGTATCCAAGCTGGGAGAGGGCAGTGAAGTTCCCAGTATAGACCTGGACGTTCTCAGGGTAGTGGTTAGGGGTTGGAGGACCAGATGTTCTGTTCTCAGAGGTCCTATGTTGTACCAATTTCCTTCATTCCAGACCGTGAAGACATTAAAAAAGGAATGGAGTGTAGCCTTCTCTCTGGCTACTTCCTTCTGTTTCATGGGTGAAGTGGGTAAGGAGCTTCTGGTTCTGAAGCAGGGGCTGATGCAGCATGGCCTGGACCTGTCCTGGGCAGAGTTGGATGAAAGTGTTTGAGTGCTCCTGAAAGAACCTTCAAAGACAATTCATTAGACAGGGTGTGCGCACCATCATGAGAGACACAGAACAGATCCTAAGAAGGGGCCATCCAAGGTAGCCGTTATCCCAGACCCATCCAGGGTTTCCCAGTTTCAGAGTACTTGTGAAGTTTTGTAGCCTGATCTTGGAATCTCCTAACCACATCCCGAACAGTCCCAGATTGGTTGACATAGAAGCAACCTCTTGGAGGAAGAGACAAGTCCTTCTCATTTCAGCAGTGAGGAGATCCAAGGCTTGGTGATTTTGTAATGCTACTCCAGCGAGGGAGTCAATGTGGTTCTGAAGGTTGGCTACTGAACTGGCAATTTCATCCAGTAAGTCTGAAAGGGCCTTAGAGAGTTGTTGATAGTGATGGGTGGAAGTCCTTACTCCTGCAATGCCTATGCCAAGGTACACCCTGGCCTGCCAGTACAGGGAATAGGTATATAGCTGTCTTGTCTCAAGGGACAGGCCTAGCCATGACATCATCAGAGGGGCTGTAACTTTTGTTTTCCTGTAGTATTTGGATATCTCAGTACTGGAAAATACATGTGTAAATGCTGGTCTAGTTGGCAGGCAGGCATAAGAACAGGGAATGGCCATAGAGGAAAAAGATTCTGGAGTTGAGGCAGAGGAGTAGGATAGTGTAGCCATAGTGTAGTATGGATAAAAAGGATAGTGTACCCATAGTGTAGTATGGATAAAAAGGATAGTGTAGCCATAGTGTAGTATAGATAAAAAGGGGTTTTGGATTCCCAAACATGGCAATCTCCCGACCAAGTAGTAGCCTAGATAGGTTGGTAGTGAAGGGGTGGGGGAGTGCCTCTAACATAGGGACCCTGGGTAAGGTTGGCTTGAAAGTGGGTGGGGGTGCTGGAGAGATGGCCTAGTGGTTAAGAGCACCGACTGCTCTTGCAGAGGACCCGGGTTCGATCCCCAGGACCCATATGGCGGCTGAGTCTTTAACTCCAGTTCTGGGGAAATCCGATGCCCTTTTCTGACCTCCGAGGCATTGCACGACACGGGTGCACAAACCTACATGCAGACAGTACATTCATACACATACGAAAATAAATAAAATTATAAAAAAAAGAAAGTGGGTGGGATGTAGGGTTATTTTGACAAGGGAGCTGTGATCCATGTTATCAAAAAGAGTGAGGAGTCTACAATTAGTTGAACCATATTCTGGGCATTCTATCCAGGGGGCAGTCGGGGAAGTGTGGGAATGTTCTGGGTCTATCTAACAAGAGGCAGCAGGATAGAAGTCTCAGGATGGGTGGGGGGGGGAGTTGTCCAAGAATCAGAGAAGTTTTTTCCCATCCACCTCTAAGCCACTTGAGGGCCTTTTGAAAGTGAAATTCTTGAGAAAGATCTTTGTTTTGGTGATGAGAGGGAGGCTGGATATGGAGGGTGTGGTTACAGAAGTGGGGGGGGGGTTGCCCAGAAAGGTGCCATAAAGCCTAGAAGCATAAGATTGGGACACACAAAGGGAATCTTGAGAGAGGAGATCGGTTCCCTCAGGGGATGGGGGAAAGTCTCAAACCATGTATCATAGGGCTTGGTGAATTTGGTTGTGGAAAGCCCATTGAGGATATAAAAAACATAGAATTTGCCTAGCTTCCGGGGGTGGGGGCCTGTAACTTGATGTGAAGAGTCATTTCAAAGCCTCCATGATTTGGAGGAGGGCAATCAATCCTGTTTTTTTTTAGATTGCAGAAGGAATCTGCAGTTGAGTGAAAGAGATGAAGGCATCTCAGGAGGTCTGTGCTGGGTTCCGGGTAAGGGACAGGATCAGGAGAGAGAGAGAGAGAGAGAGAGAGAGAGAGAGAGAGAGAGAGAGAGAGAGAGAGAGAGAGCTTCATAGAAGTATGGAGCCGCAAGGAGAGAGGAAGCAGGGTAGCAACTGACTTCTGGGTCTGAGTGGGGAGACGGATCCAGCAATCTGTAGCATATGAGGGGTTTGCTTGTGGGAGAAGTTGCTGGACACAAGTGAGGAGAGGCATCTAGCTGTCAGGAGACATGAATAGTGAAGGCCAGATTAGGGAGAAAAATGAGTATTGTCTGAGATAGGGTCATGGTCCTGCCCTGGTGAAAAGTCCTGATGAGAAGCAGGTAACAGAGAAAAAGACCTGCAGTTACAGCATAGGCAGAATAGAGGACGACTGGGAGCGACTTTTCCTTCCAGGTCCAAGTGTCAGGGGCTATGGAAATTAGAGAAATCAAGAATAGGGCTGAGCAGAAATAGCCCAGCAGAAAAAAGCAGGACATCACAGACCACTGCCAGAGAGAAAGAGAAGGAAAAAAAGGCTGTAGGGTAAAAAACTAGATCTGGTCGGGAGTATAGGAAATGAAGGTCCCCGAGAGCCAGAGTTCCTCTATGGCACTGGCAAGGGAGTCATAGTCCTTGACGGGCCTTGACATCAACCAGAGGTTGTCGTGGAGATCCTTCAGGAAGGAAGGGAGGACAGTGAGAGCCAGGGTCATGCCATCTATTTTTTTTTTTCTGGGCTAGAAGAGATTCTAGCTAACTTGAGAGAGGTCGGGCCAGGGGGGCATAGCGTAATAGAAGGAGCATGAGAGGTGGGCCTCGAGGGAGGACTGTGGAGCTCAGTGGTGATGGGGTTGGGTCCTGTTCATTAGGGCATAATGGGGAGTGCTGAGGATAAGATCAGTGAAGACCTTGTCCCCCATCTATAAGAAGACGTGGGCCTCCAAGGTGGGGAGAGGGGGAGATGAGAGAAGAGCTGCATATTTCCAGAGGTAGTTCTGGAGGAAGGAACGGAGAGGCTGCTTGAGGGGCGAGGGGATGCAGTGGGCAGTATCCCAGGGCGAAGGATACCATATATTAGTTCAGAAGGACTAAGGGAAGTTGGATTTGGAGGGTATCTAATCTTCAGACAGGCCAGAGGACAGAGCTTTACCCAATCTAGCTTGATCTCTAAAGTAAGTTTGGTCAGAGTCTCCTTGAGGGTATAGTTGGTCCTTTCCACCATCCCAGAAGATTGGGAGTGCTAAGGGATATGGAACTTCTAAGGCATATTAAGAAAGATGGTAATTTATTGGGTGATGCCAGTGTAAACTCTGGGCCATTGTCGGAATGGCAAGAGGTGGGGAGTCCAAAGCAGGTGATAAGTTCTGAGACAAGGTGATGGGCCATGGTTGAGGCCCTTTTTGTTGGTGGGAAACACTTCTATCCATCCTGAGAAAGCATATACCATGACTAAAAGATATTTATGTCTTTTGGGCTTGAGAGATGGCCTAGCGGTTAAGAGTGCCGACTGCTCTTGCAGAGGACCCGGGTTCGATCCCCAGCACCCACATGGCAGCTGAGAACCGTCTTTGACTCCAGTTCCAGGGGAATCTGACACCCTCTTCTGACCTCCGTAGCATTGCATGACATGGGTGCACAAACCTACATGCAGGCAGTACATTCATACACATACAAGAATAAAAAAAAATTAAGATATTTATATCTTTTTACTGGTGGCATGTGGGTAAAATATATTTGCACTCTGTGGCGGGGAGGAATCTCCTCATCTGGTGTATAGAAAAGGATGTTAAACTGGGGATTGGCATTCACACATGCATCACATGTCTGGGAGAGGTCTTGGAGGAAGAGTCTGTCTTTTGGTTGGATGGGGAAGTACAGTTTTAGGACGATGAAGAGGGTCTGATTAGCCTGGAGAAACAGGGAATGTATGTAAGGATGTCTGGGGTTAAGGAGGGTTAGAGTGTGCAGAGGGATGTACCATGCTGAGGATCTGGGTGGGGTCTCCTCTGGTTTTGGGTTGGGGTAAGGGTTATTTCCTTGGCCAATTTGTCTCCATAGTTACTGGCCTGGATATATGTTGCTAACCGTTCTGGTGGCCCAGGCAGTCCATTACGGTGCTGCAGCCAGGAGTGGAGCTGCCTCCAAGGAGACCCTTTCTTTGGATTGCACTGATGATGAGCGTCCCTTTTTTTTTTATGTGTATGAATGTATTGTCTGCATGTAGGTTGGTGCACCCGTGTCGTGCAATGCCACGGAAGTCAGAAGAGGGCATCAGATTACTCTGGAACTGGAGTTAAAGACGGTTCTTAGCTGCCTTGTGGGTGCTGGGAATCGAACCCGTGTCCTCTGCAAGAGCAGTCGGTGCTCTTAATCACTGAGCCATCTCTCCAGCCTCAAGCATCCCTTTTTGAGTTAAGAATCTTCTATGTCTCCATATTAGGATATTAGAATGGATGATATTGTGGGCATATTTTAAATCAGTATATATATCAATTTGTTTGTTAGCACCCAGAGAAGGGTCCCGCTGAGGACTATGAGTTCTCCTTGTTGGGAGGTGATGCAGGGAGAGAAGTGTTTGGCCTCATGAATGTGTGGAAGGTTGGAGAATGGAAGTATCTTTGGATGATGGCATAGCCTGCTGTGTAAGGTGGGCTCTATTGGGAGCTGACATCTATGAACCAGTCTATGGCTTGGGGGGTGGGTTAGCCTAAATATGGGAGAAGGGGTGTTCTGTTTCAGTTGCTGTGACAAAACACTCTGACCAAAACCAATTTGGGTGTATACTTGGCTCACAACCCCCAGGTCACAGTTCATCACTGAGGGAGCCCATGGAAGGAACTCAGGGCAGGAACCTGGAAGCAGGAGTGAAGCACAGGCCATGGAGGAATACTATTTACTGGCTTGCTCCTCTGGCCCATGCTCAGCCTGCTTTCTTATACAATACAGGACAATCTGCCCAGGGATGGCACTGCGCACAGTGGGCTAAGCCCTGACACATCACTCACCAATAAAGAAAATACACCACAGACATGGCCACAGGCCAGTCCAATGAAGGAAGTTCCCCAGTTGAGATTCCTTCAACCCAGGTGTGCCAAATGGACACTACAGCTATGTATCACAAGGGGTTTGAGATAAAGTCTAGGACTTTGGATTACGGTATTCTCTACCCAGTGACCCATCTGGCTAGATTGGAAGCACGGTCCAGGAGGGTGGCCCTGCCTCTGTGTCGGGTTTGGGGAGGGAGGCAGTGGCTGTCCTTGGAGAGCAGAGGCTAAAAATTGGAAATGGGCCTGGTGCTCTTTTTGGTCTCAGTCTTTTCCCTTTTCCCTTCTCACCACCGCCTCCTAGTTACTGAGTGCTTTGAATTGGTTTCTAAGAGTTCACTTTAGCCAGGCATGGTTGTACATGCCTTAAATCTCCACCTTTAATCCCAGCACTTGGGAGGCAGAGGCAGGTGAGTTCAAGGCCAACCCGGTCTACATAGTGAGTTCTAAGACAGCTGGAGCTATAGGAGGACCCTGTCTTGAAAAGACAAAAAACAAGTTAACTTTGAGAGGTAGAAGGACCTTTCTCCAACTGCTGGAGTTTTCTGCTGATGTCTGGGGCAGACCATTCCCTGAAGTGGACCTGGAGTGGACCTGGAGAAGGAGGTGCCTTTGCAGGAGCTGGTATCCACATTAGTGAACTTGGTAATGCCCTCTGTAAGTTGATTTAAATAGAGAGCTGGATTTTCCAATAAACTCTGAATGACCTCCTTTAGTTTTTCTAAATGAACTCTAGAGTGGGTATTTTGTTGCACGCCCATGCCCTTGACCAAGCAGGTGACCATTAGGTGTAAACTCTCAGGGCAAGTACAGTGGCCTGATGGTTCCAATTGGGTCATTTAATGGGACTGCCTCCTCCCCCACTGGGGAGCATTTGTCCTGTTGGTGCAATCTATCTTCATGTTCTTGGGCAGCCTTCCAAATGGGAGTTTTTCACCTGCAGTTAGTGTGGACATCAGGAGGTTATGGACATCGATCCAGGTAGAGAGTATATGTGACATAGTCCAATGACTTGTTCCTTAAAATGGAGGAGGTTTTCTGAGAAGGACCCTAACTTTTCTTCAATGTGCTCCATCTCAGTTATAGAAAATAAGACATGGAATCAGGTGGGGCCATCCCTTCCCAGCACCTCCCTCAAGGGGGACACACTGTGAGCGGTAGCCCTGCAGCAAGCGTGGGAACAGGAGGAGGGAGATTGTCTCCTCCCAGGAGTCTGAGCTGGGTTTAAACAAAACACCAATAAAGCCTAGATAGGAGACCTAGAGGCCACAAAGAGGGTTTCTGGACTGCATGGGTGTCTTTTTAATACAGAATAATGAGAGCTCAGCGGGTGTCTATGCTCCTGATGGAATGGCCCTGAAATAAGACTAGGGACAAATGGAAGATGGAGGCCCAAAGGCCAAGAGTTAAGGGGCCGGGCCTCAGGAGGACCCAGAGAATCCTCGTAGGTTTTAGCACCAAATGAAGGAAAAGGATTCCAGAAAAGAATAACAATAGCTACAACAGGAAAGAACGTGATCTTTCCTGTTGTACGGAACTGCGTTCATTAGCACAGTGAGAGGAGACAGCCTTCTTTCGGGAAGGGAAGTTGTGCAGGGGTGCGACTGATGGATCCAGGGGTGCGACTGGTGGATCCAGGGGCGCAACTGGTAGATCCAGGGGTGCGACTGGTGGATCCAGGGGTGTGACTGATGGATCCAGGGGTGCAACTGGTGGATCCAGGGGCACGACTGATGGATCAGGGGTGCGACTGGTGGATCCGGGGCAGGAGAGCAGAGCGGCATCTTAGAAAACAGAGACCCAGTGCCAGGCTGGTGGTGCACACCTTTAATCCTAGCACTTGGGAGGCAGAGGCAGACGGATCTTTGTGAGTTCATGGCCAGCCTGAGTTCCAGGACAGCTGGGGCTACAAGGAGACCCTGTCTTGAAAAGATAAAATAAATAAATAAAAATAAATTATATTTTTTTCACATAAATTTATTTTTATTTTTTTAACAAATCTAGACCCGTGTTCCCGCCCATTCCCCCACCCCGCCAGAGCTCATGCATTCTGCCAAACATGCTTTTCATCTCTTAGTCTTTCTCAATATTCTCCATGAGGAAGTTGACTGTTTTGAGCAGAAGTTCACTGTTTCAGTCAGTTCTTTGATGCAGTCCTTTCTGTTGTTGTTGTTGTTGTTGTTTCCAATATGCATTACGCCCAACTTGTCTTTTGGACAAAAGCTCAAGGATTCTAGAAATTAATCAGTAATACAAGTTCCATTAACCAATGGTTGTCTGAATTAAGCCTTTCCCACATTCTTTGAGGGTCCTGTAGGGATGGCTCAGTGGTTCATAGTTAATGCCTAAACTCTTCCAGAGGACCCATTAGGTTTTGTTTCTCGCAGCACCTCACAAAGTGGCTAACAAATTGCCTATAGCTCCCAGTTCGCAAGAATTCCAATGCCCTCTTTGGCCGTCGGTGGTTTTTCGAACACAAGGTAAATGCCGCAGGCAAAACACTCAATACCCATGAGAATGAATCAATTTTTTTAAATTTTTTTTAAAAAATAGATTTTTTTTTTACTAGGTGTTGTCTTTTGTCATTCTTTAAATCCCGGCAGCACTCAGGAGGCAGAAGCAGGTGGATCCTGTGAGTTCAAGGCCAACAGTCTGTCTACATAGCAATTTCTAGGCCGCTTGGTACTAAAGTGGAGACCCTGGCACGGAAAAGACCAAAAAAAAAGAACTTGATCCTCTGAAAAACCTAAAAGGCCGCTACACAAATACTTACAATGGGTAAGTTGGCAGCCAGCATCCACAGATGAGGGATACAATTTGTCCGTTGGTTTCTCTGGGATTGGTGTGTAACTTCACTCAGCATTATGTCCCTCTAGCTCCAGCCATTTTCCCTGCAAGGCTCGTGATGTCGTCTTTTTTAACTCTGCATAGAACTACACATTGTGTAGATGTACCAACAATTTTCTCTACCCACTCGTCAGTTGAGGGGCATTAGGTTGGTCCCAGCTCCTTGCTATTGGTGAAGAGAGCTGCAATAAACATGAGCTGTGCAATCGTATCTCTGTGTGGCATAAGTAATAAATTATATTATAAAAGTAATCTTAGCAGGGGTATGTGGTGCACAGCCTTTAATCCTAGCATCGGGAGGCAGAGGCCAGGTGGGAATCTTTGTGAGTTTTCAAGGCCAGCCCTGGTCTACACGAGTGAGTTCCAGATCAGCGGGCTACAGGGAGACCCTGTACTCGAAAAAGAAAAAAAAAAAAAAAAGTAATCTTTTTTTTCTTTGTCCTTTATGGTGTACAGGTTTTAATCCCAGCACTCTCAAGGTAAGCCAAGTGGATCTCGTGTGTTCAAGGCCAGACTGGCCTGGTCTACATAGTGAGTCCCAGGACAGCTTGGGCTACAGAGAGACCCTGTGCTCAAAAAGCAAAAAAAAAAAAAATAATAAGTTTTGTCTTCTTAAAATGTGGCTACCAGAACATTTTAAATTATGTATTTCACTTATCTCTGTAAATTATATATCATACATTGTATATCTGTTGATCAGCACTAAGTAGCATCTTAAGAAATATGTTGTTGAGACTGGAGACATGGCTCAGTAGTTAAGAACATGGACTGTGAAGTTCCCAGCAACCACATGGTAGCTAACAACCATCTTTAACTCCAGTTCCAGGGGATCCAACACCTTCTTCAGACCTCCGGGGCATTGCACAACACAGGTGCACTTACACACATGCAGGCAATATACTCATAACATAAAATAAAAATGAATTAAAAAAATGTTTTGGTCTTTTTGAGACAGGGTCTCCCTTTAGTCCCAGCTGGCCTGGAGCTTGTTAAAAAAGAAATGTGGTGTTGTTGGGGGGATAACGGTGGGATTGTCTTCTCATTTCAGGTCTTTGATCCTTTGAGATTCACTAAGGAAAATTCTGATCAGAGACACCCCTGTGCCTTCCTCCCGTTCTCCGCTGCTCCGAGGTGAGGACAACTTTAAGCTGTTGAAAATATACAAAAGTGTAGCCGCACATGGTAGCACATGCCTTTAATCCCAGCACTTGGGAGGCAGAGGCAGGCAGATGTCTGTGAGTTCAAGGCCAGTCTGGTCTACATAGTGAGCTCCAGGCCAGTGGGACTAAAGGGAGACCCTGTCTCAAAAAGACTATATATATATATTATATATATATATATATATATATATATATATATATATATATACACATAATTCATAAAATTGTTTAATTAGGATAGCTGACTCCCTTTAGCCCTTCAGCTCCATAAATTCCTCTATGAAACCCCATCTTCTCATAAAAGACAATGCCATTTTCTGTCACACCCTCCGTGCAAGAGAAGGAGTTTCATGGGTGATTCCAACTGCCATCTTCTTAAGGGAGGGTGTCACACTGGTGCCTTCAAATCCACATTCTCACAGGGAATGATGTCAGACTAAAGCCCAAATGTTTTGGTGATATTTGGTGTGAAAACTGCTTTACTGTTGTGTGAGAGACTTTTTCTGGAGAAAACACACACCCCAGAAAAGGAACCCATGACAGATCAAGTAACAAATGTACTAAAATCTAAGTTGGTGACCCAATGAGTTTATTGGAGTTTATTTGCAGGAGCATGGGTGAGGGCTTACATCCAGGAGCCGATGGCTGTAAAACAGCGAGCTTTCTGCACAGCTCCCAGCAGAAACCTCTGGGACAGTCGCTCAGCAGCCTGGCTGGTCAGAGCTCTTCCTCCAGCAGTTGTTTACTCTGGAGAGGGGCCTTTGTGAATGGTGCAAGTTTCAGCTTTCCCAGACTTGTGATGTTTGTTGGCCTCCTAAGGCTCAGGAGCCTTTCACCTCCTGGAGGGGGGAAAAAAAAAAAAAAAACTTTTACAAGGTAGACTCTAGATCTGTTATACTTGAAACTTAGAGAGTAGGAAGACAGGCACTTCTTTCACAGATCACCTTCTCTCCTTGTCTTCAGGAACTGCATTGGGCAGCAGTTTGCCATGCTTGAGCTAAAGGTAGCCATTGCCTTGATTCTGTTGCGCTTCCAAGTAGCTCCCGACCTCACCAGGCCTCCTGCCTTCTGCAGCCATGTTGTCATCAAACCCAAGCACGGAATCCATTTGCACCTGAAGAAACTGCCTGAATGTTAAATCTAAGGAGACAGTGACTAAATATCTTTTTGTTTTTAAGTTAAATTTATAACCAGTGGTCCAGACAAATAGAGAGAGATCTGAGGGCATGGAGGAAGGTGGGCTGGGGCATCTCTAAAGCTGCACATTATCCAAAGACATTTTCAGGAACACAGATGATCCCAGATCTGTATGACATGGACTTTGCTTTCTAGCTAATTCTGGGTACTATTAATGGTATCTACCAAGCATTTCACTAAGTGACAACTATATATTTTCTTTTTAATAGTTTTCAGAATTACACAAGTAATAGTAGAATATATACGTAGTTGATGTAAAACTTTCCCAACACTAGATCAACATGTAGATAATATCCAGCTTCACTGAGGCCACACCCCACACCCTGAAAAATCCTACAACTTTTCCTAAACAGAGAAGTTTGGTATGCATTGTTTCTGACCTTTTCCTACATGTTTCATGTATGATGTGTATGTGTGTATATTCTTACACATGGGATCATAGCTGCATTGTTCTTGCTGTTTCCACCTCAATCCTTATAAGGTTATCATTTTCTGTAATATGAATATCCTGTAATTTTTTAATTATTTCTACTATTGTGTAGTTCAATTATTTGTAATTTTAAACATATTGACTATTTGTGTTTATCTTTGATTTGTTCTCCATGATTTCACTCTCTCTTGTATTCACAAGTATGCACATGAATGTGGAAGTCAGAGGTCAACCTGAAGTGTCATTTCTGAATTTTCCATCCACTTTGTATTTTGAGACAGTCTCTCACTGGCCTAGAGGTTACCCAGTAGTTTAAGCTGGTTGGCCAGTAAGCCTAGTGGTCTGCCTGTCTTTAGCCCTCCTGTTCTGGATAACAAGCCTTTGCCACTATGACAGCTTTTTTGCCTGAGCTCCTGGGATCTCACTCATCTCCTTATGCTTGCCAACCCCTGTATTTCCTTTTGTAGACAACACCACCTACTTCTGTTGTTCTTTGATGTGTTTTTTGTACTCAAATATTGTTTATATATTATGGATGATCATTATTGCTTATGACTTTTGTTAGTACTTTTTCAAATTCTTTTGTTTTTACTAACAGTAGGTGCAGTGCCTGTTAAATATTTTTATTTTCATACTGTAAAATATATACACATTTAAAAAAAATAAATACATATACACATTTTTCTTTATGGTTTCTTGGCTTTGAATCTTGGATAAGAAAGTCTGAGTTGGGGCTGGAGAGACGGCCTAGCAGTTAAGAGCTCCAACTGCTCTTGCAGAGGACCCAGGTTCGATCCCCAGCACCCACATGGCGGCTGAGAACTGTCTGTAACTCCAGTTCCAGGGGAATCCGACGCCCTCTTCTGACCTCCGCAGCATTGCATGACAGGGGTGCACAAACCTACATGCAGACAGTACACTCATACACATCAAATAAATAAATTAAATTAAAAATATTTAAAAAAGAAAGTCTGAATTTAGAATGTTACAAAAATGTTCTACTTATGTTTCTGGTGTTAGCCATTCTTGTGAAGCCTGAATGGGAAATGGGAGCTGCTTAATGATTACTAGGTTCATTACACATTTTATAGATAGATTAGATAGGTAGGTGATTGATTGATAGACAGCGAGTTTGCAACTGTTATATGGATGATGAGTGTGCTGGATAGCTTTAGTGTCAACTTGACACACCTGGGTTGAGGGAGCCTCAGTTGGGGAATTGGCTCCATTGGATTGGCCTGTGGCCACATCTGTGGAGTATTGTCTTGATGGTCGAGCAGTGTGGGAGGGCCCATCCCACAAGAGTGGTGCCACCCTAGGCAGGTTGTTGTGTACTATATAAGAAGGCAGGCTGGGCATGAGCCAGGAAAGAAGCCAGTGCACAGCATTCCTCCATGGCTTGTGCTTCAGCTCCTGCCTCCAGGTTCTTGCCCTGAGTTCCTGCCTTGGGCTCCCTGAGTGAGAACTGTGACCCAGGAGATGTAAGCTGAATAAACCCTTTCCTCCCCAAGTTGGTGTCAGTCAGAGTGTTTTGTCACAGCAATGGAAGACAAACTAGGACAGAAATTGGTACCAGAAGAGTGGGGTATTGCTGTGACAGACCCAACCTTGGTGTTTTGGGGAAGGATTGTGGAGACGTTTGGAACTTTGGGCTGGGAAGATCATTGAATGCCTAAAGATCATTGCTGTGGAGCTTGGAGCAGTTTTGCTGAAGGAGTTGTAGAAGAGGGAGGCCTGGCTTGTGAAGTTTCTAGTTTCAAAGGGGAGCAGAGATCACCAGGACTGTGTAATCTGTGGGTTCTGGTCAGCTGGGGCTGAAGAATCAGCTGTAACAAGAGACCAGAACCTGAAGTGAAATCTTTGTTGTACTGGGACAATTGATGCTGGTTAGCTGGGGCTGAAAAATCAGCTATAAGTAACAAGAGACCAGCATCACTGTGGTGAAATCTTCTGGGAATAATTTCTTCAGGGTCAGCACACAGAAGCTGTGATCCAGAAGGGGCCTGAGCCTCCATCTCGAGCCAGAAGCAGGACTTGGTAATGTGTAAGAGTCTCCTATATGGTTCCGGTGTTGAAATTTGAGGGGGTCACAGAGAGCAGCCGAGGCTTGGCACTGTGAGAGGTCAGGAAAGACCATTGGTGGAAGTGCACCTCGGTTGCTGTGAAGACCCCAGGATTGCAGGGGTCATGGAGAGAAGCTGAGGCTTTGCACCAGGAGAGGTCAGAAGAGACCATTGGTGAAGGTGCTGCCTCAGTTTCAGTAGCGACCCCAGCTTTTTGGAGATGCCGGTACCCTGGGACGACCACCAAGAGCAGCGGTAGGTGTAGAATGGAGTCGGCCTGGGCCTGCGAGATGAGTGTGCCACGGACGGCAGAGTCGGAGAGGGGGAGCTGCCGAGACCCTTTGGAGCCCAGAAGATCGTGAGTGAATCCCAGGTGTCCAGCCTTGAGCTACTTGCTGGACTTAGGTTTTGTTTGAGAGTGCCTGATTCTTCCCTTTGAAATAAGACAGTACTTGTTTTGGATTTTACAGCAGCCCACAGTTAAGAGACTTTTAATAGACTGGACTTTTAAGTGTTTGGACATTTTAAGGACTGTGGGGCTTTTAAGGATGTACTGTCTTAGGTTGTGATTAGTGTTAACATCATACTTTGGGGATAAGAACTGGAAAGGTGGTTTAATAGTGATGTGTTTGTGTGCCAAATTGACAAGGGGTCAATTGTGCTGGATAGCTTTAGTGTCACCTTGACACACCTGGCTTGAGGGAGCCTCAGTTGGGGAATTGGCTCCATTGGATTGGCCTGTGGCCACATCTGTGGAGTATTGTCTTGATGGTCGAGCAGTGTGGGAGGGCCCAGCCCACAAGAGTGATGCCACCCTGGGCAGGTTGTTGTGTACTGTATAAGAAGGCGGGCTGGGCATGAGCCAGGGGAGCAAGGCAGTGCACAGCATTCCTCCATGGCCTGTGCTTCAGCTCCTGCCTCCAGGTTCCTGCCCTGAGTTCCTGCCTTGGGCTCCCTGAGTGAGAACTGTGACCCAGGAGATGTAAGCTGAATAAACCCTTTCCTCCTCAAGTTGGTGTCGGTCAGAGTGTTTTGTCACAGCAATGGAAGACAAACTAGGTCAGAAAATGCAGACAGTACACTCATACACATAAAATAAATTAAATTAAAAATATTAAAAAAAGAAAGTCTGAGTTTAGAATATTACAAAAATTTTCTACTTATGTTTTTGGTGCTAGCCACTCTTGTGAAGCCTGAATGGGAAATGTGAACTGCTTAATGATTACTAGTTCATTACACATTTTATAGATAGATTAGATAGGTGATTGATTGATAGACAGCGAGTTTGCAACTATTATATGGATGATGAGTGTACTATAGAAGGCCAAAAGTGGAAGCCAGAAGAAAAGGACACAACTAGAAAGCTAAGACACATAAAGAGTAGATGGTGCTTGCCATGGGTGGTGACAGTAGACCTTAAGGGAAATGAATGTGTGAATGAAGAGGCAGAATCCAAGATTTGAGAAACTGCCCAAGGTCATCCTGTCCAATCATAAGAACACTTCTGGTAAAATGTGGGACCAGCCAACTCTCATGTGTTCTTTGCATTTCTAGATATTTTGATTATGGGGAACTCCTATGGTAAAGCTCTGTAATCACCCAAGGGCTCTGATAAACATAAAAGCACAGTGTAGAGAGGGAGTGACTTATAAGCTCAAAAATCTCCTTAATCAGATATAAAAACCACCATCTTGCCAGGCGTGGTGGTGCATGCCTTTAATCCTAGCACTTAGAAGGAGAAGCAGGAGGATCTCTGTGAGTTCAAGGCCAGCCTGATCTACATAGTGAGTTCCAGGACAGCTGGAACTACAAGAAGACCCTGTCTCAAAAACAAAAAGCTGTCACTGTAATCCTACATATACGCTACTATTTTATTGGAAGCACAGCCCAAGATATCAGGAATGTATATAAGTACAAGGTAAAAACAATTCAGGAGTATATGCTTGAGTTAATAACTATGTGGCATCAGGAGAAACTGCTGTCATGGACCATGGAAGGGTCCATAAGTGACTGCTTCCTAAGGCAAGGAAGGGAGATGCCAGAGAGCAACCTTCCCACTCAACTTCCTTTAAGGGACATTTTAACTAGATAACTACTAATAGCATCCCTAAAACTAAGCTTCAGCATTGCCTTGAAGATATTATTGACCAGCAATCAAGATAGCTAGTTATATAATGAATACAGTATAGACTGAGGCAGATTCACCAAAAGGATGATAGGGAAAACTAAGAATATTTTTCTTTTTTTTTTTTTTATTTATTTATTGTGTATGTGTATGAATGTACTGCATGCAGGTTTGTGCACCCGTGTCGTGCAACGCCGCGAAGGTCAGAAGAGGGTGTCGGATTCCCCTGGAACTGGAGTTCTCCTGGAATTGGAGTTACAGACGGTTCTCAGCCGCCATGTGGGTGCTGGGGATCGAACCTGGGTCCTCTGCAAGAGTAGTTGGCGCTCTTAACCACTAGGCCATCTCTCCAGTCCCAAGAATATTTTTCATTCATAGGCTTCATGAAGTAAAATAGAATAAGATATATCCAAATTCCTGTGTAGATATTTGGAGTTGGATCACAATTATTTGTAAAGCTTTCATTGTAGACAGTCATTGCTATATATAATAAATAGTTTTGGTGCTGGAAAGGTGGTTCAGTGGTTAAGAGCACTGGCTGCTCCTGCAGAGGATTTGGCTTTGGTTCTTATATCATTCTAACTCTAGTTCCAGGGGATTGGATTCCACTCTCCTAGCCTCCATGAGCATTGGTGTATTTACATATATGCAGGCAAAACACCCATATGCATTAAGTAAATAAGTTTTTTTATTAATTAATTTTAAAAATATGGAACACTTCACGAATTTGCATGTCATCCTTGCTCAGGGGCCATTCCAATCTTCTCTGTATAGTTCCAATTTTAGTATGTGCTGCCGAAGCAAGCACTTAGTTATTTTTTTACGTGTATGACTGTACTGTCTGCATGTAGGTCTGTGCACCTGTGTTGTGCAATGCCGTGGAGGTCAGAAGAGGGTGTTGGATTCCCCTGGAACTAGAGTGGTTCTCAGCCACCATGTGGGTGCTGGGAATTGAACCCGGGTCCTCTGCAAGAGCAGTAGGCCCGCTAGGCCATCTCTCCAGCCCCATAAATAAGTTTTAATATGGCTCTTCAGTTTCCTGGTTGAGATCGCTTATACAGACCTCACAGAGTTCACAGAATATGAGCCAAAAATTATCAAAATTTCCCCTGGAGAGTGCAGACAGATGCTATAAATGAACAGAAACATTCCAGAGGGCAAGAAGAGCTCCAGAAAATCCAGTACCTTCAATTAGTACTTTGTAACTGAAAAGGTATTTTATCACACCATGAAGAAGTGGGATTTATTCCTGAAATGCAATGATGTATGAGTATTTTGCCAGCATGTGTGTAAGTGCATCTGTGTCATGCAGAGGCCAGAAGAAGGCTTGGGATCCCCTGGAAGTGAGCTATGGGACAGTTGTTAGCCATCAGGTGAGTGCTGGAAATCCCAGCACTCAGGAGACAGAGGCAGGCATATCTCTCTGAGTTCAAGGCCAGCCTGGCCTACAAAGTGAATTCCAGGTCAGCTAGGGCTAGAGGGAAACCCTGTCTCAAAAAGACACACACGAGGGGGCTGGAGAGATGGCCTAGCGGTTAAGAGCACCGACCACTCTTGCAGAGAACCCGGGTTCGATCCCCAGCACCCACATGGCGGCCAAGAACCGTCTGAAACTCCAATTCCAGGAGAACTCCAGTTCCAGGGGAATCCGACACCCTCTTCTGACCTCCGCGGCATTGCACGACACGGGTGCACACACTTGCATGCAGAAAGTACATTCATACACATATAGAAATAAATTAAAAAAAAAAAGACACACACGAAAGAGAAAGAAAGAAAGGAAAGAAAGAAAGAAAGAAGAGAGAGAGAGAAAGAAAGAAAGAAAGAAAGAAAGAAAGAAAGAAAGAAAGAAAGAAAGAAGAGAGAGAGAAAGAGAGAAAGAAAGAAAGAAAGAAAGAAGAAAGAGAGAGAAAGAGAGAGAGAGAAAGGAAGGAAGGAAGGAAGGAAGGAAGGAAGGAAGGAAGGAAGGAAGGAAGGAAGGAAGGAAGGAAGGAAGGAAGCAACTCCCCTATGAACTAGCAATTCCTTTTCTGAATATAACCAAACAAGAATTGAAGGCATGATTCTAGAATTTTTTTTTGTTAATCTTTTTGAGACAGGGTCTTTCTTTGGTCCCACCTGGCCTGGGGCTCGCTAGACCAGGGTGGCCTTGAACTCACAGAGATCCTCCTGCCTCTGCCTCCGGGGTGCTGGGATTAAAGGCGTCTGCCGCCACCACACCCGGCCTTCTGCTGGGAATCAAACCTGGTCCTCTGCAAGAGCAGTCAATGCTCTTAACCGCTGAGCCATCTCTCCAGCCCTATTTCTAGAACTGTTTTCACACCATGTTCTTCCAGTATCCAAGAGATGGAAGCAACAGATGTCTACTGGTCAAATGATAGACCAAATGCGGTACACACCTACAATGTATCATCAGTCCTTCAAAAGGAGGAAATCCTGTTAAATGCTACAGCATGGATGAATCATGAATACATTAGGCTAAAGGATCTAAGACACCCACAAATGACACATACTGATGTACAAGCGTGATGCCACTCATTTGAAGTATCTAAAGTCGTCAAATTTTATAAACAAAGAATATCACGATGTGATCATTGTGAAATAGTCACTCCCCTCTCAAGTCATACTCCAATTACCCATAACTCCAGTGTCCGGACAAAAAGAGAGAACACCAAATCCCAGCAATGGTCATCCTACAGAATAACAAACCGAACTCCTCCTAACTGGGGGAGGAGCGGGGGCTGGTGGCTGGTCCTTGGAGAAACAGCAACGGACTTTGAGGCGCAGGCACGAACGTAGACCACCCGCTAGGAGGCGCCTACAGTCCAGCCGCGGCTGCGTTCCCTGCTGGCGGCACAGGCGTCACATCCGGTGAGTTCACCATATTGCTGGAACACCGCAAGCCGGAGGTTTGGGTAGAAAGAAACACCGCCCCTTTGTCCCAAATGCCGGGACTCGGACCTCACAGATTCGCCCTCACGGTGCCTTTCCCGACCCCTTTGGAAGCAGAAATCGCCTATGGGTCCTTAGTTCCAGATGCAGAACCTCACCAAGGCCTGGTGGGAAAGGAGTTTAAAGTGAGCGGCAGGCTCCTGGCGGTGCACTGGAAAGCTGAAGACCCTCGCCTCCTCCGAATTTCCATCATCAACTTTCTTGAGCACCTTTCCCTGGTGGTGCACACCATACACCGCTTCGGACCCCCAGTTTCCCGCTAAGCCTGGACTGGCCAAAGGGCTCAGGTCTGATGTTACGCCGGCTCCTAACCAGTACGTCTTTCCTCCCAGGACTAAGATCCCAGAAACAGTAGCTGTTACTTCAATGTGAAGGTCAAATTATTTGCCTGGATTGGCTCTCAGGCACTTAGATTCTGTTTGCTTGGTTTGATACCTAAGTGTTTGTTGCTGAAAAAAAATTAAACTGCTATTTTAAAAACAAAAGTCAAGGTAATAAAAAAAGGGAAGTCTAAGAAACTTACATAGCCAAGAGGAGCCCAAGGAGACAGGACATGTGAATGATAACATGATATCCTGGACAGGCTCAAGGGACAGAAAGGGACAATAGGCCAAAGTTAAGGCAATTTGGATCAGCTACAGGATTTAGTAAATAGTAAAGTATCAAGACGGTTCACTTACTGTTCCAATGCACCATATTAATGTAGATGCAATAATATGAAATTGCCTGTGGGGTGTGGGAACTCTACTAGTTCCTCAATTTTTCTGTAAATCTAAAAATGTTAAAAAGTAAACTTTGAGCCGAGTGTGGTGGTGCACATCTTTATTCCCAGTACTCGGAAGACAGAGGCAGGTGGATCTCTGTGAGTTCAAGGCCAGCCTGATCTACATAGTGAGTTCCAGGACAGCTGGGGCTACAGGGAGACCCTGTCTCAAAAACACCCCCCCCCCAAAAAAAAGTAAACTCTGTTTGAAAAATTAAAAGTAAATAAAAAGCTAAAACTAAGAAAGGATTCAGGACAGAAAATTTTGTGAGAGTTAACTCAGCGAGAGTGAAATGTTTGAACTCTGCCTGTTCTGGGCATTAGTCTGGCTCCTGGGAAATCACCTCCCAGCCCTTGAAATATCCTGCCTCTGAGAAGAGTGTATTTGATCACCAAGGACCTTGAAATATGTAGAACGGTTTACAGTGACAGTGTAATGGTGGTGAAGGGCTCAGACGATGCTGGATCAAGTTTAATGTCCAGAAAGACTAGAAACAGTCACATCTCAAAATGCTTCCTTTTGATGTGACTAACACCAAAGTTGCCATGAGATTCCTCAGTCGATGTGTCACGCTTTGTGTTGTCACACATCTTTGCTGGGAAAGTTAAGCACTGTTCACAGAACTGCACTGGGAAAAGGCAAGTGCAATCATATTTATGTACAGTTTATATGCATTTTTCTTTGCTGCTTTGAATTCTTCATGGTAACAAATTGAGGCAATAAGTGTAAAATGTTGCTCTTCTGAATTCTGTGGATCTTTCCAGTGAATTGTCAAACCGAGGGTGGTCCTGAAAATTCCCAACACAAAGGTCACTAGAGAAAGCT
This sequence comes from Rhizomys pruinosus, assembly GCA_009823505.1. Classification (NCBI taxonomy): domain Eukaryota; kingdom Metazoa; phylum Chordata; class Mammalia; order Rodentia; family Spalacidae; genus Rhizomys; species Rhizomys pruinosus. Next base: position 94,954 of record VZQC01012909.1, read on the forward strand.
CAGTTGTATATGTACACACTGATTGTCCCAAAATGTACAGTGGTTTGACTTGTTTTGTTGACCTCAGCTATGTTTCCCAGGTAACCACACCCAAAGTAGGGAGCCTCTGAAATAGCATTGCATAGCTGTAAAGTGTGATTAAAACAAAATTCCTGGTCTGGAGAAGATGGCTCAATGATTAGGAGCCCTGGCTGTTCTTGCAAAGGACCTAGGTCCTGTTCCCAGCACCATCCATAGCTCTAATTCAGGGGAATCTGACACCCTTTGCTGACTTCCGAAGGTACTGCACGACACAGGTGCACTTACATAGATACAGGCGATAGACTCCTATGCACAAAATAAAAATAAAATATTTTAAAGTCCATTTACAAAATCAGAAGTATAAAATATACAGGAAGAAATCTGACAAAACTATATTCAAGGCCTACAGACCCAAAGTACAAAAGATCACTAAATAATTCCAGGATTTCCATTGAACTTTTTTTGCACATTCGTATGTGTCTGTGCAGTATGCATGTGTGTGTGTGTGGGTGTGTGTATATACATATGTATATACACACACCCACACACACACACAAATATGTCTGGATGCAGAAGTGGATATAAGTTATGTTCCCTAGTCACTCTACACCTTATGTATGGAGTCAGAGTCCCTCCCTTGAACCCAGAGCTCTACACAGTCTAGCCAGCAGCATGGTCCTGGGACCCTCTGTCAGCAGCATCAGGATCAAATTACAGGCGGGCCACTCCACCCACCCAACATTTTTTTTCGAAAGCTGGGGATCTGAAGTCCAGTATCTAGGCTTGCATGGCAAGCACCTTAACCACTGTTGAAATTCTCCATCTTTTCTTCTACTTTCTACTATGAGAATCATAGTTATTTTACTACTTTAACTATTCAATAGGTAGGTCTTCTCAGGCAGAATCCTGGTGTCATAGCTCTTGCTTTTTGAGGTCCATTGGACTGCTTCTTGGCATGCCTGCTGAGCTTTTATTGAGTGATGTTCATTAGATAGGATGAATTGTAGAGGTCTGCCTGGTGTTATCTGTAGTCCTATGATGCAGTTGAAGGAGGTAGGCAGTCTGGATTCAGCATCCCCTTCTGCGCTTTGCACACTGTTTTGCTTTATAGTAGTTGTTATAACACTGAATGTTTATTTTGTACTGTTTCTTTCTACTTCAGAACCCAAAGAAGCCCTGAAACGTACCTGTAAAGTCTAGAGGCTCAGGGACATGTAGGAGAAGAGGTTAGTAGACTAAGAATGAGCATTTCATAAGACATGACCATCCAACTGTTTCCAGGACAAATGGGAGATCTCCACTCAGATCCCAGCATGAAATACTTCTAAAACATTTTTTTTTCTCTTTTTGAGACAGGGTTTCCTGTCTGGGTTAGAACTCACTTTGTAGACCAAGCTGGCCTTGAACTTACAGAGATCCTCCTGCCTCTGCTTCCCAAGTGCTATGATTAAAGGTGGCCACTCCACTCAGCCCAGCCTGAATGGAGTTCATTTTCTTAGAGCTTTGTAAACTCTGTCCCCTAGTGACTGTGTAAAATACTATAAGCAGCCGGGCGTGGTTGCGCACGCCTTTAATCCTAGCACTTGGGAGGCAGAGGCAGGCGGATCTTTGTGAGTTCAAGGCCAGCCTGGTCTACATAGTAAGTTCCAGGCCAGCTGGAGCTACAGGGAGACCCTGTCTCAAAAAGACCCAAAAAAAAAAAAAAAAAAAGATACTATAAGCAATACCGAGGTGGGGGCAAACACTATCAAAACAGGTGTCTGGCAAGGAGAGCACCTGTTTTGTAAATAGCTTTTGAAAAGTGGCCTCAAGGGGCTGGAGAGATAGCCTAGCGGTTAAGAGCGCCGACGCTCTTGCAGAGGACCTGGGTTCGATCCCCAGCACCCACATGGCGGCCAAGAACCATCTGTAACTCCAATTCCAGGAGAACTCCAGTTCCAGGGGAATCCGAGACCCTCTTCTGACCTCCGCGGCATTGCACGGCACGGGTGCACAGACCTGCATGCAGACAATACATTCATACACATACAAAAATAAATAATAAAAAAAAAAAAAAAAAAAAAAAAAGAAAAGTAGCCTCAAACCCAACAAGCATCCTATAAATACATTGTTTTCATTGCTAAATGATGAAGTGTAAATAGATTCAACCCTTAAGAGGAAGCAACAGAGAATTCACCTTGTAAAAAAACAAAAAAACAACAACTCAGAAATGCTTAGATTCTTTGATGGAGGAGCTCTAGTCCTGGGTCCTGGGACTTGGTTCTAAGCAATATCCATTGCACACGCCAGGGTCCTGCTATATAATTAACAGGAGGCCATGCAGACTGAGACAGTGTCAGAGCAGAGAGATCTATAGGGAGTAGCCAGCAGCCAGCCCTCAACCCACCAGGATGAAACATCAAGGACTGGGGTAGAAAAAAAGGACCTGGAGCATAGTGCCCGAATGACTGACTTGGAGAATTTCAGGGAGTGGGAGGCTGAGGCTGAGGCCGAGGCTATGCTTTCCAGGCATGAGAGCCTCCTGGCTCAGCTAATCTAGGTGGATTCCAGACTAAATGTCCCAGTAAAGAAGTGTCCTTGGGAGGAGGTAAACAAACTCTAATATTCTCAGATGGGCCACATAACAGGACTGCGAATGAGGGGTAGGTATGGCTGGTGGGCAGTGGGCATGGACAGTGACTGGCAGGCAGGTGCTACACATCATGGCTCTGAATCTACAACATCTAAAGTCTCACACTGGACTGTCACAACAAATGTGGAGTACCTACTCATTTTAATGTCTATTTAGGGATAAGATAACTGAGACCCAGACTAGCTAAATGATTTTTTTCAAGGTCACACAACCTAAGCAGAAACTGACTACCATGCTCATTCATTGAGAAAATGGGGAGTACTTGCTCTATGCGGGTACGGTGCATGCCATTCCGTGGATGCCCTGCCCTCCAGGAGATCACGGACCAGAACTTAGCCCACCTGATGAGGGTAGTGTGCAAAAAGATGTCAGGCCGGCAGGAAGAAAAAACAAGCATCCTAAACATGAACAGCACAGGCACTAAGGTGTGAATGTGTGATGGGGAGAGGAGATGGAGAACCTCAACAGAACCCAGTGTGGCAATGAATGAGAGAACAGCAGCTGCCAAGGAAAAGTTAGTCTGCCATCTAGTGGCCACTAAAGATGTTGCAAAGATGTGCTAAAACTAGAGGGGTTAACATTCAAGGAGCATTTACTATACATTTTCTCTACATATATTAAGTCATTTACTGATTGCCACAACTTATCAGATTGACATCATTTGCCTATAATTTGCATATGCAGGCACTGAGATGTCTTTATTAATAACTTGTCCAATATCACACTAATATGAAATTGGCAGACGAGACTTAAGAGTAAGAATAAGGAGGGGGCAGGTGCTGCTGTAAACATCCAGAAAAGATCTCACCTGATGAAGCAGAGAAGTTGAGGGTGGAAGGAAGACTGTCAGAAAAATAAAGTGCAACAGAGCTGAGGGGGGCTCAGAGTGGCCCCCTGCATTGGGTCTGCTCAGTGAGAACTAGAGACTTGGGCCAGGGAAGATCAAGAATTCTACTGGAAACTTGTGGTGCCTGGGGCATTGCATGTGAGGAAAAGAAGTTGAAGGTGTTCATTTGAAGTTGGTACTTCTGTAAATGAACTAAGTCGATAAGGTCCTCATGTCAGTTATTCAACAAATTGTCTTCCAGGACTGTCCTGGACATTTGGACACTACAAAAAGCAGATGGATGTGGTCCCTGTCTCCTGTAGTTCCAAAATGGCCATCTTGACCAGACAGAGCAGCCTCATGTATAGTGGTACCCCACTGGTCCAAGTTGGGGTCTCAGTAGCTAATATAAGTAGTCAGAAACAGATTCACAGAGAGAATGGGTGCTGATGTTGTGGGAAGATCCAGTTTGAATTGGGGGCTAGTTCTCAGCTAGCACACCTCAGGGCTCCATGTGGGAGTCATGGGATTTCTCTGACACCCCCCCCCAAGAAGGAGCAAGCAACATGGCCCAGGCACGTGGTGCTAGGCTGAGCAGCAGTATGCAGTGGCTCGGAATTGGGGGTCTGTGATTGACTCTGGGAACTGACGTCATTTTACTTATAAAAGCAAGCTAGCCCGGTGTGGTCACGCACACCTTTAATCCCAGCACTCGGGAGGCAGAGGCAGGCAGATATCTGTGAGTTCAAGGCCAGCTTGGTCTACAAAGTGAGTTCCAGGCTAGCTGGGGCTACAGGGAGACCCTGTCTCAAAGACACACACACGCAAAAATCAATAAATAAAAATAAAAGCAAGCTGTAGCAGGCAATAAATCAAATTCTCCATTACCATCATTACAGAATTCCCAGCTGTTATTTTTTGCGTGCATACAGGCTGAAGGAGGCCTGAATTTCCTTCAAGTGACCAGTGGGTTGGACAGTGGTCCTTTATACCACCAATCTGGATAGTGGTGTGGTGAAGTGAATTGTGAGTGGACATAGGCTGAAGATAGGAAATCAGCCATCAGCCTGAAATTCCTGTCCAGGGGCCAGCAGGTGGACAAAACAGGGCCAAAGTGGGAAACGTTCCATTCAGTTGTCCCAGACTGAGTTGAAAGTACCTCTCAGGTCAGGTTACGAAAATAACTGGCTGACCTCTGTGCTGAGGGGTCAGGTCCCTACAGTGGCAGCAGGCAGGTTCTGTGCCCCCCTCCCCTCAGCAGGACCACACTGTACCTGCTTGCAGCAAAGGAAGCTTCCTACATGATGTGTTGCAGTGGACACAGAAGAACCTGAGAGACCAGTGTGTGGTGGAAATAGAGGATCGTTAGACAGAGCCATCTCCCGTGTATCATTGGTGAAAGGCAACCACAGACTTTGAAGGTAAATGAGAGGGATGGAGGTCAAAACTGCATGTGAAGTATCTTATTCTTAGATACTTGAAGGGACTCAGTGCAGTCTCCCAGATGTGTCCTCCTGAGGGACCATAAGCTCTGTAGTGGCACACACCTTCCTTCTTCAGCTCACTACTTCCCCTACACACACTCTACAAAGAACCCTTGTCTGGAACTGAATTTGAAATGGATTTAAAGTTAAAAACAAAACAAAGCAAAAAAAAGATTCAATGTCCTTAGGTAACTGTGCTACTTTCAACAAGCACCTCCCTCTCTCTGATGTGTGTTTTTTCCTCTAAAAGTAAGCCAGCCAGGCTATACTGAGCCAGCCATCGCTGTGAGGCTGCAGTCAGAAAACACCCTACATATACATAGTAGCCCTTGGGTGCCATGGCAAAAACGCCATTCCTCACTGGCTGTGGTGTGCATGCCTTTCATCCCAGCACTCAGGAAGCAGAGACAGGTGGATCTCTGTGAGCTGGAAGGCAGCCTGGTCTACAATAATGAGTTCCAAGTCAGCTGGGGCTACAAGAAAAAAAAAAGGTACCAATCACTGGGTTTGGATTTGAGGACAGTCCCTTCTCGGCCCCTTGTTGTACTTCGTTATCCCCAGGGATCTGGAATCTGGGCCTTCCGGTAGCCTCTCCCATTCCTCTCCCATTCCTCTCCCATTCCTCTCCCATTCCTCTCCCATTCCTCTCCCATTCCTCTCCCTTCCTCTCCCCACCTCCTCCCTGATCCTTTTTCGTAGGGCCAACTTCCAACCTTAGTACTCTCATCCTGTACTACCCAGCTCACAACCAGAAGGGACTGGTTATCCATTGACACACTACAAAGTGTGCTGGCCTCAGTGATGCATGACAAACCCAGAACCAGCTCTAGAATGTCTGCTCCTCCAGAGATGCAGGTGAGGGAAGGCAGCTGGGCCCTGCATGCTTCATACCCACAAGCCACAGGAGAGAGGATATGGGGGAGTCCATTCTGCCTCTCATCCACCCCCATGTGACCCTATGCAGGTCCTGTCCTGTTGCTGTCCTTTTGCAGGCTACTAAATGCCTCGTGGCCATCGATGCAGCCCTAGCACACTCTCATCTTTAGCATCTGCCATCCTCAGCACCATTCTTTGGCTTCAATGATTCTTGTGAAAATTGAACAAGGGTGCCGCTCCCTCCACGTGGCACACACCAGGCTGCAGAGCTGCTCAGTGTAGAAACAGGAAACTTCTATGCCTTGTTCTGGTTCTTTATCTTCCAACTTGCTCAGGACTGACAATTCATATTCTCTCTCTCTCTCTCTCTCTCTCTCTCTCTCTCTCTCTCTCTCTCTCTCTCTCTCTCTCTCCTGAACAGCACAATTGAGGGGTTGCTAACACTGTGCCAGGCAAGGTTCTACTACCTGAATTTAAAGGGAAGATCCTGCCAGAGGTTCAAACTCGAAAACTACTAAAGCCAGGTGTGATGGCTCACACCTGTGATCCCAGCACGCTGGAGAAGGAGGCAAGAGGAGCACTCAAAGTTCAAGGCCAACCCAAGTCAGACCATCAAAAATTTTATTAAAAATACCCTCCTATAATCCCAGCACTCAGGAAGCAGAGGCAGGCAGATCTCTGTGAGTTCAAGGCCAGCCTGGTATACAGAGCAAGCTCCAAGCCATCTAGGACTAAAGGGAGAGACCCTGTCTCAAAAAAAAAAAAAAAGAAAAAGAAAAAAAACAACTCTATTCAGCCTTTAGCATAGAGCACACAGCCACCAGAGCAGCCACTTCTATAACAAGACCAGATAAGCAGAGATGTTAAGAAAAGCCCATCACTGAACTTGGGAGGAGGTACAAGGTGCATGCACATCTGTAGGTGCACAGACATCCAGGTGGACAGACTGCTGGAGTTTAGACCCCTTTCTGTGCATCTTTTTTTTCCCTCCACGAACTGTCCTTGACCCTGTGCATTCTTGTCCTGGGTGCAAGTGACATAGAGAGCACTCCCTCTCTGGGGGAGCTCCCAGACCTAGACAAGTACCAGCCAGCACTGGATCAGGCAGGCAGGGTGTGTGCAAGGGCAGAGGAAGCACAGGGCTGGAGCTGCCAGAAGGCCGGCGAACCGGGACACTGGGAGAAGTAGCAGCTACCTGGATCGAAGTTCTCCCCGCTTTCCTCCCAGCAGGCCCACAGGGAAGCTATTACAATGCCAGCTTTACTGGCCAGGACTGGAGGATCTGGTCGAGGCCCCACAATCAGAGCTGTGCAGGGCTGGGTCTGAACTCCAGGATCTCCCAGTTCTAGCTTTTGGCGCTGTGCACTGGGCCAGCTGCTGAAAACCAAGAGGACGAGCAATCTGGGGACACCGAGATTACAAGCCAGGTCTGCCAGGAAGCAGGTGCCCCTGCCTGGGCCCCAAAGCAAGTTATGATGCCTCTAGCCCTGTGACTTGCTTGTGTGGCCGGTCAAAGAGGAAGGATGTGACTTGGCCCTTCGGCTTGGGAGGAGGCTGTTCCCAGCAGTTGTCCTGACCTAACAGTCCCTGAAGCCCAAGGTGTTTCTGTACCTTACCCTGAGTAGGGAGGTAACTTTGAAACTTGGCTCTCTCACCTAGCATTCCCTCTCACACAGAGACCACTCTAGATAGAACCCCACAGCCTTTCTCAAAGCCGACCTCAGACTGCAAGTCCCTCTTCAAGCCTAACTAAAGTCAGCGATGCTTCACTCTCCCTCCACCTGGGCTTAGCAGAGTGGACGTTTCCTTTCTTGCCTGACTTGGGTGTTGTCACCCTATGAAAGTAGCATGTCTGAGGTGAGTCTGGGGAAAGAAAGACACAAGCCCTAGTCCAGGAATCTGGAAGCGCTAGAATACCCCCTAGCAGCAGAACGTAGTTCCAAAGCCCCGCTCCTCAAGACCTGTGTGCTCTGCTGGAAGGGAACAAGTGGAGACTAGGTGACAAAAGGAAGTGGGAGGTTCCGGCCAGCCACACGAGACTTGCAAGCCAAGGGAGCCCTTTGGGAAACTTGGCGTGGGGCGCAGTGCGGAGAACCATCTGGAAGCAGAAGAGATGCTAGAGCGAGTAGAAGGCGGGCGTCCAACTCAGGTGGAGGGGGAGAAGGGAGACAGAGAGGCCGAGCAGAAGACAAAGAGGAACTGGACAATGAAGAGGTCCTACCTGGAAAGAGGAGGATGGGCGGGCCTCGACGAGGTGCAGCCCCGCTCCCGGCCTCTCCGGAGCTCCGGGTCCCCTCGCCGGCAGGGGCGGGGCGCTCGCCTCTAGCCCGCCCCAGGCCCTCAGGGCCGCCCCTGGGGGCTGCTGGTGCCGCCCAGTAGATGGTGGGGGGCCCAGCTGGTCCCTTATCAGCCTCCTACAGGAGCGACCCGAGCCACCGAACGGCTGCAAGTCTGAGATTAGGCCCCTGGAGGGTCATTAAGCAGCGGCCTGGCCCTGGCCTTGGCCCAGCCTCCTTCCCTCCTGATCCCGCCAGGCCGGCAGGTGGGAGCCGGCGATAAGGACAGGGGTCTTGGCGGTTCTGGGCGGGCGCTCTTTACTCCTAGCCCCTGATCAAGGCAGAAACATGGAGTGGGGGGAGGAGAAATGCAGGTTAGGGTCAGCTTAGTCCGTGCAGTGGCCCCCAGGGTTCCCACGGTACACACTGAGAGGGAGGGAATGGTGGATGAGCACCCACCGCTCCGAAAGAAGAGCAAGGCATCCCTCTCGGCTTCTGGGGCTAGGTAAGCAGGCTACACCTCACAGGCAACTCAGCCCTGACCCAGTAAAGACTGCAGGGGAGGTGGGGGTCGGGGGATGTAGGGCCTGACTTGAACCCATCTACACTTCCCAGGGACAAATGGGGACAGAGGTAGAAAGAAAAGTGGTCACCAGTAAGAGGATCAGATCTGGGGAGCCAAAAGGTCCCAGCCTGAAGACTGCAAAAAAGAAGGAGAATTTGTGCATTAGCCAGACCTGACCTCTAGCAGCATCTGTCTCTCCAGTGAGAGGAAAGCTGGGCTGGCTGGTCTCCTGGCTGTGCCTTGTGCTTTAATCAAGGAATACTTCCTAGAGGAAGAGGGAAAAGAAAAATGAATAGGCAGACTTTAAACTGGAAGAGATGAGTGAGAAGGTGTTGGTTACAGAAAACCACAGAAAGCAAATTCTTAGAGAAGGACTCCATCACAGAAGCAACCATCACAGTTCATAAAGCTGAAGACCAGATAGGGAAGCGGACCTGCCCTGGGTCACATAGCAAGGCACAGGGAGGCCCACAACAGAAGCACTCCTAGCCATCCCCTGCTCAGAGTTCTGCCTCTGCTTCAGACCAGGGCCTAAGCCTTGAGGAAATGATTTATGGGTCCTCCCTGAGACATTCAGGCAAGCCTTGGGCCACAAAGGAATACTTGTGACAGGGTGACATGAATATCAGAGGGACCTCTTGGAATAAGAGGCTGCCCTCTCCACCCACTCCTCTGGATCTGAGAAGGATGTGGGGGGCATGTCTGTCCCAGGTTATTACCACTAGAGGGACACAAGCTGTTCAGTGAGATAGACAGTCACAGAGGTGGGAGCAGATAAACAGGCTCAGCTCAGTCATTCTCTCTCTTCTGCCAGACCCACTTCCCTGACCCCCATTCCATCCAAGGTTGAGGACTGGTGAGGATTGCATTCTATTCCGGCTTTCAAGAGGCTAGCTGAGTCCTCCATAAAGGCCCAGTGAGCTCAGAGTGACAGTAGCTCTCCCAAGGTCACACAGCAGTTGGCAGAGGACCAAGAACACAAATTTGGGCTTTCTCAGTCTCAATTCCCTTTCTCAGCATGATGGCCCTAAGGGAGCTCTGAGAAGGGCAGAAAGCTGGACAGATGAGGAATTATCCTGCACAAGGTCAGGCAGATGGGGGAGGAGGGACTGCATGGTTGCAGGGAAAGGCCCAGAGTCTCTGTGAAGGGTGAGTGAGGGGTAGTGATGGCTCTTGCAGAGGGTTCTGCCTTGAAGAAGGACAGTGTAGATGAGCTCCCTGGATCACAAGCCCCTGAGTCTTCCCTCCATATAAGAAAGACATATCTTAAAACAGAGCAGTGCTAGGGACAGGCAAGATAACCAGCCCTCATCAGGGCCCCCCTCCCGGGAAGATCTGCCTACTGTGAACAAAGCAAGGGTTTAGTGTATGGGAACAAGGACCATCGTCGGGGGTTTGGACTCTCCCAAGCATGAACAGCCCAGGCTCTAGAGCAGGTGCTTCCCCCTTCGCCCCTCCTAGACAGACTCTCCATGTCTCCGGTCTGGCTGTCGTGGCCCTGGCCGCCATGGGAATTCCTGTGTAATCCTTAAACCCACCATGGGAATGGCTCGTAGAAGGCGGTTGTCATGACTGAGACCAGGCAGGGCCTTGCTGAAGCATAAGGGCTATGCTTCAGCCCCAAAATACAAAGTCTTTATTTCACAGAAATAAGGGCTGCTTCCAAGGTTGCAAGAGGACGAGAGGCAAAATAGGAAGAGGAGATGAACTGGGTGTCTTCCATGAGGCTCTTCAGAATTGGATGGGAAACCCTAAGAAGACCCAGAAGACCCCAGGGCCACAGCACACCCTACTCAGCCTGTGCTCAGCTCAGTCTGAGCCATAGTCTGGACTGGCCATGATTCAGGAGGACTTAGAGGATCAACCTGTCTTGGTAGATTCCTGCAGAGCAGTGGCTGGGTGAGGCAAGGGGCACCAACCCTAGGTGCTATATAGCCTAGGGGATGGGGCCACAGGCCAGCATGTCACATAGGTGTGCTTCGGACCCTGCCCTCCTCCTCCAGGATGTTCTCATAGGCATTATTGTGCTCGCTGGACCTGAAAGAGGAATCGAGGCTTGCTGTGTCATCACAACCCCTTCCACAACCCCTTCCCCCTTCTACACCCTGCACCAAGCCTTCTCTCCCGAATTAGTATCTGATTCCCAGATAGCAGTGGCAGGAAGCTTCCCTGAACATATCTGAGCCTGTGCACCTGGACTAGAGGCTTCTTGGGACACCCCCACCCAAGCCCACCCCTTCTGCGTTCCCATAGCGCCCTCCCACTCACTCACCTTTCACTGACTCCCCTTTCCTTACTGAACCTCTTCCTCCCACTGAACCTTGTCCTCTACTTGAGCCCTCTCACCAAAGGGGCTTCATCCCCTTGTGGGGCCCCGTGGTCCTCACTTCACAAGCCCTTCTTTTCACCACCCTTCCCCCCACCGAATGCACCACCCTCCCCAGCTCCCCCAGCATCATCTCACCTGAAGTTGGACGCCATGGAAGAGTACCTGCCATCCATTCCCACCAGGACCCCATCTGTCTTGTTTCCAATGGTTGTGACCATGTTCCCAGGCTCCCTGCAGGTGGAGCTTCTCAGTAGGGCTCATCAATGATCATCCCACCCAAGAAGACTCTACTCTGGGCCCTGCCTCTCAAGGCCCAGGGTAGAGAGTCACCCACTCAGAAAGCACCTCTCCCCTCTGGCCCCTATGGCCCCTGCTTCTGGCTTCCTCCTCAGGCCTCACACCCTTCTGCCTGCTCCATAGAGAAAGTGGGAAACACAGAGAGTTGCAAAACACTTGGCCTAAATCCCAGGCCTCTCTCCACTGCCTCCATCCTCCCTCTCTCTCTTAGCCCTAGGGCAGACCCACCAGGCCTCACTCCTAGTACAACCCAAGCTAGGAACAGATGTGGTCAGTGGCCACAGAAGACAGAGCTGGGGATGACCATGCATTTCTAGCAGAACGATTCTGGCCTCCACTCCAGGAACTACTCTTGTGAGGCCCCAGAAACTTTTATACCTGCTCATCTATCTTAGACATCTACAAGCACATTGGGTACCAATATGTCCCAAGGAACTCAGCTTGTCGTCTGTGCCTTCTGCTCAGCGAGGTTTTGGGAGTCAGTTCCTGTCTTCTTCCTCTAGTGCCCCCTACTCTGATTAACTCCTTGTGCTTCCAGTTTGGGAATGAGTATGTGATAGGTGAAGCCTTGCAAACCGTCCCAGGCCAGCTCAGGCTGTGCCTGCACTCTGCACTCTCCTTCAGCTGCATTTGAACTTGTATTGTCTGTAAGCCTGTGAGGCCCTCTGCAGCAGAGGCAGCTGATTCTCCACAAGGATGGGGCCCAGCCAGGCTCCCATCCCAAATGCACAGATGGAAACACAGACAGTAAGGAAAGAACTCATGGGGAAAGGATGCTAGAGCTGCGGGAACAACCGAGCACAGAACTGGGACCCAGAAAGCCTCAGTGCTAATTCTATCACCAACTCCTCCTGGGAGCTTGAGCCTCAGTTTCCCTTCCACCCTGCAAGAGGACCATAGCCAGACTTTCTGAGATCCATCCCCAGCTAGAGCAAAGGCAGTGGTTCTGGGGCCACCCTGCCCACTGGGGTCTGCCCTGCCCCAGGCCCTCACACAACACTCACGGCTCTTCTTGGCACCAGAAGTGGTTGACAGCAAAGACGATTGCAACAAGGACCAAGAACACAGCGACAGCAATGAGGCCCTGCATCCAGGGCTGAAGATTCCCCAGACCTGGAAAAAGAAGGGGGACGGCAGGTCCAAAATAGGCTAGGGCCTGTGTCTGAGGCCAACACCCTCTGCAGGAGCAAGGGAGACATGAGTGGCAAGATTAGAGACGAGGCCTGTCCACTGTCTCTGAGTGAGGGAAAGCCAGAGCCCACTGAAGAAAGTCTGAGCAGCCAAGAGCACAGGTTTCAGGGTCAGGGCTCTCAGAGAGGGTCGGGGGTCCAAGGACCAAAGAGCACCCTGAATGGCTAGCCTAGGCCCTGCCAACTGGGAGTGGCCCCACCTCTTCCCCCACTGGTGGCCCAGAGCTGCCTGCCAGGCCAGGCTGGCATCTGGAAGATCCTGTTTTAGAACAAGAATCTCCTCTGGAAAGACTAAAAGGGGTGAGGTCAGCCCGGCCCTGGTCGCCTAGATTGCTGGGAGGAAAAAGAGGTGAGACTGGGGGGCGGGGAAAAGAAGCTTCCAGATTCAAGCCCCTTCACCTCCTCCAACAGGATGCCCAGGGGATGGGAGTTAGAGATCAGTTTAAAGGCCAAACCATGCACCCCCTCTGCTTTCTGACCCTTAAGATTTCCCAGAAGTCTCTGCCCTCAGGCTCCTAGCCAAGGAACTCTATTCTCCTGGTGAGGCTGAAAACCTCACCCTGTAAAGGAAAGACACTCAGAGGTAAAGAGTCCCAGGAAAGATAAGTCAGCAGGAGGTTTAGAAGGGGTCTTGCCTCCAGGACCCCTAGAACCACTCTGCAGCACTCGTACTAGAAAGTCCTCTTTGAAGCCACCCTAAGTCTCTCCTGCTGTAGTGGAGAACTTGCTTACTCTTAACACTCTCTGAACCCAGATATTAAAGGGAGGGAAGACTGAGGACCTCTTGTGGGGAAAGGATGCTAGAGCTGCGGGAATAACCGAGCACAGAACTGGGATCCAGAAAGCCTCAGTGCTAATTCTATCACCAACTCCTCCTGGGAGCTTGAGCCTCAGTTTCCCTTCCTCCCAGCAAGAGGACCATAGCCAGACTTTCTGAGATCCATCCCCAGTAGAGCAAAGGCACTGGTTCTGGGGCCAGAGCAGCCCTGGCTTAGCTACCAGGGCAACAGATGATACACAATGTGGTTGCCCTGCAAAGGTCAGTGTTTGGGATTCATTCTTCCCTACCCTGACCAAGAACCATAGCTCAGACCCATCACTTCCTCCTTTTTCATTTTTTAATTTTTATATGTTTTGCCTACAGGTTTTTAAGTATACCACATATGTGCAATGCCTGTGGAGACCAGAAGAGGGTGTCAGATCACCTGGAACTGGAGTTATAGGCAGTTGTTAGCCACCAAGTAGATGCTGGGAACTGAAGAGTGAAAAATACTCCTAAGCACTGAGCTACCTCTCCAGCCTCAGGTCCATCGCTTTCTCTGGCCAGTGATGCTCAGGCTCCGGGAGCGTCCCTGGAAGGCCCCACCTCCGTTTCCTCCTCCAGCGTCACTTTCAGCCAACTTCATCCACACTCAGACACCACAGACCACAATCCTCTGCTCCCCTGGCTCTGGGGAGAGCTTATAGAGCAAAGGCGGAGCCCAGGGCAGGAGAAAGGTGGCCTGGGCTGTGTCCATTCTTCCTCTTGCCCACAGTACGACCCATGAAAGTTACTCAACCTTTCCAGTACTTAAGTTTCTCAGAAAGCCTCCAAGATCTGGGTCTTACAGGTGAAGCTGATGTACCTTAACCAGCCCTCTTCTGGATGCCACACTACTGGGTATAAAGCCCTTCCACTCCTCCAATTTGGCCATATGGGGGGGGTGAAATCCACTGTCCTCATATAATGAATGAGAAAACTAAACCTCACTGGGACGGTCATTTCCTCAAGAACATGCAGCAAAATAGAAACAGTTTGGATGGAGAGTGCAGCCATGGTAGGGCCACTCTGGAGAAGCTGCGACAAAGAAGACTTAGGTCAAAGCCACGGAGAAAACTCCTGTAACCTGCTCCTCCCCGGGAGCAAGCATTTGAGGGTAGCCTGGGCACACTGCTGGCCTCATGGCCTCACAGACCCTGGCTCCTACCCTCAGACCCTAGCTATCTCTGAGGCAGTTCCTACCGTGTGGTTTGGATCTCAACTCTGACTCCTCCCCTAAACCCCAGACCCAACTCGTCCCCTGTGTCACACCTACCACTGGAAGAAAGCAAATCACAGATACAACCTGGGTCAGAGGTCTGCAACTAGCCCAGTACCTGCTCCCTGTCCAAATCACAGGTATCCTAGGAGACCACCCCATGCTCCCCACGTCACCAGTGCACAACCAGCCCTCTCCTCCCTGCAGGCCAAGTACTCCATTCCGTGCTACCTTGTTGACAGCTGGCAAGTGGCACAGTGGTGAGCAGACCCAGCAGAAACAGGCTGAGGGGCAACATGGCTGCAGGCAGCTCCGGGGACTTTGTGGTGTTTGGGTTCCTGGAGCTGCTGGAGATGCAGGTCGTTCGTGTGTAAGAGATCAGCCTGGGTGCCGTCTGGCCCCGAAGGAGAAGAGCAAATGGGTTAGGCAAAAAGCGAGGGAGGAAGGGAGGGAGGGACGGAGGGAGGGACGGATCGAGGGAGGGAGGGGAAGGAAGATAGGCAAGCAGTGAAGAGAAACTTCCCTCCCTTCCATGGAAATGAGCTCCCTGGCAGATGCCCAGCGGGCCAAATTGGCATTGGAGGTCACTCTCCAAAAGCCAGCTAAGGAGGTGGGCAGGTGGACCAGAGAGGTGTAGGGGAAGTCCCAGACTCCTCAAGCCCCACTCTGCCTCAGCAGTCATCCCCACCCCCAACTCCCAGCTCACCTTTCCTGGCAGTGGGGCCAGGCGCTGGGGAAAGGTGTGACACATTGTCACTCCTACCTGGAATGGGCTCAGTGGGCGGAGCTTCTTGGAAGACTGACTGTAGGATTAAGACACTTGCTGGATGCTTCAAGGAGCCTGGGAAAAATCCCTGTGGTCCGGAGGCTGAAGACTGAGCTGCCCACTTGCCCCAGAGCCTGGCCCACTTCCAGCCCTCCCCTCATCTGTTCCTACCCCACCAAGCCAGACCCTGGAGCCCCATCCCTGGGATGCAGCCTGGCTTCAGAATCCCCAGCCCTGGCCAGACCAATAGTTCCCTCAGTCCAGCCTTCTCACAGCCCAGTTCAAGATTCCCTCTTGGCTCCTGTGGTCCTTGGTAACCCAATAGACCTCAGACAAGGTTTGACTTGGTCAGAGGCCTTAACACCTGTCCTCAGATCCACTTCCACTCATCGTAGGAGACAGGAGGATAAAGGGAACAAAGGAAGAGGCTCCCAGGTCCTAAGCCTCAGTCTACAGCCAAGAGCAGCCTTGAGGAAGTTCACCCATCCAGGGACACCAAGACCACAGAGCCAGACCCCCCAGAAGAGGCAAGGCCCACCCTCCCACACACCCTGCACATATAACATCCACCTGACCCTCCAGGAACCGAGAGTGATTCAAGTACCTCCTGAGGCCTAGGGCTGAGGGCGTGCCCCAAGCACCCTGGAATAAATACAAGAGCTGAGATGCTGAGAGCAGACCAGGCTCCTTTCCTCGGGAGGGGAAGAAGAGGGGCTTTCTTGGCAGTCCCTGAGCCCAGTTGCTTACGTGGGTTCCCTAAAGGACACTGCACCAGCCCCTCCCAGTGGACCCTCAGGTAACAGCCCTCCCAAGTCTGTGCTCCTGGCAGGTGCGAAGGTACCTTTGGAAAGCCCCAGGGCAGTCACTATGCCCATCTGCACCTGGGTGAGGAACGTGGAGCATATGGTCCAGGTCCTACACAGGGCTAAGATCAAGTTCCGTGGGTGCCAGAAAAGCCATCTCAAAAAAGTAGGGCTTTACCAAGTTTAATAAGGACAAGTTTGGAAACAAGGTAGCTAAGAAATGGGTGGCTGTGGACTCAGACACAGTCCATGGCGCCAGAGACAGTGGGAGGCCTGCACTGTGAGGGCCTCTGTGCACGGCCTGCCCTGAATCACACTCCATAGCAAGCCCTATTTCCTGAAAAAAAAGGAAAGGGAAGGGAAAAAAGGAAATGCTGGCAGACTAAGCCATCTGCCAGCTGCGGCCAACAAACTGCTGTTCAGAGACGGCCCTTTTTATCTTTCAGGATTGCTCTGAGGGGTCCTTGGTCTGCTTCCTGCGAGTGCATGCACAGTGGGGAATTTGGGCCTTTGAACTGTTCTGCCAAAGTTGGGTGATGCCTCCCTGTTCTCTCCTCTGCCCAACACGGAGTAAGAATCTTCAGACACACTGAAAAGCAGGCATGGTGTGTGTTAATGAACAGCCAGGTAACCACCGGCTGGAATGTAAGGAATGGGGTGGAGTACCCTTCCCGCCTTCCTCAGGGGCTTTAAAAGGACCAAGGTCAAATCTCCATTTGAGAAAATGAAAAGGTCATCAGAGATGCAAGAGGCAGACTTGGGGACGCTGGATGCTGAGGAGCCACGCAGCCAGTGACAAGGCCTGCAGGAGGCTTCAGGGGTAGAAAGAGCAGGATGTGGGGGCTGGAGTGATGGCTCAATGGTTAAGAGCAGTGGCTGATCTTGTAAAGGATGGGGTTCAGTTCCCAGCACCCACATAGTGGCTAACAACCATCTTGTCACTTCAGTTCCAGGGGATCTAATGCCTTCTTCCAGCCTCTGCGGGCATACATGCAGGCAAAACATCTACATACATAAAATAAAAACAACTTTTTAAAAAGACAGAAAAGTTGGGCATGATGGCACATGCCTTTAATCCCAACACTCGGGAAGCAGAGGCAGGTGGATCTCTGTGAGTTCAAGGTCAGCCTGGTCTACATAGTAAGTTCCAGAACAGCTGGGGCAACAGGGAGATCCTGTCTCAAGAAGACAAAAAAAAAAAAAAAAAAAAAAGAGAGAGAGAGAGAGAGAGACAGAAAAAGAAAAAGAAAAAGAAAAGCAGGTGGTTTCTGGAGCTAGCTGGAGAGGGAGAGGGTCAGGTCACTCTGAGGTGAAGTTTCTGGCTTATTGGGCTGGTAGCAATACGTCAGGGTGAGGGCACATGACTTCTCCAGGATGTAGTGTGTGTGTGTGTGTGTGTGTGTGTGTGTGTGTTTGTGTGTGTGTGTGTGCACGCGCGCGCGCAGGACTGGGATGCAGACCCAATACAGGTATCTCAAACAAATAAAGAGAAGTCATAATGGAGCAGGAAGACAAACCCCAGAATACTGGAATTTCCAAGCAGCCAAAGACGGAGCGGTTCAAATGGTGGCAAGCAGAGAAGTCACTGTGGTGGCGCCCACCCCACACCAGCCAGTGCCCTCAGGGAGGAGCCCAACTCCTTCTACCCCAAAGCATCCCTTCTTTTTTTTTTAATTCAATTTTAACTTATTGTCATCACTTTTTCTTCATGATCCAGATAGTTTAAAATGCAAAGAAAATGAACTTTCCATAGCATCCCTTACTTCTATTTAAAAAAAAAAAATCACACAAAAAAGCAAAGATTCTGAGGACCATACTTGGGGCCCAGTGGGGGAAGAGGATGAGCAGGAAGGACACCAGGTGACCAACGGGAGGAAAACAGCTCCAGGTCAAAGTCCTCAGCTTGAAAGCAAAAACAAGTTGTTCCGGAAAGGGGGGTGTGGGTGGACAACTGGCCTCTGCTCCCTGGAGGTTCTCACATAGGGGAGGAGGCCATCTTCCAGCCTTGTGGACAGTGCTGTCCCCTTGGTAACAAGGGGACCTCCTGCTGTCTGGCTGAGGACCAAGGTCTGGATGGGTCTCAGCAGCCCTCTGCCCCCCGGAGCTAGGCCCTGGGTCCTCACCATGTGTCGTTCCACCCACAATCATTTCCTCACTCATGTTCCCAGCCCAGCTCCCACTGTAATCATCTGGCTCCGAGATTCAAACCTCCACCTAAGTGGCTCTGATGTGCTCATCCTCTGCAGTGCTGGCCTAGCAGCTCTCCCCCACTCATCTGCCACTCCAGCAGGTGACACCATGCTGCTCAGATCCTGATGTGGGGGTCTGGGCACAGTTTGCAGCTGAGGATTCCACAACTTCCCTGTTTCAGGGTTGGAGAAAGGGAAGGTGAACACTGGTATATGAACAGTCGTCGGTGCTGAAATCAGGGTGTATGGTGTGGCAGGAGTTTCGCTGTAAGCCCATAGAAGGTGCTGAATCACTGAGGAAGGCATTCTGGAGGAGGCGATGCTGGGGCGAAGTTAACCAGGTAGTGCAGCTGCACAGAGCAATAAAGTAATGGGAAAGGCTGTAAGGCAGAGAGCTAAGGCTGAGAAAAGCCATTCAAGACAGATATTTCTTTTTCTTCTTTCCTTCCTTCCTTTTTTCCTTGTGTCACTAGAGATCAAACCTAGTACATGTTCAGCAAGCAGTCAACCATGGAGCTACATTCCCAGTCCTCCAGAAGGACGTTCAGCTAGGCAGCACTGGGGAGGCAGGGGGATCCCTGTGAGATCATCGCCATCAAGTTCCCAGGCCAGCTGGGGCTAAAAGGAGACCCTGTCTCAAAAAAAAGGGGGGGGGGCAGAGGCAGAAGGAGCTCTGTGAGTTCAAGGCCAGCCTGGTCTCCATAGTGAGTTCTAGGGCAGCTGGGGCTACAGGGACCCTGCCTCAAAAAAAGACAAACAAAAATTTATATATATATATATATATATATAATAATACACCCAAGAATGATACACAGCACTATTAATTATGATGCCGCCCTGTTAAATCTTTGTGGCAAGCCTACGTGTTCCCATAGATCCTTATTCAGGCTACTGACAGACCTTAAAACAGTGTTTATACTTGTGCATGAGTGCCTGAGGAGCTGGACGGACAACCCTCACCGTCCTCTGCACCAAGACTGGCTCAAGGCCTCCTGCTCCTGCCCTATTGCTCTGCCCTCTGACTGGAGTGTTCTCAACCCCCTCTGAGCAAATTGATCTTCCAAGTCTTCTTCAAGAAGAATTATTTGACTTGCCTTTCCCTCACCTGAGTCTTCTCTTCTCTGCCCTTCTTTTCTTTTCTTTTTAATTTTTTAAATTTTTGTATGTGTATGAATTACTGTCTGCATGTGGTTGTTGTCACCCATGTCGTGCATGCTCTTCGGAGGTCAGAAGAGGGTGTCGGATTTCCCCTGAACTGTGAGTTAAACGATGGTGTTTGCCACCACCATGTGGGTGCTGGGGATCGAACCTGGTCCGCAGCAAGAGCGTCGGACTGCCCCAACCCATAGGCATCTCTTCACTCCCTCTGCCCTTCCTTTTATTGGCCATTCTCACAAATTGCAATTACGTATTGATTTATGTGTTTTCACCTTTAATACTGATCGCCTCTAAGGGGAAAAAAATTGTCATTTTCAGCCCTGGCACACAGCATTGTACACCATGCCTGCACACACACCCACTCAAAATTTTATGTTTTTTGTATAAGTCTTTGATTTCATATGATAGTTTTGATAGTATTTAGATTCCCACCCTTATCCACACCTCCCATGTTACTGCCCATCCCAATTATATAGATAGAATTAATATAAGATTTAAAAAAAAAAAAAAATAATAATATAGTATATATATATAAAATCAGCCTATAGAGTCTGTTCTATGTCCTCAAAATCACTCAAATATTTTATAAAATTAAATGTCAGTACATGAGATGCCTGTTTTGGCGTAGAGCAGAAGCTTGGGGAGAGAATGCTGTGTTTCCACTTTTGTTTCCTCTGCTAACTGCTGGGCTGGCACTGGGCCATGCAGTCATTGTTTCTCCTTGGAGGTCCAGCCATAGGGAGAGAGTGTCCCAGAGAGGCAGCCTATCCCTATAGTGTGACAGAGAAGGCCAAGGACCAGGCCTCCCCTGGGGGCATCTGCAGAGGTCTCTAGGTCTCAAGCTCTGAGGAAGCAGGTTGGTTGGGGTTGTGGGGACTCTGCAAGACATAGGATTTCACTCACACAGGTCCCCTTTAATGGGCACTCCTTACCTAGGGCTTAAGAACTTGGACAAGTGAAATATTACATCTATTTTTCACTAAACTGCAAACAAAATTTACCATTTTCTTCCATCAGGAATGAAGGCCACAAATCACAGCCCTTTTGTGCCTTCCCATCACTCCATGACTGCTAAAGATATCTGGACATATCATTCATGCGTAGCACTAGATAACGATAAGAGGCACTAGAATGTCCATAACGACGGTCAGATACATTACAAAGACACACTTAAATTACTGTATCACAAACATTTATTTATTTAGGTCTTTTTTTTTGAGACAGGGTCTCCCTGCAGTCCCAGCTGTCCTGGAACTCACTATGTAGACCAGGCTGGCCTTGAACTCATAACAAACATACTTTTAATATTCTGATAACTGCCTTTCAGTAAAATTGGTTTGCTTTTCAGTGTTATATATTTTATTTTATGCTCCCAAAAACATTTTTTTGAGAAACAGGCCATAAGTGGTCAGAGAGGTGAAGCACTTGTCTGAGGGTTCTATCCCTGGAACCCACACAAAGTGGAAGGAGAGGACTGACTCCACAAAATTGTCCTGACCTTAACATGAGTGCTGTGGAATATGCACCAACACACACACACACACACACACACACACACATTTTTTTGAAACAGGGTCTCCCTGTAGCCCCAGCTGGCCTAGAACTTACTATGTAAACCAGACTGATCTTGAACTCACAGAGATCCACCTGCATCTGCCTCCCGAGTGCTAGGATCAAAGGGTGTGTGGCACCATGCCCACCCCACTATAAGATTTTTTTAAAGGAAGAAAGGGAGGAAGGAGGGGGAGAGAGGAATGGGGAAGAGAGTGTTGGGGGAGGAAGGGAGAGGAAGAAAGGGAGGGAGAGAGGGAGGGAGGGAGAGAGGGAAGAAAAAGTATATGATACAAAAGTTCAGGAGTGCTGACTCCTCAGAATCCTAAAGCAGATCTACTCAAAGAAATGTCAAGTATTCTCAAAGTCAAACCTGGAGAAAGATTGATGACTCTCTAGACAGAGGCTTTCTGGTGCATAGAGCTGGGACTATGATCAGGATAGACATGTACTCAGCCTCACAGGGGGGCCCCAGTGCCAGAGCTGGAAGGGGCAAACAGTACCAGCCTAAAGCTAGTAGAGCCAAGGATTGCACTGGCTAGGCGACCCCATTGGGCTGGGGAGATTTATGACAAGACTCCCCAGTAGAGAAGATCAATCAAACCGTCCTGCTGCCTCCTCACCCAGCCAAAAAAGTAAAGGGTGGAGATCTCCTGAGCCCAGCGGAAAGGAAGAGGGAGAGACTGGTAGGAACTGGGTGCCTTGGCGAGCTGATTGTTGATCCTTTGGTCCTGCTGTCTTCGGTTTGATTGGCCTTTGTGGCAGGTGCCAGGGCGCGGGCTGAAGACCCCCCCCCCCCCGCCAACTGAGATTACGAAGAAGCATCTGAAGGAGGCAAGCAAAGCAAGCCCCCAACACAGTGAAGAGGCATTTGGGACTCACATCGGAATACAGACAAGGAGAAGACCATATGCCAGTAACAAGAAGAAGAGACAACATGGGAAAGGGGCAAGATAATCCCTCACCAAGCTCTACCAACCCTATGGAAGATTCCTACAGTGGGATCCCCCTGGGGATGGACCAGGACACAGATATCAGAAACACAATTGTGAACATACTTAAAGAACTACAAGAGTATACAGAACAAATCAAAGAATTAAGAAAAGAGAATGAAGAACTCAAGAAGGACCTAGAGAGAGAGAATGACAAACACTGGAAGGAACTGGAAACACTGAAAAGATCCCATGCTGAAAAAGATAAGGAAACCAACCAGCGAAGCAAAGACCTACAGGAAGAGATTGAGAAGCTCCAAAAGGAAGTAGAAATACTAAAGAAATCAGAAGAGGAAATGAAAAATGAAATCAAACACTCAGCCAATCAAGAGGAAAGGAATGGAAAAAGCCTCAGAAGCAGAATGGAGGAAGCAGAACAAAGAATATCAGACCTAGAAGATAACATAGAACAACTAAAAACGTCAAGGAAAGATTACGAAAAATTTAAAAATACACAAAAGTGGAACAACCAGGAACTGTGGGACACTATGAAAAGATCAAACCTCCTCATCATAGGAATAGAGGAAGGAGAAGAATCCTAAGAGAATGGTATTGATCACATCTTCAACAGATGAAAATTTCCCCAAACTAAAAAAGACAAACCAATACAAATACAAGAAGCACATAGAACTCCAAACAGACAAGATCAGAAAAGAAACTCCATGCCACATCATAGTTAAAATGCTAGATGCCTAAAACAAAGACAAAATCCTTAAAGCTACAAGAGAAAAACAACAAGTGACCTGTAGGGGGAAACCTATCAGAATTACAACTGAATTCTCAGTGCAAACTATGAAAGCAAGAAGAACCTGGAGCAAAGCATTCCCAGTATTAAAGGACAATAGATGCCAACCCAGGTTACTATACCCAGCAAAAATATCAATTATAGTTGAAGGAGAGAGAAAAACCTTCCATGACATAAACAAGATGAAAGAATACATGTCCAGAAAACCAACCCTTCAGAGAATACTTGAAGCAATTCAAAGGAAAGAGGAAAGGAGCAACCATCCCCAGGCACATAGAAAGAAAAATCAATAAAAGCATAACTGCAGAAGTAGAAACCTAAACCAAAACCACAAATGGATAATAAGGTGAAAGGAAGCAACACAAACCTACCAGGCATAACCTTAAATAGTAATGGACTAAATTCCCCAATCAAAAGACATAGACTGGGAGATCGGATTAGGAAACAGAATCCATCGATATGCTGTCT
>VZQC01012909.1:121993-169428 GCA_009823505.1 Rhizomys pruinosus
GCATTTTGGAAACAACAACAACAACAGAAAAGACTGCATCAAAGAACTGACTGAAACAGTGAACTTCTGCTCAAAACAGTCAACGTCCCCATGGAAAATATTGAGAAAGACTAAGAGATGGAAAGCATGTTTGGCAGAATGCATGAGCTCTGGCGGGGTGGGGGAATGAGCGGGAACACGGGTCTAGATTTGTTAAAAATAAATAAATAAATAAATTTATGTGGAAAAAAAAAAGAAAGTAAAGGGTGGGTCAGGCCAAAATCCTCTTCCCAGCAAAGGGCCCAGGGCCAAATCTCTCCTGGTATCTCCCCAACACAGCTCTGTTGCCCCACCAAAGCTCCAGGCCAGTGAGCCAAGCTGGGGTAGAAGATTCTACAATCGAGTCTCCTGGCCTACAGGCTCACTCTGAATGATGCCATCTTGCTCTTCATTTTTCAGCTGGGGAAAGTATTACCCAGAAAGCTTCTAAGTGAAGGCCACACAATTAGTAGGCAAGATAGGACCAATACCAGGCACCCTATGTACAGCCAAGGGCTCAGGCGCTGTCCGCAGCACTTATTATTACTCGCTTTGCCCAAGAATACCCCAGTGTGCTTTCATTCACTCATTCACTGCCTACTAGGGGACTAGAAATGCACTGAGCAAGGTAAACCTTATACAGCTGTGGAACTGCAGTCACAGCACCTGCATATGGTGGTAAATGCCTGTAATCCAACACTTGGGAGACTGGGGCAGGAGAAACATTGCAAGTTCAGGCCTACTTAGGTACATAGTGAACTCTAGGCCAATCTGAAGTACAGAAACCCCATGTCAAAAAAATGGATGGGGGACTGGAGAGCACTATGCAAGCTGTTAAGGTAGAACATCAATCAATGGTCCAACCCTATCTTTAAGGCCTAATAACCCAATCATCGATCAGCACAACAAACTATATTGGGGCAGTAGTGGCACTGTTATCTTGGGGGTCATCGCCAGCTACCTAATTGGACCTAAAGCCCACTCCATGGGAGGAAACTCACAGCCAAATACACATGACTGGAGAGATCTAGATCTGAGATGAAACCTCAAGGCTGTGACACCCCTAGACAAATGTAACTTCTTACTATTTGCAAAATATGGATCCTTATATTTACAGACAATATCCCAGTCACCACTCACCAAAGAAACTTCTTTTGCAACAGATGGAGATTACTAAAGAGTTCTACAAATAATCATACACAGAGACTGTCTGAATTGCCCAAGCCTAAGCGACTCATCAAAGGGCTCACGGAACATAGTGGAGCAAGAGGTAGAGAGAACACTAATGCATCTCTCAACTCTATCAATGAAGCTCCCTAATGCAACAGAGGGCCATGAACACAAAAGGGCACAAACGGCCAATGCCGAGGGAAGAAGAGTCTGCAGAGTCCTTGGATGGAACTCCCATATTAAAGTCTACCCACCCAGAGCTCAGGGACCATTGTGGAAGAAGGAGGAGAAAGATTGTAGGAGCCAGGGAGGAAATGCATGACCATATAGAAATAAAGTCCTACCAGCTCCTGGGACCTTGCTCATATGAACCCACACCAATGGTGTCAGCATGCACAAGGCCCACAAAAACTCAAGCAAGACAAAAACCTAGCACAGATCTGTGGGAATCAGCAGGCTCCGATCTTAGCAGAACTATTGGCAGATAATTACTGATGGGTAACGAAGAGTGGATCTTAATGGGAGGGACCCCAGATAGGCTGTCTAGACCTCAGGGGATGGGCTTGCACTGAGGGACATCTGGAGACACTAACGACTCTCAGGGCCTTAACACAAATGACAGGATGCGTAAATTCTAGTGGGGGACAATGGGAGAGTACCTGTAGGGAAGGGGGTATAAATTAAGATGTTCTGCCGGGCTTTAATCCTAGCACTTAGGAGGCAGAGGCAGGCAGATCTCTGTGAGTTCAAGGCCAGCCTGCTCTACAGAGCGTGCTCCAGGACATCTGGGACTAAAGGGAGACCCTGTCTCAAAATAATACAAAAAAAAAAATTAAGATGTTCTATATAAAATACACAAAAATTCAATAAAAATTTACCAACCCCCCCAGAATTATAATGAAAACCAATAAAACAGACATATAATATCTGTTTAAAGTATCTTAAAATGGAATGGGCATAGCAATGCATATCTACAACCCAGTACTTAGGGGCTAAGACACAAGGATCACAAGTTTTTAAGCCAGCCTGGGCTACATAGCAAGATTCTGTCTCAAAAAAAAAAAATATTTGCCATAGTTTCAAGATGGGAATAATCATAAACGATATGTCAAGATTGTCTACCACAACTGGCATATGAGTCCCACTAGTAACCTTACTATGATAGGCTTTTTCTATGTCAACAAAGCTAGTTCAGTGAGAGTCTGGTGAAAAAGAAAGATGTCCCTGCTTTCCTATTCATGTTTATGTTCTGCCTCAGTTCTCTCCTCAGATGTCTATGGACCCAAAGCACTGCTCTGGAGAAGAACAGGGCTGGAAGGCCAAATCATCATCCTCTGTATGTGTAATACATCCTTTCCCGACTGAAAAATGAAGCAATGATCTGTTATACATCCTTACTGGGGGCTGATGGGAGCCTTCAGGAGACGTTTACTGAGCACCAGCTGGGTGGAACTGCCACCCTGTGCCGTGGGAGGAGCCATTGCAGACCAGTAGGATATCACTGAAGCACTGAGCAGCCACTGACACATGGGGAGAGAAGGCAGGACACCCACAGGGGTGCATAGGGGGGAGCCTCCGGATATAGATTAACAGACATAGGGAATTGAGAAAGAGAAGGGACCTGGTCCATGGGGACAAATCACCAGTGATTCTCTAACAAGGCTCTGGTGGAAGGGGTCTACAGAGGGTGTCGGGCACCGCAAAGGTACAGCATGGGAAAGGAAAGAAGGGTGGGAGAGGATGGAATCATGTTTTCTCTATGTTGATACTGAAGTAGAACAGTGCCTGGGAAGTACAGACAGCCCAGGACCAGCTTGTTGCCCTTTTCCCCATTTCTACTGTGCCTGCTGCAGAGTTCTGTGTGCCATCAAAGTGAGTGATGGCAGGCTAATCATGGGCATCTGGGTCTGAAGAGGGCCCCTTGTCTCTCTCTGAGGACCCTCCAGCAAAGACAAGAGCAAGACAAAGGCTCCCCTCCCCCTGGCCTGGGACTGCTCTCATTAGCATCTCGAAGGACCTGCCACCAGGCGCCCTGCTTGCACGGCTCAGCTCAGAGCAGCCTGGCAACTGGACAGGCCAGTGCTTTTGGCACAGCCCCAACCAGCAGATGTGGACCTGAAGGGCCTATGGCCAATACTGAAGAACTGCTTCTCCCAAATAAGCGAGGCAAGCAGCCACTGCCTTGATCAGCCTGCCTGCCTAGGGCCTCTGCTTGTGTGCATTGTCACACTGGGGTGGCCAAAGCCAAAGAGTGGGGAGAAGCATACAGTCCCCTACGGAGACACCTGTCCCCAGGAGTTAGGCACCACACTGGAGATAGCAACTGTTCCCTGTGTCTAGACTCTCAGGAAAGAGTAATCCCAGCAGCACAGACCAGACAGGCTGGATCCTGTAGATGCCCAGCTGAAAGTGCTGCATTGTCAGACAATAGGACAGGCTGCTAGCACCAACCTAGCAGGACCCTGTTGGTAAGGCAGGTAGCAGCACTTCAGAGCTGGGAGGTCCCAGGCAGTCCTCTGAGAGACTGGCTGGGGGTTTGGGGCTGGGAGTGCCTATGTCTGCCTGGATCCCACCTATTCAGGGGTAACAGAGGTGGGGGTTGGGAGTGATGGGCTACCCTGATAGCCCATTGAATGTGAGACACTGGGGGATTGCTGGCGAGAGGGGCGGGAGTGCTGAGAGGCAAGCCTCCCGAAGCTTGTGTGGGAACAGCCCAAGGGCAGAAGGTCCAGCCCCTTGAGATCCCACTGAGCCTGGGACCCAGGAGCACTGAACGTCCCAGGCTGCAGCTGGGTGAGCCATGAACTGGGAAGGGCTGGAGACCCTGAGCTGGCCTCAGCTGCTCAGGCTGTCACAGGCACTGGGTGGGAAAAGGTTTTCTAGCCTGGTCCCGTAGCTCTCCTAGATCTCAGCAAGGCAGAGGTCTTGGAAGACTTTGTCACAGGGTAGCAAGGGGCCTAGGAGACAGGCAAGGGTAGGCGATGTTATCAACAGATCACCATCTGCATCACTGAAATTAAACGAGAACAAAAGGGGTCTCCCCCAAATCAAGGAACTCATGAAATAAATAACCTATGGACAAACCTCCCCAGTACATAGGCCACCCTCTGACTCCCCCTCAGAGGATTCTCGAACCAATGGTCTGGGGCAGGGAGTTGTCCACCTGTGGTAATCATGCCACTATCCAGGGTTTACTTGCTGTGGAGTGAGGGGCTCGCTCCCCAAAAGCTACTCCCTGAACCCCTTGGCCTTTCTGACTTCAGCCTCTGACCTCTGAAATGGGGCTAAATGTCCTCTGTCTTGGGCTATTGAGAGGATGTTAGGACCCCTTAGGGGCTTCTGTCCTTTTTCTGAGCTTCCCAGTCCTGGAATCTACAACCTCATCTCAGCTCTGCCAAAGATCTGTTCTTCTCAGAGGCTGGATCCCTGGTCAGCTTCCTCTGATACATCAGCACCCTAGCTTCACTGAGCCACGGGAGCGTGCATTTCCACAGAATGGAGCTTGAATAGGTAGAGAGAGGAGAAATATAATTGAGATTTTTTTTGTGTGGGTTTTTTTTTTTTTTTTTTTTTTTTTGAGACAGGGTCTCCCTATAGCCCCAGCTGGCCTGGAACTCACTCTGTACACCAGGCTGACCTTGAACTCACAGAGATCCGCCTGCCTCTGCCTCCCAAGTGCTAGGATTAAAGGCCTCTGCCTCCCAAGTGCTAGGATTAAAGGTGTGTACCACCACACCCAGCATATAATTGAGATTTTAAAAAGATCTGATTGAGAGTTGGTTCTAGAGGATTCTGGGCTCTTGCATTCCCTGCCTTCTGCTCACAGGGTCTTGCAATCACAGCCTTGATTCTCATGATCATATTCAAGTTTTGGTAATAGCAGAAAGCCCTTCTTAGCCTTGTGTCTAACAGGCCATCATGACATACTTGTCACTGGTGTCCCTTCCTCTAGCTGCCCTCCACTGTATCAGAGGGAGCTGACTGGGTACCCAACCTCTGGGAAGGACAGATTTTTGGCAGAGTTGAGATGAGGTTGCAGATTCCAGGCTACAACAAGATCCCTACGACATATTTCTGACTGTCTTCCTACCTGTTCACAGTCCTTAGTGTGGCTCCTACTGCTTTTGAGGTACTCAAGGTCTCTGGCTACCCAGCCTCATGACCTCTCAGGCTGAGCGCTTCTACTCCGCCCCTTCCCCATGCATCAAGCACATAGACCACAGCCTCCAAAGCACAGCTCAGCTTTCCCAGTGCTGCGCTTCCATTTATATCATTCTTGCCATTCCTCTCTGCACACCTGATAGATTCCTGTTCATCCCTCCAGAGGTGGCATTCTCTAGGACACCTTCCATGACCACTGAATGAGCCACACTCCTCTTCTGGTTGACCTTCAGAATAGTCCTTCATGTATGGCTTCAACTACCCAGCTGATCTGTGTCCCCACCATGGCCCGGTTTAGCAAAGAAAAGATTAAGTGACCAGCAACCTAATAGATGAAAATCTAAAGTTTCACTATTCAATGACAATAGCCGCACATGGCAATTTGCATTTAAGTTCATTCAAATTTATTATTTTTTATTATTTTTTTATGTGTATGAGTGTACTGTCTGCGTGTAGGTTGGTGTACCCATGTCGTGCAATGTTGCAGAGGTCTGAAGAGGGCATCGGATTCCCCTGGAACTGGAGTTAAAGACGGTTCTTAGCCGCCATGTGGGTGCTGGGAATTGAACCCAGGTCCTCTGCAAGAACAGTGGGTGCTCTTAACTGCTGAGCCATCTCTCCAGCCCCAGTTCATTCAAATTAAGGAAGATGAAAAACTCAATTATTAGGGCTGGAGAGATAGCTCAGTGGTTAAGAGCACTGGCTGCTCTTGCAGAGGACCAGGGTTCAATTCCCAACAACCACATGGCAGCTAATGACAGTCTGTAAGGGAACTGGATGCCTTCTTCTGACCTCTGCAGGGACTATCCAACACAGGTGCACTTACACACATGCAGCCAATACACTCATACACATAAAATTAAAATAATAAAAAAAATTTTTTAAAGAAAACCTAGCCGGGTGTGGTGGTACACACCTTTCATCCTAGCACTTGGGAGGCAGAGGCAGGTGGATCTCTGTGAGTTCAAGGTCAGCCTGGTCTACAGAGTGAGTTCCAGAACAGCTGGGGCTATAGGGAGACCTTGTCTCAAAAAGACAAAAAACAAACAAACAAACAAACAAACAAACAAACCAGAAAAACTCAGTTACTTATGCTAGTCACACTTCAAATACTAAAGAGCTGCATGTGCTAGTGCCTCCTGTGTTAGACAGGCCACACTGAGAACTCCATCAGTGCTGGAAGTTCTCAGGACAGCACTGGCATAAGGAGGTAATGAAGTACCAGGAGACCTAGGCTTGGTCAACTCAGCCTGGCTCTTACCTCACGCCCCCGTCTCTGAACTTCATTTACCTCATTTGCGCAGCCTGCTGCACGTACTGTGTGCAAGGCCTAACCAAGACAGCATTTCACAAGGACCTTTTTATTTTTATTTTTTTTCCACAAGGACCTTTTGGTTGATTCTATTAACCCAAAGTGGAGCCCTGCTGAACAACCAACCTGCTTACCCTCATGCTCCAGCAATTCTGGAGCAGTTAATAACCCAGCATCCAAAGCTTGGCCAGCAAGCCTCTTGGGAAGGCAGGTCCTACAGAAGGTGTGGCCACAGGCTAATGGGCCTGCATGAGCTTGAAGATCCCAGTTCATTCTCCTGGTCCCAAATAGAGGCTCAGGCAAGTCCTAAAAAGGAGGAGCCACAGGGACTGAGCCACAGAGGAGTGGAGGATTAGAGAGTGGAGAGTCAGAACCCCAGCTATCAGCATTGCCCGTGCCCCCCCTGCTTCCTCTCTTCAAACTGATCACATCCTGTTATTGTGTGGACTGAAAAGCTCAGGAGCTGGGAAGGGGGCAGGGCTCAAACCAAGCCAGTGGAGAGGGGTGGAGAAAGGAGGGGCCAGAAGACACACCACAGTGATAATGGAAGCTCCCGAAGCCCAACTGATGCCTGACCCCAAGCGGCCTGGGCAGGAGCAGGGGATCCAGGAAAGAGGCCAGCATTCCTTGAGCAGCTTGCTTTTCCACCAAGAAAAGTAGCAGTAGCAGGTACTCAGGAAATGGAGCCTCCTACCAGAAACCTCCCAGCCTCCTCCTCAGGCCCCATTACCAGAGCTGGGCCACTCACAGCTACTTAAGCCTCTCCCATAGCACTCGCTTTCAGGGTTCCTCCCTACACACACTCCCACCCAGCCCATGAGCCTCTGGAGTCAGTCCCATGGAATCAGGGATGGGTGGTCCTTGCTGGCTCCTCAGCATTGCCAAGCATGGGGCAAGCCCAGAGGAAGACCTGCTGCTGGGGCGTTCCTGCCCCACCACCATGCCCTTCACTCTGTCTATTCTGTCATTCCCAACTACAGCCCCATCCTGGTCTTATTTTCAGAAATAATAATGCCTCCTTCCTATAAAACATAAACACCCTACACATATTATTTCAATGTCCTATGACACTCCTTAAAGGTGTGATAATATCTTCATTTAACAGATAAAGAAACTAAACATCATAAATATAAAGTTACCCATCCAAAGCCACACAACCGGTCTTAGTAGCAACACTAGAACTTAACCCAGGTGATTCTGGCCTCAGGTCAAGCTTTTCCAGTGGCCTGGTTGCCTTTTCTACTCACTTCCACCAAGGCCCTGTTTCTCCCCTTAATGAACTATCCTTACCCACTTGTCCTCACAGTCCCCTGCTAAGCCTGTCCGGCTATTGCTACCAACAAGCTCT
This sequence comes from Rhizomys pruinosus, assembly GCA_009823505.1. Classification (NCBI taxonomy): domain Eukaryota; kingdom Metazoa; phylum Chordata; class Mammalia; order Rodentia; family Spalacidae; genus Rhizomys; species Rhizomys pruinosus. Next base: position 130,003 of record VZQC01012909.1, read on the forward strand.
CCACCACACACAGAGATCATTCCTGATTCTGGTTCTAAAGCTGCCATCTTGCCCGTAGGAAAACCTGACTCTCACCAGACCAAGACTGACCTGTCCTCCTATCTCAATCCAGTTCAGGAATGACTAGTCTACCTGTCCCTGACCAACCCAGGATTGACTTGTCTAGCTGCTCTTGACCAGCTCAGGATCATAGTTTCAGGCAGGAGGCATTGGACCAGACATCTACATAGGAAGGGCTTACCTCCCTTCATAACCTACCTGGCTTGGTGTGTTCAGAACTGGGGTCCAGAGATAAAGAGGGGGAGTGCACTGTCAACTGGAAGGGGACCTTGTACCCCAAAGCACTGGACAGAGAGCTAAAGTAAAGTTAATCTTAACCCTGAACGGCTTGTGTTTTGATGCACAAATAAATGAGCAAATATTTGAGTGGGATGGGCCAGCGTATAGGGAGACCCATGGGATGCAAGGAGGGACCTAGCTTCATGGATTCAGGATAGCTTCTCGGGTTTTGAGAACAAGTCAGCCAAGTGAAAGGAGGATAGACAGAGAGTGTGGAAAAGAGACAAAAAGTGAAAAATAACTGGAGGTCATAAAGCAGTAAAATAATGTCCAGAACAGAAAGCAACAATAAGAACAATGCAATGGGAACACCAGAATGAGGGGAGGTGTAGCATGTGGCCCAAGTGGTGTTTGTCTAGCACACAGGAAGCCTTGGGTCTGATTCCCAACATCAAATAAGCTTGCTGTGCCAGTGTGCACTTGCAGTCCCAGCACTCCAGAGGCAGAGGCTGGAGGATCTGAAGTTTCAGGTCATCCTCAGCTACATGGTTAGTTTGAGGCCAGTCTGGGCTACATGAGACTCTGTCTCAGAAGGAAAAAAATAATGGGTGGTAAAAAAAAAAAAAAAGCGGGCTGGAGAGATGGCTGAGTGGTTAAGAGCACCGACTGTTCTTGCAAAGGACCATAGTTCAAATCCCAGCACCCACATGGAGGCTAAGAACCATCTTAGGTCAGTTGTGGTGGTACATGCCTTTAATCCCAGCACTCGGGAAGCAGAGGAAGGCAGATCTTTCTGAGTTCAAGGCCAGCCTGGTCTACAAAGTAAGTTCCAGGGCAGCTGGGGCTATAGGGAGACCCTGTCTCAAAAAGACCAAAAAATAAAATTAAAAAAGGAACAGGTCAGCAGAAATATTTCAGGTGAGGCCTCAGGGTACCATCCTTTCCCTGTGTGGTCAGAGGATTCAAGTCCTCAGGACTGGGCCTCCCCACCTGTCACTATGAGATGTAGGGCCCTAGAATGGCTTCTTTTCTCTGTCCCCCGAGATGACCTGCGAGGGTTGGGTTTCTGTCTTCACAGCCACAGTTCATAGGCTCTCTCCACCCTCCCAAGGTCCACCTCACTACAGCCCAGGATGCTCAGGCATCCTCTGCTTCTTCCTGACGCTGCTCTCTCCCATCCATCAGCTACCTCCACATTGATAAACCCAGTCAACTCGGGCCTTTCCTTAATGAGCCCTCAGCTGTACTAAGCAGACTGAACAGCTTCCTCCACCCCAAACACTCTTCTTCCTCCCCTTCCTCCTTACTTTCTCTGCTATCATGGGAGTCCCTTCATCCTGCCGCTCTGGTCTATGAGCTCAAGTCTGCAGCCAGCTTAAGTCTGCAGCCAGGCCTCCTTTTCCCTGGACCAGGGAGAGATACATCTGAGGATCTTCCCTGTAGGTTCATGACACTTACAACCATTTGTCACAGTAGCAGATAAGTAGGAATCCTGTGACCCCACAGGGCAAGTTTGGTACCCTGTGGCCTTGCCTGACGTATCCCTGCTGATCTCTTTCCTTTTATTTCTTACCATTGGTTTTTGGCTTTGTTTTGTAGCCCTGGCTGGCCTCAACTCACTATGTGTTAATACTAATCACTTCCCACTTTAAATAATCAGCCAGTTTACTATAGTTGTGTGTATGTGTATGTTCACTGTCTCCCCTGACAGAATGCTCCACATGAACAGTGATCATTGTTTTGTTCAATGCAAGACCTCCAGCCTAGAACAATAGCAGCCCAGAGCAGGTGCTCAGTAAATGCTTGTTCAATGAGAAAAGAAAGGATGCACTAGGTTAGAGGTACCCACCCTGAGAACTCCCAGGGGGTCAAACAGTCCATATGCAGTGGCCTCCCCAAGGCCCACAGTCCTCGTCTCCATTCCCGAGACCCAGGGAAGCCTGCTCAGGCGATAAGAAACTACCTGCCACAGGGCCTTTGCTGGACGTTCCCATGGCCTTCAACTTTCCTCCCTGAGCTCCCAGTCCTCAAGAGCCAAGTACAAACCTTCGACCTCCCCTGAGTCATCCAGGAACCTGGGGACCCCTATAGTGGGTGACAGCATCATCTCTCCTGAAGACTTGCTGAGCACAACAGCCCCATCCAGGGAAACTGATCTAACAGGAAGGAAGAAGTTGACCCAACACAGGGTGGGCTATCTGCCAGGCCAGGCTGCCCTGGGCTGCAAACCTAAGCAAAGGGTACTGAGGAAAGAGGCCCTTCTGTGAAGCCCTGAAAGAAGGGACCCAAAGGGGGACCTCTTTCCTCCCTATTAGGCTTGTCTGGAGGTTAGGGGGTGGATCCCACTTTCTAAGAGTCATGGAGGAAGGCCTTGCCGTGCATTTCCATTTAATGTCTCCCATTCTCAGGTTCTAGAGTGCAAAGTGCAAGCATAAAGTCCATAAAGGCCCCTTTGTAAAACTTTTATTTAGAAATCTTCCCCATATAACCTTATATATGTACACATACCATCATCACCACATTTTTTTTCCTTAAAGAGTCACACGCCCACAGTGTTGGCCTCTGGGCTATACAAACGTCAAGGTACCCAGAGAAGTTACTCCTCTTCTGCAGAAAAATACAGAGACCAACACAGTTCATCACATACAGTACGACACTGACGCAAAGTGCTGGGCCTGCCCACAGACACAGCGTGCTATGTACACAGGCCGGGGCAAGCCTTCGGCAGAGGGTCACGTACCATTGGGATTCCAAGTACGGCTAGACCCACCTAAGAGGCCAAAATAGCTGTCGGCTGGCTACAGTTGCTGTGCCCTTTGTTTGGTTTCCAGAAAGGGATAAAGATTGTACCATCTTGTCATTTGCCACCACAAATAAAACAAGAATTTTTTTCTTAAAAGGTGGGATTCTCTCCAGTTATTATATTCACCTTTGTTCTCCTCAAAGCATTTTGTTACCTATACATTTCCCCCCTTTTGTACAGATATTATTCTTGGAATATTGCCATTTTTTCAAAGGCAAGGAGGAGGCAAAGGAAGGAGAGGGTGTGGGGTATGGAGGAAGAAAACATAATCCAGGGTCTTTAGTTCTTACAGAGACCTAAAACTTGACCCTTCCCTTTCCAGGTCCCCTCCAGGAACTGTAGGACAGTATGCAGAAACTGCCTGTGTTCCCAATCTCTTTTCCATTTTCACGCCTGTCCGTTGCCGTGGAATGAGGCAGAAATTAAGATTAACCTGGAGACTCAAGATGGATCTAGAAAGCTCAGGCAAAAATTACCCAAATTACCCAAATACCAACTGTCCAAAGCCTTGGTTCTGACTGGAGCCTCTCCACAGGGCTGGCACTGAGAGCAACAGAGCTTCTGAGACTGTGCTGGGGATGGAACCTGGGAGCATGTGTGCTAGGCAAGTACTCTACCACTGAGCTGTGACCACAGCAGAGCTCTTTATGGACTTGAAGAACTTCCACTTTCTTACTGAAATCAGCCCACACCACCCCTAGAGTACTGATTCTCGTGGCATTGCAAAGCTGAGAAAAGGAGCACAGTTTAAGAGCTCAACAGATGTGTGATCCCTCTCATAAAACCCACCCACCCATAAACAAAACAACATTTTTCATTCCCAAGTCATCCATCTACTGGGAAGCAAAAACGGCTTTATAAGTCAGGGTAGTTGTTCCATTGTCACACAATTCAGAGTCCTTGGACCCAAGCAACCAACTCTAATGTTCTTGGAAATATATGTGCTGAAGGGGTGCAAAATGGGATGGAGAATAACAAAGCTTCAGTGACTAACCATAGTGTTCCCATGCTTTGGGGCCCTCAGTACTTAATAGGAAGGGAAGGGAAGCAAGATCGGTCCTGGTCTGCAGAAGTCCCTACTAAGGCCCCATCATGGTAAGAAAAAGCCGCTGGGCTAGAAGTTGGTGCAGAGTGATGGGCTCTTACGTGGCAGATGGGGCCTTTGGGTATTTTTCCTCCAGCTCAAAGGCAGAGCCTAGAAAGAGAGATCTGGGTGACAAAGATGCAATGACAGATACATAAGACATCCGTGCAGTTTGTTCCATGTGCTTGGAGCTCACTGCAGGCAGACTTGGCCTTGAGAAAACCTGGTCCCACTGCCTGGACTGACACAAGAGAAAAACAAGGGGCCAGTTGTTCACACTACAAAAGGATTCTCCACTTTACAAAAGGACTTGCAGTAGTTATTTCTTTAAAAGATGAAGGAGAAGGATTTGATTACAAAAATTTCATGTACAACTTTTAGAGGGAGTGCGCGTGTTGTACTAAACCAACCTACTATGCACACCTCGGGGGCTGGCGGTTGCACGATGAAGATGTATTTAAGGTTGCTGAGCAAATATGCATGCTCAAGTCTCAGCCAGAGCCTGGCCCCTGACTGGACTCCCTTACCCTAGCAGGAGGCTGCATTCTGGGTTGTATGAAGGCCTAGAGTTTCCACCAATAACTGAAGTCAAGCAAAATCCTAAATAGAGTATTTATAGGACAGTTTGTACTCCATTTGAAAACCCAGAACATCAGCCAACAAATATGTGGCAGCAGGAACCTCCCTCTATGCTTCCAGGAGAAAGCCTGTGGGCTGTCTACCCCAGCACTAACATGCCACATGTACAATGCCATTTGTGGCCCGCATGAGCAGTCATGTGCAGGAGTTAAAACCCAATGCCCCAAACACTCTTGCTCAATTTCATTCTAAGATCGATTTCTCCTTCTGCGTCTGTACTCAGCCCAACAGAGCATACTCAAGGCTGCTGCCTGGGTCCCCAAAGCCCCAAGATAGGAAGGCAAGTCTCTGTTGGGAGAAAGCAGAGCTCTGACTGCCCAGAGCAAGAAAGGCTGCTGGATTTTCTGACCCTCTGGCCCAACTAGTTGAGAGTAAGCTGTCTGTCCACTGTCCATCTTCTCAAACCAGGCCCTGAAGAAGGCACCTTGAGGCTCGACTGTCCGCAGCAGCTGGCAGGCTGGATGGACCAACGTGGGCCTGGGTGAAGTTGGGGCTCAGGAAATGGCAGCTCTGGGTACCTGTGTAACTGAACAGGAGCTGCCACAGAAGCCACCCCAGCCAGCTCGAGAGGGGCTGAAGGCAAGGCAGAGGCTGCTAGCTACCTCAGGTGACAGCTGACAACCCCAGGTCACGTCTGAACAAGGCTCACAAATTTTGGGGCCAATAATAGTGACACCTGAGCCTCTTAATTGGAAAGTCTTGGGGGTTCCTGGAAGGGAGAAGACTTTGCCATCTTCAGAAAAAGTACCTACCACTTCACTCCATTTTCCTGTTCTATTTCCAGGCAGGAAACAGAAAAGCCAGCCCAGGATGAGTTAGGACTTCCAAAGTTCAGACTATAAGGGAGTTCATCAAGTCCGTTGTCCAGCTTCTCATCCCACCTGCCCTGCAGCCCAGCAGCCCAGGGGCCTTGGGGCTCTACCTGCTGGTCCTGGGCAGCTGCAGGCACATCACCGGGGGCCAGCCCCATCAGTGGCAGGCAGCAGGGCAGGGTGGAGGCTTCGGGCTGTGTGCTTGGGCGCTGGCTCCTCCGTGTAACTGTCCGGGCTGGCTGCTCCATCCAGAGAGCTGCCACAGCTGGAGTTAGGAGAAAGCACATCCTGCAGAAGGTCTTCAGGGGGCATGCCACCTCCTGTGCTACCCCCACCAGCTCCCACCACAGGGTCTTTGCCAGGCTTGGCCCGCTGGGTGCCTTCCTCTTCTTGGTCATTGAGCAACTTGGCGAGGAAATTGATGTACTTCATGGCGAGGCGGAGTATCTCGTTCTTGCTGAGCTTCTTGTCTGGAGGGTGTGTGGGGATCAGCTTCCGGAGCTCAGCGAATGCCCCGTTCACGTTCTGCTGCCGCCATCTCTCCCGGGTGTTGGTGAAGATACGCCGCACAACTTTGGTGTGAGGACCTGGGAGTGGAAGGACATGAGTTAGAAGCACTGGTGGAGACCTCAAAGGACCCCCTCCATCGAGACGCTCAGCAGGTAAAGGCAAGGTAGACTCATCCTCCAGCTCCAGGTCATCATCTTTCTGTATCCCTCCAGCCCTATCTAACCAACCCCACAATCTTATCCCCTTCCTGTCCATCACACTCCATGAATGCCATCTGTGTCTATCTGTGCTGGGCCCCTTCTCTAGGCTGTCGGGTATTTGAGGACAAGGACCATATTCATTCAGTCACTTGTGCCAAGAGGCCTTAGAACATTAGAAGACGACTGAGGCCAGATTGTCTGGGCTCAATTCCTGACCAGTATTCCCTAGAGGAGTGCCCTGGGCAAGGCCCCGAGACCCGTGCTTCAGCTTCTTCATCTGCAGACTGGGAATTATACTAGTAAGTCAGGTCACAGGTGGTTTTCCATGGCTGACGCATCACACAGGTAAAGTGCCTATAATAACTGCCTCTACTAGGCTGGCTGTGGTGGTGCACACCTTTAATCCTAGCACTTGGGAGGCAGAGGCAGGTGGAGCTCTGTGAGTTCAAGGCCAGCCTGGTCTACAAAGCAGGTTCCAGGACAGCTGGGGCTACAGAGAGACCCTGTCTCAAAAAGACCAAAAAAAAAAAAAAAAAAAAAAACAAACAAAAATAACTGCCTCTACTCAAAATAACTGCCTCTACTCAAGCACTCACTAAGGGATGGCTCTTATCTGTTCACCAGTTTTTCACTAACAACCAACCCTGTGCTAGGTATTAAATAAATGTGAGGGGCTGGAGAGATAGCCTAGCGGTTAAGAGAGCCGACTGCTCTTGCAGAGGACCTGGGTTCGATCCCCAGCACCCACATGGCCGGCTGAAAACCATCCTTGACTCCAGTTCCAGGGGAATCATGATGCCCCTTCTTCTGACCTCTGGCGGCATGGCACGACACAGGTGCACAAACCTACATGCAGACAATGCATCATACACATATGAAAATAATTTAAAAATATTAAAAAATAAAAAAAAATAGGGCTGGAGAGATGGCCTAGCGGTTAAGAGCGCCGACGCTCTTACAGAGGACCCGGTTCGATCCCCAGCACCACATGGCGGCTGAGAACCGTCTGAAGCTCCAATTCTAGGAGAACTCCAGTTCCAGGGGAATCCGACCCTCTTCTGACCTCCGCGGCGTGCACGACACGGGTGCACAGACTTGCATGCAGACAGTACATTCATACACATAAAGAAATAATAAAATAAAAAAAAAAGTTTTAAAAAAAAAAAATAAAAAAAAAAGAGGGGCTGGAGAGATGGCCTAGCAGTTAAGAGCCCGACTGATCTTGCAGAGGACCCGGGTTCGATCCCCAGCATCCACATGGCGGATGAGTACTGTCTGTAACTCCAATTTCCAGGAGACTCCAGTTCCAGGGGAATCTGACCCCTCTTCTGACCTCCGCAGCATTGCACGACAGGGGTGCACAAACCTGCATGAGGCAGTACGTTCAACACATAAAAATAAATAAAAATTTAAAAAGAATGTTGTATGAAATGCACTCAATAAAAATTAACTTAAAAAAGTGAAGAAGACAACAGTCTCTGCTATTATAGAGCTGCTTTTTTTCTTTTTCTTTTTTCTTTTTTTGAGACAGGGTTTCACCTAACCCTGGCTGGCTACAACTCACTATATAGGCTGTGCTGGCCTTGAACTCACAGAGATCCACCTGCCTCTGTTTCCTAAGCTTGAAATAAAGGCATGCACCACCATACTGGATTGGAGCTTACATTTTAATGGAGAGAAAAGTGTCGAGAGGTGATGAACAAGTGGCAAGCAAATAAAAACAAACAACAAAATAACTAAAAGCTAAGGTGGTAAAAGACAGTTCTCAGCAGCAGCAGTGTTTATAAACAAAAACTCAAGGTTGAAGTAAAGTCATCTAAACACAGAAAGGGAAGAAGACTGTCCAAGCAGAGCTAGTGGTGTGTGCAAAGGCACTAAGGTAGAAAAATGGCCAATGCTAGCCTGGCCAGCACAAGAACAGAGTAGGCAGGGTCCTAATGTCATAAGGCCCTACAGAAAGGAATGGAAATTTAGCTTAGGGGACGACAGAAGCACCGAGTAGAGGCTTAGTCCATGTTTCCTAAGTGATCTATGATGGAGGCAGGTGGATGAATGGAGAAACAGCAGAGAGCAGAAAGGAAAGGAATGACCCTGTGGGCCCCCATCCTCAGAAAAGGGATGAAGAGACATCATGCCCAGCCATGGCCTGAGGTTCAGTCTGCCCATGGCTACAATGCACTGTCCAAAAGCTTGATCCATTAGTTACTATCATCCTGGTCCTAAGACTGCCAGGCAGCAGCAGACACCAGTGCCTATATTTGCAACCCCTACAGTGAGCAGAGCACTGTAGCAAGCATTCAAGCCTGACTTTGGATCTCCCAGGGGCCCTAAGCCCTTGGGCTGAGGACAATGCTAACCCACACATGGAGCCACAATCATCACCCCACACATACAGCAACTTTCAGGAAGCTTTGAATAAAGAAGGGAACTGCCAGGTTTGGAGATTCTACTTATCCTCTTCCAGTAACCACTAGGTTCAGAGCTCAGACTGGGAAACCACAGGGAGTGGGTGGGGAAGGCAAAGGCTAAGAGCTCACCTAAGTCCACTACTGTTCAGTTTCTGGCTAAAGAGGGAGGCAGTCTTGCCTTGGTGCTCACTGGGATTCACCTGTCCAAGTGGACGCTGGACATTTATCTCTTTCTCTTATGTGGGTATGTGCCTAAACCCACACCCCAAGTTTTTCCCCAAGGGATCCCTCAGCCCCTGACCTGCCTGTAGTTTCCCTGAAGCTTCCCCCAAGCCTCAACAGAACACAACCCAGAGACTCTGCCAAGGGCCAGACCTGGCTAGGGAAAAACAAATAAATAAACAAACAAGCACCACCTGTGGGGCAGGCCTACCCTGGGCTGCCTCAGAGGAAGGAATCTCATGTTCCTAGGCCTCTAGGGCAGACAAAGGGGTCTGTCAGCTGTGACACAGTCCTTGTACCATGATGAGCTAGGAGGAGTACCTAGTTGGACATGGGGCACTCTGACCATTGTCACAGTGAAAACCAGACAGATTCTGGTCAGGAGAATAAAGAGAAGGAATCCTAAATTTATTCCAAACCTTAAGATCAATGCTATGAGGATGTTGTAGGACTCAGCTGTGTGGCTTTGAGCAGGTTGCTAACTCTCTGCAACTCATTTCCTCATCTTTGAAATAGAAACTATTTAACCTCATGGGTTTGTGTTAGAAATTAAAACAAAATTAAGCACCACGAAGTCTGATCCTATAGTAGGTGCTCAGCAAATGGCAGCAATAATTGCTGTTACCCCCTTCCCACCTTTGGAGCCACCGCCTCAGAACTGTTACCAATGTGCTGAGGAGGTCCCAGTGTTGGGTGGACAGGACTTCACTGTCCCCTGACAGCTTTCTGAGGGGGTAGAGAAAGGTGAGGAGTCAGGAGCATCCACATGACCTCAGAACCTACCCAGAGCTGGAAAACCCTGTGACCTGTCGCTTTTCCCTCTTAGTCCCACATGTCTGTGTCCTGGACTGCTGCAGGCTCGGAGGTCTCTTCTGTTGTTAGACTCCAGCCCCCTCCTTACCAGAACTCTCTCTAGAAGCTCTATACTCACATCCACACTCTCTCACAGACTCTCAGCCTCAGTCCCAGGTTTCCTCAGGTCTCCGTGCCCTTACAAAGGAGCCTCAGGCAGCAGCAGCAGCAATGAGAACCTCCATGCTGGGCAAAGTCCCTCAGCTGGGAGCAAGTAGGCTTAGGAAAAAACCTGATCTGCCTTAGTACCATCAGGTCAACCCTGACAGAAGGAGGCAGGGCCTCCAAATTTCCTCTCATCCAGGCCAAAGAATATTCAGAGGATTCACAGCAATTGTGGAGCACCCCTACCCCCAGGTATACTCCATGCAGCATATACTGGCAGGAGCAACTCTGAGTCTCAACCCAGAATGTGGAAACAGAGTTAGAGGGATCCCACAGATAGCATCCTGGGAAGCTTTTAAACATACAACTCTAGTCAGGGAGCAGACTCCTGATTCCAAAGTGTATTTGAGATGCAGTGCATCTGAGGGTCAGGAACTGGAGTTGAGGACTTGAAGTGTTTCTGCCCTACCCAATCTTGCCAGAATATAAGGATGGAGCCTAGACTGGGGACTAGAACTGACTCTATAGGTTTGAAGTACCAGTACGTCTCCTGCTCCCACGACCCCTTCCCATCCGAGGACTGTGAGCATGCCCCCCCTCCATCCACAACTTCACTTAGTTCCAACTCAGCTCCAGGGTAAAGTCTTGGCAGTTGGGGGTTCCAAGACGGCCTGCTCACCTCTGTGAGACACCTGCACAGTCCCCACGCTCTTCCCTGCAGAGGGCTCTGACCAGGCTGCACTAGTAGACTCACCATCAGTAATCTCCATCTCGTAAGGGGAGGGCCTCCTCTTCACCCGGCTGTTGTTGGTGAACATAGGGAAGGCATCTGGCTCCCCAAAGAACCCACTGTGGAAAGAGCAAGTCAATCACGAGGAGTAGAGGGCAGAACCGGGCTTCTTAGGAACCCTCCCTGCATGTCTCAGGTCCTCTCCCCACAAGGCAACCCTGCTCCTTGCACATTTGAATAGCAGTAGAAAATATACACACCAAACAGTGTGAACATATGGGGCAAAACAAAAGTGAATGTGCATATGTACATGTGCACACAGACCACACACACACACACACACACACACACACACTGGAATAGCAGATAGGAAAATATACACACCAAACAGTGTGAACATATGGGGCAAAACAAAAGTGAATGTGCTGTGTACATGTGTCACAGACCACACACACACACACTTGAATAGCAGATAGGAAAATATACACCCAAACAGTGTGAACATATGGGGCAAAACAAAAGTGAAATGTGCATGTGTACATGTGCACACAGACCGCACACACACACACACACACACACACACAACTTGAATAGCAGATAGGAAAATATACACACCAAACACTGTGAACATATGGGGCAAAACAAAAGTGAATGTGCATATGTTTTTGTGCACACAGACCACACACACACAACACACACACACACACACACACACACATACACACACACATTCTCCCCCAGACACAAGTACACAGTCTTGGCATCCCTCAGAACCAGGCAAAAGCACCTGGTGGCACGCAACTCCAGCACCACGAAAGGGCTCACAGTACATCCTCCCCCGCCCCTCCTGGAAGGAGCACAGGACAGCTCTCCTGCTTTTGGCCTTGGAAAATTCCTTGTCTCCCACCCCCTTGCTCCTGCCTGATCTTCCCTCTCCCTCCTGCCTCGAACCCCAGTCGCCACAGCGTCTCAGCATGGAAATGGATGCCCTTACGCCCACTGTACAGGAGCGCCCCAACAAAGTAACTAGGGTCAGAAGGACTAGAAGCGGGTGGCAGCGTTTCTCACCGCACCTCAAAGGTTCAGAAGAGCTGCCTTCAGCAGCCGCCTGGAGCCAGTCCACCCACCGCCCGGCTTCTAGAAGAGTATCACACCCTCGATAGCCAACCGCACCTCCGCTCCAGCGGACCACATTCAGCACTTGCCTAGAACCCACCTCACGGAACCCCTTCTCGTCACCCTCGGAGCGGCGAGTGCAGCTTCCCACACCCAGCCCCATGGCCGCACCCGCAAAGGCGCGGGCTGGCATCCCTGGGTTTCACCGCACCCTGGCGCGCCCCAGGCCCTGGGCCCTCCCAGCCGCATGGGCTGTCTATCTCACGGAGGTCCCGGTCCCCACCAGCACCGGCGGCCTGCAACCACCACCCGTTCCCGCTCACCTGCCGAGCGAGGCCAGCGGCTGGCTGAGGCCGTAGAGCAGCGGGCGGCCCGGCCCCGCTGGGGCCGCCAGCGCGGGCGGGCTCAACTGCACCATGCGGCCGTCGCCCGGGAGCTCTGCAGGCGCAGGCGCGGGTCCGGGAGGTCTGCACAACTCGGTGGTGGGCACCCGATGGCGCGCTTCGGTCACGGCTGTGTCGCGGCCCTTTAAGTCCCTGGCGGCGCCACCCCCGCCAGCGGGACCAACCCCCGGGCCGCACGCGCCCAGCTCGATGACCGCAGGCTCCGCCGGGGCTGCTGCGCGGTTCGTCTCCTTGGCGACGCCGTTGAGCAGGACCAGGTGCGGGGGGGCCATGCGGTCCTCGGCCGCGTCCTGTCCCTCCAGCTGCGGGTCACTGCATGCCGCCTCGCTCGGCGGCCTCTCGGTCATCCTGCAAAGGGGTGAGGGGCACAGAGAGGAACTCACGCACTGAGACCTAAGGAGCGGGTAAACTTGGCCCCACGTGGATGCACACACCCCCACCCTCGGGGTCTGAAGGATCCCGGCCTTGAGGGAGAGAGGAAGGGGGCTGTCTCTGGATTGGGAAAAAGGGATGCGGGCAACACTGGGAGACACGGAAGGAACAGAAACAGAGCTAGAGAAAGATATCTTTGCACAGACATTGGAAGAAAAATACAGCCCGCGAAACAAAACCCAAACCGAAGGGAATAAAAGGAGGAAGGAAATGTACAGAGGCGAGAGAGAAAGGCCACACCGTCCCCCCCTCCCCTCTCAGGCCGCAAGGGAAGGGGAGGGAACAAATACCCCAGCAACCATATACCCCCCTTTTTTGGTTTTGGCGGGGAATTTGTCAGGCAAAATCCAGGCACTTTGGGAACCTCTCCTGATCTGTCACACATATGTACCTAGTATACCCAGAACCCTGGTGGACGGAGAAATAGGGAATGGGGCTGCAAATCCCGGCTCTGTTCAGCCAGAGCTGACAGAAATAATCCAGAGCAAGCAGCCCCCATCCCCAATAGTCTCTGCCCAAGTGAGAGGTTGCCTACATTAAGCAAATCCGCAGGCGGTTTCTTTACCTTGAGAAGACAGGTCAAGGAAGGGCCCTGCCACCCTGCATGTTCCACCCCACATTCCACCCAATGGACTCAAAAGTGAGCTCAGCTCTAGAAAGGAAGCCTGGCTGTGATGCCAGGAGTCCAGACATTCGAGAAGTACTCCTAAAGGGCAAAAGTTCTGGGCTCCCCTCCAAGAACAAGGTGTCAAGGCCTTGAACTCTTCCAGTGAAACCAACACCACACACACACACACACACACCACACACACACACACCTTAGTGTCTCCCTGAAATGTCAGGTCTCACTGTTCACTTGTAATATTTATGTGTGTGGTTGTGTGTGTGTGTTACTGGAGCCCAGAAAATTCCTGGGCTCCAACTATACTGCAAGAAAAGCACAGCTACCCAACTTCCCACAGGTATGAGGATTTCTTCTATCACCTAGGTTCATCCTCACATAACCAGGCTCCAGTAAGAGGCCAGACCCAAAAAAAAAAAAAAAAAATCAATAGAATGAACTCACCAGCTATGATAATATATACCCACAACTCCTGCACCGGTGGGGGAGGGGACTAGGCAGGAGAATCTGGAGTTTGAGTTTAGTCTAGGCTGTACAAGACCCTATGGTAACCTGGGGGCATGGTGTACACGCCTTTAATCACAGCACTCAGGGGAAGCAGAGTGGCAGGCAGATCTCTGTGAGTTCAAGACTGCTCTGATCTACATAGAGAGTTCCAGGCTAGCTGTGGCTACAGGGACCACCAAATAAATAAATAAATAAATAATACATGATTTTGTTTCAGAATTTATAATTGAGCATTTCTTTTCTAATTTATTTCTTTGTTGATTGTAAGGGTGCATGTCACAACACTAGTGTGGAAGTTAGAGTTCTCTCTCTCTTCTACCAAATGGTCCTGGGGATCAAACTCCCAAGTTGTAGGCTTGGAAGTAAAATGCCTTTATTTGATGAGCCATCTTACTAGCCCAGAAAATACATATCCAAGTCAGCTTGAAACAAGAGTCTGTCTAAATTGGTGACAGACATTGAGCTCCCACTTGGCCACTACAGTGCTCTGGACTATAGTCATCCTAGGAACCATCCATCCTACTAAAGGAAATTGGACAGCCCTCAGCTTCCTCCAGAGCTTAGTCCAGAGCCATATACACATGGTGACCAAGGAGCAAGATTCAGCCTGCATTGGCTATTCTGGGTTAGCTCATTGTCACCCAGTCTGGAAATGACAAAATTCCCCAACACAAGTCACACACAAGTTGCAAAGTCAGTGGGCCTGTGATGCTTCACTGAAATTGAGTTCACGATGGTAAGAGAGACAGAAAGTCCAGAGAATAGCACAACTTCCAGAAATGAACCAGAGGTACAACAGCCATCCTGGCTTCCCTGCCACTCAGAGTATGCCAGAAATAGACCGGAACCTGGTGAAATATACAAAACAGGGGTGCCGGCCCCCCTACTTCACTCTCAGTGACCAGTGTTTCAGACCCAGCTTCTACCAGTGACAAACATGTATACACTGCACCAACTGAGCTCAGCCTCCTTCTGATACATTTATACTCCCTGATTAATTCTGCCACAATCATAGAACCAGGTTCCCTAGGGCCATGGGTAAGATGTACTCCAAATGAGTTCACCCTGGCCCCAAACGCCCTCTCCAGATGCTTATAAATATCCCTGTCTTCAAGGCTTCCAGCAGAGCTCTCCATGCCTAGCTCTTGAATCTCAGGAAAACCTAGCCCACTCACTTTTAAGGCTAGGATCACCAGCAGAGGTTAATGCTGCAAGGAAACATTTGCATTTATTTATATATTTGTTTATTATACATTTATTTATACATTTGGAGAAGGGAAGGCTAGACTACAGCATTTGACCATCACAACTCTCTGTGTGCTGCAGAGACCCACGTTGCAGCCCTCAACCTTCGATCCTCACCTCCAGTTGTGGGGGCCAGAATGTGACAGAAGGGAGGACTCCTTCCTGGGCCAGCACCTCATCTTCTCCAAGCAGCTTCTAACCCCACAAATTCCAGCACGGAGATTTGTATTCACATATTTAGATGAAAGAGCTTTCACCTTAGACCTGGCCTCCTGTCCCTCCTACTGCACCGATATTCTCAGGTCGCCCGGGGAAGCCCAAAGCCAGCACTGGAGCCAGATCCACCAGGGAATAGTACACTGTCTACGCCACCGTGGGAGTGAAGGCCCGCTACCTAGGCCTCAAGCCCGGGCAAGGATGGCTTCCGCCTTTTTCCGCATGAGCTCCAGGCACAGCCGGTGCCACCCCAATAAGAGCCGCAACAGTTACCGACCTTGAGAAATGCACTGAGAACCCTGACGGGAGCAGCCACGAGGACTTAACCCAATCAGCTAGCTTTACCCGACTCCGGAAAAAGGAAAGGGCCCTGCTGGAGGCCGGAGGCGGCTAGTGGCATCTGATCGCAGGGTCCCAGCCCCGATTGGTCCTCCCCTCCCCCATCCTTGCCCCAATCCGAGTCTGGGTTCTTCTTAGTTCTGAGTCTCTCCCATCCTAACCAGGAACCCCAAAGACTGTTTCCATAGACATAGCCCCCCGAAACCACTGAACTCACCTGGGGCATATTTAGAGAGCCTGGCCCCTCTGGTTAGGCCCTCCACTCCTCCGACGGAGAAGGGGTCGAGGTTGAACCTGCGATCCTGTGCCTTCCCTCTCTCCCTGAGAGGCCACCAGTTACTTAGCTCTCGGTGTGGTCCTGGGCGGTCTGCCGCGCCCAAAAGAGAGTTTCCAGGAAGATGGGGTGGAGAGAAAGAGGGAGGGCGAGAGAGAAATGGGGGGTCAGTGGCTGGGAATTAAATCGTGTGCCGCCTGCCCAGAGAATCGAAAACCGCTTTCCGCCTTCCACTTGCAGGTGCTTAGAGCCCCCGCCCCCCCACCCCCAATCCCGGTGAAAAATGAACACTACACTTAACCAATAAGGAATAACTACTTAGTCCAACAACAACAGCCCCTCCCAGCAGGCCACCCGAAACAAGTTCGAACCGTTTTTCACGGATCTGTCTGGTTCAGTATGGCCGAGTTTGCAGATTCTAGGCATGGCTGTGTCTACGCTGTCGGCTCTGCAACCTGAGCCTAGCGCAAAGAGGGTAATTGTGGGGTGAGGGGGTGGGGGGAGGAAGGACAACTTCAGGCCCAGGTCCTGGGTCAAACCTGGGAGGCTCTAGCCCTCTTCAGGGACCGTGTCTACCCACCTCCAGCCCAAAGCGAAAGCAGAATTCGCTTCCAAAGTCCCTACCTCCCTGGAATGGAGCGTGTGTGTGTGTGTGTGGGTGGTGTTGGTGGTGTGTGTGTAGATGTCTGGTCTCTTGGGCTCTTGTTTTCTTTCTCATGAGGAGAGGTGGGAATAGAAATAAAGGAGAAGATTTCTATCTCTTCCCTTTCTCCACCCTTACGAAATGATTTTCGATATATCAGGGTTTTGATGGCGGAAGGTGGGAGACTTTCTAATAACGTCTTGCAGCAATAGACAAGGCAAAGAGATCGGAGGATAAAAATAAACCCTACACTCCAAAGTCGTAGAGCCGGATTCAGTTTGCTTTATCACCCACCCCCCCCCCCGCCAGGTTTTTTTTTTTTTTTTTTTTTTTTTTTTTGATTTTGCTAAATCATAGTTTTCTGATCGAAGTCTTGGGTGAACTGTGAAGGCTTTGGTGGAAATATAGTAATAATAATAATTCCAAGACAGGAGCTTTTCTTTCTCCTCTTCTAATCCAAATGGAGCGGGGAAGCCCCGTGCCCACCTTCAATGTCGTGTTCCTCGGGGTTTTTTGTTTTAAATAAAGGCTTGCTTTAATGGCTGAACTCCTCGATTCCAAGCATCTTCCCTTTTTTTTTTTCCCCATCCCCAAAGCCAGCAACTTAGAAAACAGAGCTAGGGAGGGGCTTCGTTGGGGCTGCGCTTTGTTCTCCCTCCAAAGATGCCGAAAGGACCAGCCTCCACTCTTCTGTTCGATTGTTTTAATTTAAAAGGGTGTTAATGGTAATGGTTGTGATGACAGTGCCATTAACAATCAAGTAAATGGAAGAAACACAATCCTTTCTTCTGGGTTAGGGCAGCTTTGACGCCATCCTTCCAACCACAACGGAGGGCAGTGACACGGTGGGGGCGTCTGACCCGGAGGGGAGGGAAGTGGAGCGGGGGGGGGGAAGAGCCCCCCCCCAGGTGATCCCGAGGACCCCCCCCCCACTCCTGGCAACCTGGCCTGAAAGTGCGCCCATTGTATCCGAACCGGTTCGCCCACCCCCACCCCCAATGTGGCCGCACCCGAGAAACTGACCAGAAACAGGCGAATCCAAGCTCGCTGCTGCCGGCTGGAAGGCGCTGGCCCGGGCGAGCACAGTTCACCTTGGAGCTGGGAAAAAGCTTCCCTCTCACCCGCGAACCCCTCCAACAGCAAGTCACAGACGGCCTGCGGACTGAGCTGCCGCCGAATGCGCTCTGTCCGCCCATCCAAGCCAACCCTGGCTCCCGAATACATCATAATTTGGAATAAAATGTGAAGTGCCGCTCCCCGCCCCCATGCCGACGCCCCCACCAGCGCCTCGATCTCCTCGCACGCCCTCCCCCCTCCCAGCCCCCCAGCGATGTGGCAATGCACCTCTAAAGGACACAGACACACTGGCGCAGGAGTGGACAGGACCACACATGCTCCAGCACCGGAGCTGGGAAGCAAACCAGCACCAGCCAACGCCATCCCGCAAGCCGACCCCAGCACACCCAAGCTCGGTCCAATAGGACACAACGAAATCAGTCCCATGCAGTCGCTCACAGACTCACAACCCCACACCGTAAGGATGACACACGCCCAACATCACAACGAAGCCACCCAAACACAATATCCAGGGACGCACACCCCAACACACAAAACCAATATTCTTTGCGTAAGGAAACCGGGTCGTTACATACAACAAACGAATAAAACGCAGAAGGGCCAGGAAGGGTCCGAATCCACACACGCAAATAGGGCAGACATCCCACTCGGGCACAGGACCCATCGCCGAAAGCCCACCCGGGACGCAGTAACCGTGGCCCACCGCATTAGCACTCACAACCCCACCGCATGCACACCACGACCAAGAAGAAATGGAAACCAACCACCGCCTCGCGCATTTCTGTATATTGCGTAAGGAAAAAGGGGAAGGAAAGGAAGAGAGTCTCCGTGGCGGGAGGGGCGGCGACGGGAGGGCGGGGGTGTCGTGAACTGTTACCAATGTGCTGAGGAGGTCCCAGTGTTGGGTGGACAGGACTTCACTGTCCCCTGACAGCTTTCTGAGGGGGTAGAGAAAGGTGAGGAGTCAGGAGCATCCACATGACCTCAGAACCTACCCAGAGCTGGAAAACCCTGTGACCTGTCGCTTTTCCCTCTTAGTCCCACATGTCTGTGTCCTGGACTGCTGCAGGCTCGGAGGTCTCTTCTGTTGTTAGACTCCAGCCCCCTCCTTACCAGAACTCCCCTCTAGAAGCTCTGACTCCATCACCTCTCTCCTCCTCCACACCGCGTCTCGCCTCAGTCCAGTTTCCATCAGGCCATCCTGTAGTGCCCTTACAAAGGAGACCTCAGCAGCAGCAGCAGCAGTGAGAACCTCCATGCTGGGCAAAGTCCCTCAGCTGGGAGCAAGTAGGCTTAGGAAAAAACCTGATCTGCCTTAGTACCATCAGGTCAACCCTGACAGAAGGAGGCAGGGCCTCCAAATTTCCTCTCATCCAGGCCAAAGAATATTCAGAGGATTCACAGCAATTGTGGAGCACCCCTACCCCCAGGTATACTCCATGCAGCATATACTGGCAGGAGCAACTCTGAGTCCACCCAGATGTGAACAGGAGTTCGAGGGAGCCCACAGATAGCAATCCTGGGAAGCTTTTAAACATACAACTCTAGTCAGGGAGCAGACTCCTGATTCCAAAGTGTATTTGAGATGCAGTGCATCTGAGGGTCAGGAACTGGAGTTGAGGACTTGAAGTGTTTCTGCCCTACCCAATCTTGCCAGAATATAAGGATGGAGCCTAGACTGGGGACTAGAACTGACTCTATAGGTTTGAAGTACCAGTACGTCTCCTGCTCCCACGACCCCTTCCCATCCGAGGACTGTGAGCATGCCCCCCCTCCATCCACAACTTCACTTAGTTCCAACTCAGCTCCAGGGTAAAGTCTTGGCAGTTGGGGGTTCCAAGACGGCCTGCTCACCTCTGTGAGACACCTGCACAGTCCCCACGCTCTTCCCTGCAGAGGGCTCTGACCAGGCTGCACTAGTAGACTCACCATCAGTAATCTCCATCTCGTAAGGGGAGGGCCTCCTCTTCACCCGGCTGTTGTTGGTGAACATAGGGAAGGCATCTGGCTCCCCAAAGAACCCACTGTGGAAAGAGCAAGTCAATCACGAGGAGTAGAGGGCAGAACCGGGCTTCTTAGGAACCCTCCCTGCATGTCTCAGGTCCTCTCCCCACAAGGCAACCCTGCTCCTTGCACATTTGAATAGCAGATAGGAAAATATACACACCAAACAGTGTGAACATATGGGGCAAAACAAAAGTGAATGTGCATATGTACATGTGCACACAGACCACACACACACACACACACAACACTTGAATAGCAGATAGGAAAATATACACACCAAACAGTGTGAACATATGGGGCAAAACAAAAGTGAATGTGCATATGTGTACATGTGGAAAAAACACAGACCACAAAGCACACACCTGAATAAGCAAAATAGGAAAATATACACACCAAACAGTGTGAACATATGGGGCAAAACAAAGTGAATGTGCCATGTGTACTTTGCACCAGCAGCCACACACACACACACATCACACACACACACACAACACACTTGAATAGCAAGATAGGAAAATATACACAACCAAACAGTGTGAACTATGGGGCAAACAAATGGAATGTGGCATGTGTTACATGTGCACACAGACGCACACAAACACAACACACACAACCACACACTTGATACGATAGGAAAATATAACCAACCAACACGTGAAACATATGGGGCAAACAAAAGTGGAATTGCATTATGTTTTGGTGCACAAAACACATAACACACACAACACAAACACACACCATACACACAAATGCTCCCCAGACACAAGTACACAGTCTTGGCATCCCTCAGAACCAGGCAAAAGCACCTGGTGGCACGCAACTCCAGCACCACGAAAGGGCTCACAGTACATCCTCCCCCGCCCCTCCTGGAAGGAGCACAGGACAGCTCTCCTGCTGTTCTGCCTTGGAAAATTCCTTGTCTCCCACCCCCTTGCTCCTGCCTGATCTTCCCTCTCCCTCCGCCTCGAACCCCAGTCGCCACAGCGTCTCAGCATGGAAATGGATGCCCTTACGCCCACTGTACAGGAGCGCCCCAACAAAGTAACTAGGGTCAGAAGGACTAGAAGCGGGTGGCAGCGTTTCTCACCGCACCTCAAAGGTTCAGAAGAGCTGCCTTCAGCAGCCGCCTGGAGCCAGTCCACCCACCGCCCGGCTTCTAGAAGAGTATCACACCCTCGATAGCCAACCGCACCTCCGCTCCAGCGGACCACATTCAGCACTTGCCTAGAACCCACCTCACGGAACCCCTTCTCGTGACCCTCGGAGCGGCGAGTGCAGCTTCCCACACCCAGCCCCATGGCCGCACCCGCAAAGGCGCGGGCTGGCATCCCTGGGTTTCACCGCACCCTGGCGCGCCCCAGGCCCTGGGCCCTCCCAGCCGCATGGGCTGTCTATCTCACGGAGGTCCCGGTCCCCACCAGCACCGGCGGCCTGCAACCACCACCCGTTCCCGCTCACCTGCCGAGCGAGGCCAGCGGCTGGCTGAGGCCGTAGAGCAGCGGGCGGCCCGGCCCCGCTGGGGCCGCCAGCGCGGGCGGGCTCAACTGCACCATGCGGCCGTCGCCCGGGAGCTCTGCAGGCGCAGGCGCGGGTCCGGGAGGTCTGCACAACTCGGTGGTGGGCACCCGATGGCGCGCTTCGGTCACGGCTGTGTCGCGGCCCTTTAAGTCCCTGGCGGCGCCACCCCCGCCAGCGGGACCAACCCCCGGGCCGCACGCGCCCAGCTCGATGACCGCAGGCTCCGCCGGGGCTGCTGCGCGGTTCGTCTCCTTGGCGACGCCGTTGAGCAGGACCAGGTGCGGGGGGGCCATGCGGTCCTCGGCCGCGTCCTGTCCCTCCAGCTGCGGGTCACTGCATGCCGCCTCGCTCGGCGGCCTCTCGGTCATCCTGCAAAGGGGTGAGGGGCACAGAGAGGAACTCACGCACTGAGACCTAAGGAGCGGGTAAACTTGGCCCCACGTGGATGCACACACCCCCACCCTCGGGGTCTGAAGGATCCCGGCCTTGAGGGAGAGAGGAAGGGGGCTGTCTCTGGATTGGGAAAAAGGGATGCGGGCAACCCTGGGAGACACGGAAGGAACAGAAACAGAGCTAGAGAAAGATATCTTTGCACAGACATTGGAAGAAAAATACAGCCCGCGAAACAAAACCCAAACCGAAGGGAATAAAAGGAGGAAGGAAATGTACAGAGGAGAGTGAGAAGGCCACCCGTCCCTCCCCCCTCCCCGTCTCAGGCAGCAAGGGAAGGGGAGGGAACAAATACCCCAGCAACCATATACCCCCCTTTTTTGGTTTTGGCGGGGAATTTGTCAGGCAAAATCCAGGCACTTTGGGAACCTCTCCTGATCTGTCACACATATGTACCTAGTATACCCAGAACCCTGGTGGACGGAGAAATAGGGAATGGGGCTGCAAATCCCGGCTCTGTTCAGCCAGAGCTGACAGAAATAATCCAGAGCAAGCAGCCCCCATCCCCAATAGTCTCTGCCCAAGTGAGAGGTTGCCTACATTAAGCAAATCCGCAGGCGGTTTCTTTACCTTGAGAAGACAGGTCAAGGAAGGGCCCTGCCACCCTGCATGTTCCACCCCACATTCCACCCAATGGACTCAAAAGTGAGCTCAGCTCTAGAAAGGAAGCCTGGCTGTGATGCCAGGAGTCCAGACATTCGAGAAGTACTCCTAAAGGGCAAAAGTTCTGGGCTCCCCTCCAAGAACAAGGTGTCAAGGCCTTTGAACTCTTCCCAGTGAAAACAAAACACACAACACACACACACACACACACCACCCACCTTAGTGTTCTCCCTGAAATGTCATTTCTCACTGTTCCTGTAATATTTATTGTTGTGGTTGTGTAGTGTGTGTACAATTCTGGAGAGCCCAGAAAATTCCTGGGCTCCAACTATACTGCAAGAAAAGCACAGCCATCAACCCAAAACAACACACATAATAAGAATCACACCACAACACAGTAATTAACCCACACGCACCAACTCTCTCAATACACACCAAACATCCCACTTCAAAAAAAAAACAAACCCGCCACAAACACGAGAAACAAGAACACACACAAACTCCTAAGCTTTCTATCACCTAGTCATCCTCACGATAACCAGCTCCACTCCATAAGAGGCCAGAACCAAAAAAAAAAAAATCAATATAATAAACTCAACAGCCTATGATAATATATACCCACAACTCCTGCACCGGTGGGGGAGGGGACTAGGCAGGAGAATCTGGAGTTTGAGTTAAGTCTGGCATGTACAAGACCCTAGGTTCAAACCCCAAGACCAAGAAAAATAAAACAAAATAAAAAAAAAAAAAAAAAAACCACAACAAAAAAAACAATAACAAAAAGAAGAAAAACAAAAATCAGTCAGGCAGATCTCTGGTATGGCAAGACTCACCTGATCTTACATAGAGAGTGTGTTTCAGGCTAGCTGTGGCTACAGGGACACCAAAGAAATAAATAATAAATACATGATTTTGTTTTCAGAATTTTATAATTGAATCTAGTAACTTAAGTACAGCACCAATAACACACCAAAAAAAAATCAATTAAGCAAGAAATATTATACATCACTCACTAAACCATTAAAACAAACTCAACCATACATGGATAAACAATGCATAAAAACAGTAGGAAGATGGAACAAGATGTATTAGAATGTGATCCAAAAGAGAGCTGAACGAAGTGAAGAGTAACCGGAAAGGACTACCCCTAAGCGGCACAAAGCATCAAAGCAAGACATCCCAAACCAAAAGCGATAACATAAAACAAACAGACACCAACACCACACAAAGCATGCTAGTGGGTAAATAG
The DNA here is from genome assembly GCA_009823505.1 of Rhizomys pruinosus. NCBI lineage: Eukaryota > Metazoa > Chordata > Mammalia > Rodentia > Spalacidae > Rhizomys > Rhizomys pruinosus. Next base: position 153,349 of record VZQC01012909.1, read on the forward strand.
GAAGAAAAAAAGAAAAAAATAATAATAAATAAATATAAATATGTTTTTTAAAATGAAACAAAATAAAACAGATAAAGGCTATGTAAGCCTAGTGACCTGAGTTTTCTAGCAAACACACACACAAAACACACAACAAATACACCACCCACAAAGAAGAAAACAAAACAATCAGATCCCCGCTCCCTATCATATTACACACTACATCTAAACATACCAAAATAGAACAAAACTAACTACCATCCAAATCACATCCACACCCCCCTACACCATCGCACACCACTCGAGCTATCCACGACCTATCTACAAGAACACTTCACGGCAGCCAATAAACCAAATAACGAATCAACCACAACCAACAACTAAACAAGAAAAAACGAATAAACAAAAAAACCAAAAAAAAAAAAAAAAACGTATTAGTCGCCATTTTACGTCGCCTGGCATCAGTGCGCTCTCATAAGAAGCCAGAGCGAGCAGCACGACGCAAGAGAAGAGGTAGCGGCGCGTGACAGGAAGGGTGTAGCGGGGGCGGAGGGGAGAGGAGGGGGGAGTAGTGGATACCGAACCATGTCTAAAGGTGGGAGGTGACATTGGCGCCACTTGGTAGGCGGGGGCATAGCGGGGGGGTGGCGGAGGGGCGCGTGGTTCGAGTGTGTAGCTAGTGGAGAATAGGCAAAAAGGAAGGTGAGAAACAGCGTCAAAGGAAGAATGAAGCGCGCGGGAGGTAACCATGGCCTACTAAATGAAAGTATAGAGATGGTTATGGGAACATAAGCCAGACAAGAATCATGAGCGTTGGAGCGGCGTCCAGACTTTGAGTCCGATAGATAGGGAGAGGCGCGATTCCAGGCGAGAGGTGTGGGACATAAGGGCGTGACAAGTAGTGGTAGCTGTGGGGGGGGGCCTGCATTGGGCTGAGATTCGGGTGAGAGGAGGGCTCATATGGTCCCCGTCGGGAAAGTGGACAAAATTCCCCGCACGAAGGGTCAGTGAGAAGGACGAAACAGTTGCAAAGTCGTGGGCCTGTGATGCTGTCCTGAAATTTGAGTTAGAGGTAAGAGAAACAGAAGATGGTCCAGAGAATAGCACAACTGGGGTCCAGAAATAACCAGAGAAGGTCAACCGAACCACCTGGCTTGGCCCTGCCACTCAGAGTATGCCAGAAATAGACCGGAACCTGGTGAAATATACAAAACAGGGGTGCCGGCCCCCCTACTTCACTCTCAGTGACCAGTGTTTCAGACCCAGCTTCTACCAGTGACAAACATGTATACACTGCACCAACTGAGCTCAGCCTCCTTCTGATACATTTATACTCCCTGATTAATTCTGCCACAATCATAGAACCAGGTTCCCTAGGGCCATGGGTAAGATGTACTCCAAATGAGTTCACCCTGGCCCCAAACGCCCTCTCCAGATGCTTATAAATATCCCTGTCTTCAAGGCTTCCAGCAGAGCTCTCCATGCCTAGCTCTTGAATCTCAGGAAAACCTAGCCCACTCACTTTTAAGGCTAGGATCACCAGCAGAGGTTAATGCTGCAAGGAAACATTTGCATTTATTATATAGTTTTTAATTTATACATTTATTTATACATTTGGAGAAGGGAAGGCTAGACTACAGCATTTGACCATCACAACTCTCTGTCTGCTGCAGAGACCCACGTTGCAGCCCTCAACCCTCGATCCTCACCTCCAGTTGTGGGGGCCAGAATGTGACAGAAGGGAGGACTCCTTCCTGGGCCAGCACCTCATCTTCTCCAAGCAGCTTCTAACCCCACAAATTCCAGCACGGAGATTTGTATTCACATATTTAGATGAAAGAGCTTTCACCTTAGACCTGGCCTCCTGTCCCTCCTACTGCACCGATATTCTCAGGTCGCCCGGGGAAGCCCAAAGCCAGCACTGGAGCCAGATCCACCAGGGAATAGTACACTGTCTACGCCACCGTGGGAGTGAAGGCCCGCTACCTAGGCCTCAAGCCCGGGCAAGGATGGCTTCCGCCTTTTTCCGCATGAGCTCCAGGCACAGCCGGTGCCACCCCAATAAGAGCCGCAACAGTTACCGACCTTGAGAAATGCACTGAGAACCCTGACGGGAGCAGCCACGAGGACTTAACCCAATCAGCTAGCTTTACCCGACTCCGGAAAAAGGAAAGGGCCCTGCTGGAGGCCGGAGGCGGCTAGTGGCATCTGATCGCAGGGTCCCAGCCCCGATTGGTCCTCCCCTCCCCCATCCTGGCCCAATACGAGTCGGGGTTTTCTTACTTATTTCTGAGTCCTCCTGTGTCCCCCGCCCCATCCAACCAGGAAACCCCAAGACTGTGTTCCTCCTCCATAGACATAGCCCCCCGAAACCACTGAACTCACCTGGGGCATATTTAGAGAGCCTGGCCCCTCTGGTTAGGCCCTCCACTCCTCCGACGGAGAAGGGGTCGAGGTTGAACCTGCGATCCTGTGCCTTCCCTCTCTCCCTGAGAGGCCACCAGTTACTTAGCTCTCGGTGTGGTCCTGACAAACAAACAAAAATAACTGCCTCTACTCAAGCACTCACTAAGGGATGGCTCTTATCTGTTCACCAGTTTTTCACTAACAACCAACCCTGTGCTAGGTAATAAATAAATGTGAGGGGCTGGAGAGATAGCCTAGCGGTTAAGAGAGCCGACTGCTCTTGCAGAGGACCTGGGTTCGATCCCCAGCACCCACATGGCCAGCTGAAAACCATCCTTGACTCCAGTTCCAGGGGAATCCGATGCCCTCTTCTGACCTCTGCGGCATTGCACGACACAGGTGCACCAACCTACATGCAGACAATGCATTCATACACATATGAAAATAAATTTAAAAATATTAAAAAATAAAAAAATAGGGGCTGGAGAGATGGCCTAGCAGTTAAGAGCACCGACTGATCTTGCAGAGGACCCGGGTTCGATCCCCAGCATCCACATGGCGGATGAGTACTGTCTGTAACTCCAATTCCAGGAGAACTCCAGTTCCAGGGGAATCTGACACCCTCTTCTGACCTCCGCAGCATTGCACGACAGGGGTGCACAAACCTGCATGTAGGCAGTACATTCATACACATAAAAAATAAATAAAAAATTTAAAAAAGAAATGTTGTATGAAATGCACTCAATAAAAATTAACTTTAAAAAAGTGAAGAAGACAACAGTCTCTGCTATTATAGAGCTGCTTTTTTCTTTTCTTTTTTCTTTTTTTTGAGACAGGGTTTCACTAACCCTGGCTGGCCTACAACTCACTATATAGGCTGTGCTGGCCTTGAACTCACAGAGATCCACCTGCCTCTGTTTCCTAAGCATTGAAATTAAAGGCATGCACCACCATACCTGGATATGGAGCTTACATTTTAATGGAGAGAAAAGTGTCGAGAGGTGATGAACAAGTGGCAAGCAAATTAAAAACAAACAACAAAATAACTAAAAGCTAAGGTGGTAAAAGACAGTTCTCAGCAGCAGCAGTGTTTATAAACAAAAACTCAAGGTTGAAGTAAAGTCATCTAAACACAGAAAGGGAAGAAGACTGTCCAAGCAGAGCTAGTGGTGTGTGCAAAGGCACTAAGGTAGAAAAATGGCCAATGCTAGCCTGGCCAGCACAAGAACAGAGTAGGCAGGGTCCTAATGTCATAAGGCCCTACAGAAAGGAATGGAAATTTAGCTTAGGGGACGACAGAAGCACCGAGTAGAGGCTTAGTCCATGTTTCCTAAGTGATCTATGATGGAGGCAGGTGGATGAATGGAGAGAACAGCAGAGAGCAGAAAGGAAAGGAATGACCCTGTGGGCCCCCATCCTCAGAAAAGGGATGAAGAGACAATCATGCCCAGCCATGGCCTGAGGTTCAGTCTGCCCATGGCTACAATGCACTGTCCAAAAGCTTGATCCATTAGTCACTATCATCCTGGTCCTAAGACTGCCAGGCAGCAGCAGACACCAGTGCCTATATTTGCAACCCCTACAGTGAGCAGAGCACTGTAGCAAGCATTCAAGCCTGACTTTGGATCTCCCAGGGGCCCTAAGCCCTTGGGCTGAGGACAATGCTAACCCACACATGGAGCCACAATCATCACCCCACACATACAGCAACTTTCAGGAAGCTTTGAATAAAGAAGGGAACTGCCAGGTTTGGAGATTCTACTTATCCTCTTCCAGTAACCACTAGGTTCAGAGCTCAGACTGGGAAACCACAGGGAGTGGGTGGGGAAGGCAAAGGCTAAGAGCTCACCTAAGTCCACTACTGTTCAGTTTCTGGCTAAAGAGGGAGGCAGTCTTGCCTTGGTGCTCACTGGGATTCATCTGTCCAAGTGGACGCTGGACATTTATCTCTTTCTCTTATGTGGGTATGTGCCTAAACCCACACCCCAAGTTTTTCCCCAAGGGATCCCTCAGCCCCTGACCTGCCTGTAGTTTCCCTGAAGCTTCCCCCAAGCCTCAACAGAACACAACCCAGAGACTCTGCCAAGGGCCAGACCTGGCTAGGGAAAAACAAATAAATAAACAAACAAGCAGCACACACCTGCTGGGCAGGCCTACCCTGGGCTGCCTCAGAGGAAGGAATCTCATGTTCCTAGGCCTCTAGGGCAGACAAAGGGGTCTGTCAGCTGTGACACAGTCCTTGTACCATGATGAGCTAGGAGGAGTACCTAGTTGGACATGGGGCACTCTGACCATTGTCACAGTGAAAACCAGACAGATTCTGGTCAGGAGAATAAAGAGAAGGAATCCTAAATTTATTCCAAACCTTAAGATCAATGCTATGAGGATGTTGTAGGACTCAGCTGTGTGGCTTTGAGCAGGTTGCTAACTCTCTGCAACTCATTTCCTCATCTTTGAAATAGAAACTATTTAACCTCATGGGTTTGTGTTGAGAAATTAAAACAAAATTAAGCACACGAAGTCTGATCCATATAGTAGGTGCTCAGCAAATGGCAGCAATAATTGCTGTTACCCCCTTCCCACCTTTGGAGCCACCGCCTCAGAACTGTTACCAATGTGCTGAGGAGGTCCCAGTGTTGGGTGGACAGGACTTCACTGTCCCCTGACAGCTTTCTGAGGGGGTAGAGAAAGGTGAGGAGTCAGGAGCATCCACATGACCTCAGAACCTACCCAGAGCTGGAAAACCCTGTGACCTGTCGCTTTTCCCTCTTAGTCCCACATGTCTGTGTCCTGGACTGCTGCAGGCTCGGAGGTCTCTTCTGTTGTTAGACTCCAGCCCCCTCCTTACCAGAACTCTCTCTAGAAGCTCTATACTCACATCCACACTCTCTCACCGACTCTCAGCCTCAGTCCCAGGTTTCCTCAGGTCTCCGTGCCCTTACAAAGGAGCCTCAGGCAGCAGCAGCAGCAATGAGAACCTCCATGCTGGGCAAAGTCCCTCAGCTGGGAGCAAGTAGGCTTAGGAAAAAACCTGATCTGCCTTAGTACCATCAGGTCAACCCTGACAGAAGGAGGCAGGGCCTCCAAATTTCCTCTCATCCAGGCCAAAGAATATTCAGAGGATTCACAGCAATTGTGGAGCACCCCTACCCCCAGGTATACTCCATGCAGCATATACTGGCAGGAGCAACTCTGAGTCTCAACCCAGAATGTGGAACAGGAGTTAGAGGGATCCCACAGATAGCATCCTGGGAAGCTTTTAAACATACAACTCTAGTCAGGGAGCAGACTCCTGATTCCAAAGTGTATTTGAGATGCAGTGCATCTGAGGATCAGGAACTGGAGTTGAGGACTTGAAGTGTTTCTGCCCTACCCAATCTTGCCAGAATATAAGGATGGAGCCTAGACTGGGGACTAGAACTGACTCTATAGGTTTGAAGTACCAGTACGTCTCCTGCTCCCACGACCCCTTCCCATCCGAGGACTGTGAGCATGCACCCCCTCCATCCACAACTTCACTTAGTTCCAACTCAGCTCCAGGGTAAAGTCTTGGCAGTTGGGGGTTCCAAGACGGCCTGCTCACCTCTGTGAGACACCTGCACAGTCCCCACGCTCTTCCCTGCAGAGGGCTCTGACCAGGCTGCACTAGTAGACTCACCATCAGTAATCTCCATCTCGTAAGGGGAGGGCCTCCTCTTCACCCGGCTGTTGTTGGTGAACATAGGGAAGGCATCTGGCTCCCCAAAGAACCCACTGTGGAAAGAGCAAGTCAATCACGAGGAGTAGAGGGCAGAACCGGGCTTCTTAGGAACCCTCCCTGCATGTCTCAGGTCCTCTCCCCACAAGGCAACCCTGCTCCTTGCACATTTGAATAGCAGATAGGAAAATATACACACCAAACAGTGTGAACATATGGGGCAAAACAAAAGTGAATGTGCATATGTACATGTGCACACAGACCACACACACACACACACACACACACACACACTTGAATAGCAGATAGGAAAATATACACACCAAACAGTGTGAACATATGGGGCAAAACAAAAGTGAATGTGCATGTGTACATGTGCACACAGACCGCACACACACACACACACACACACACACACTTGAATAGCAGATAGGAAAATATACACACCAAACACTGTGAACATATGGGGCAAAACAAAAGTGAATGTGCATATGTTTTGTGCACACAGACCACACACACACACACACACACACACACATACACACACACATTCTCCCCCAGACACAAGTACACAGTCTTGGCATCCCTCAGAACCAGGCAAAAGCACCTGGTGGCACGCAACTCCAGCACCACGAAAGGGCTCACAGTACATCCTCCCCCGCCCCTCCTGGAAGGAGCACAGGACAGCTCTCCTGCTGTTCTGCCTTGGAAAATTCCTTGTCTCCCACCCCCTTGCTCCTGCCTGATCTTCCCTCTCCCTCCGCCTCGAACCCCAGTCGCCACAGCGTCTCAGCATGGAAATGGATGCCCTTACGCCCACTGTACAGGAGCGCCCCAACAAAGTAACTAGGGTCAGAAGGACTAGAAGCGGGTGGCAGCGTTTCTCACCGCACCTCAAAGGTTCAGAAGAGCTGCCTTCAGCAGCCGCCTGGAGCCAGTCCACCCACCGCCCGGCTTCTAGAAGAGTATCACACCCTCGATAGCCAACCGCACCTCCGCTCCAGCGGACCACATTCAGCACTTGCCTAGAACCCACCTCACGGAACCCCTTCTCGTAACCCTCGGAGCGGCGAGTGCAGCTTCCCACACCCAGCCCCATGGCCGCACCCGCAAAGGCGCGGGCTGGCATCCCTGGGTTTCACCGCACCCTGGCGCGCCCCAGGCCCTGGGCCCTCCCAGCCGCATGGGCTGTCTATCTCACGGAGGTCCCGGTCCCCACCAGCACCGGCGGCCTGCAACCACCACCCGTTCCCGCTCACCTGCCGAGCGAGGCCAGCGGCTGGCTGAGGCCGTAGAGCAGCGGGCGGCCCGGCCCCGCTGGGGCCGCCAGCGCGGGCGGGCTCAACTGCACCATGCGGCCGTCGCCCGGGAGCTCTGCAGGCGCAGGCGCGGGTCCGGGAGGTCTGCACAACTCGGTGGTGGGCACCCGATGGCGCGCTTCGGTCACGGCTGTGTCGCGGCCCTTTAAGTCCCTGGCGGCGCCACCCCCGCCAGCGGGACCAACCCCCGGGCCGCACGCGCCCAGCTCGATGACCGCAGGCTCCGCCGGGGCTGCTGCGCGGTTCGTCTCCTTGGCGACGCCGTTGAGCAGGACCAGGTGCGGGGGGGCCATGCGGTCCTCGGCCGCGTCCTGTCCCTCCAGCTGCGGGTCACTGCATGCCGCCTCGCTCGGCGGCCTCTCGGTCATCCTGCAAAGGGGTGAGGGGCACAGAGAGGAACTCACGCACTGAGACCTAAGGAGCGGGTAAACTTGGCCCCACGTGGATGCACACACCCCCACCCTCGGGGTCTGAAGGATCCCGGCCTTGAGGGAGAGAGGAAGGGGGCTGTCTCTGGATTGGGAAAAAGGGATGCGGGCAACACTGGGAGACACGGAAGGAACAGAAACAGAGCTAGAGAAAGATATCTTTGCACAGACATTGGAAGAAAAATACAGCCCGCGAAACAAAACCCAAACCGAAGGGAATAAAAGGAGGAAGGAAATGTACAGAGGAGAGAGAGAAAGGCCACCCGTCCCCCCCTCCCCTTCTCAGGCCGCAAGGGAAGGGGAGGGAACAAATACCCCAGCAACCATATACCCCCCTTTTTTGGTTTTGGCGGGGAATTTGTCAGGCAAAATCCAGGCACTTTGGGAACCTCTCCTGATCTGTCACACATATGTACCTAGTATACCCAGAACCCTGGTGGACGGAGAAATAGGGAATGGGGCTGCAAATCCCGGCTCTGTTCAGCCAGAGCTGACAGAAATAATCCAGAGCAAGCAGCCCCCATCCCCAATAGTCTCTGCCCAAGTGAGAGGTTGCCTACATTAAGCAAATCCGCAGGCGGTTTCTTTACCTTGAGAAGACAGGTCAAGGAAGGGCCCTGCCACCCTGCATGTTCCACCCCACATTCCACCCAATGGACTCAAAAGTGAGCTCAGCTCTAGAAAGGAAGCCTGGCTGTGATGCCAGGAGTCCAGACATTCGAGAAGTACTCCTAAAGGGCAAAAGTTCTGGGCTCCCCTCCAAGAACAAGGTGTCAAGGCCTTTGAACTCTTCCAGTGAAACCACACACACACACACACACACACACACACACACACACACACACCTTAGTGTTCTCCCTGAAATGTCAGGTCTCACTGTTCACTGTAATATTTATGTGTGTGTGTGTGTGTGTGTGTATTCTGGAGCCCAGAAAATTCCTGGGCTCCAACTATACTGCAAGAAAAGCACAGCTACCCAACTTCCCACAGGTATGAGGATTTCTTCTATCACCTAGGTTCATCCTCACATAACCAGGCTCCAGTAAGAGGCCAGACCAAAAAAAAAAAAAATCAATAGAATGAACTCACCAGCTATGATAATATATACCCACAACTCCTGCACCGGTGGGGGAGGGGACTAGGCAGGAGAATCTGGAGTTTGAGTTTAGTCTAGGCTGTACAAGACCCTATGTAACCTGGCATGGTGGTACACGCCTTTAATCACAGCACTCAGGAAGCAGAGGCAGGCAGATCTCTGTGAGTTCAAGACTCACCTGATCTACATAGAGAGTTTCAGGCTAGCTGTGGCTACAGGGACACCAAATAAATAAATAAATAAATAAATACATGATTTTGTTTTCAGAATTTTATAATTGAGCTATTAATTTTTCTCTTACATTTATTTCTTTGTTGATTGTAAGGGGTGCATGTCACAACACTAGTGTGGAAGTTAGAGTTCTCTTCTTCTACCAAATGGGTCCTGGGGAATCAAACTCCCAAGTTGTCAGGCTTGGAAGAAAATGCCTTTATTTGATGAGCCATCTTACTAGCCCAGAAAATACATATCCAAGTCAGCTTGAAACAAGAGTCTGTCTAAATTGGTGACATTGAGCTCCCACTTGGCCACTACAGTGCTCTGGACTATAGTCATCCTAGGAACCATCCATCCTACTAAAGGAAATTGGACAGCCCTCAGCTTCCTCCAGAGCTTAGTCCAGAGCCATATACACATGGTGACCAAGGAGCAAGATTCAGCCTGCATTGGCTATTCTGGGTTAGCTCATTGTCACCCAGTCTGGAAATGACAAAATTCCCCAACACAAGTCACACACAAGTTGCAAAGTCAGTGGGCCTGTGATGCTTCACTGAAATTGAGTTCACGATGGTAAGAGAGACAGAAAGTCCAGAGAATAGCACAACTTCCAGAAATGAACCAGAGGTACAACAGCCATCCTGGCTTCCCTGCCACTCAGAGTATGCCAGAAATAGACCGGAACCTGGTGAAATATACAAAACAGGGGTGCCGGCCCCCCTACTTCACTCTCAGTGACCAGTGTTTCAGACCCAGCTTCTACCAGTGACAAACATGTATACACTGCACCAACTGAGCTCAGCCTCCTTCTGATACATTTATACTCCCTGATTAATTCTGCCACAATCATAGAACCAGGTTCCCTAGGGCCATGGGTAAGATGTACTCCAAATGAGTTCACCCTGGCCCCAAACGCCCTCTCCAGATGCTTATAAATATCCCTGTCTTCAAGGCTTCCAGCAGAGCTCTCCATGCCTAGCTCTTGAATCTCAGGAAAACCTAGCCCACTCACTTTTAAGGCTAGGATCACCAGCAGAGGTTAATGCTGCAAGGAAACATTTGCATTTATTTATATATTTGTTTATTAATACATTTATTTATACATTTGGAGAAGGGAAGGCTAGACTACAGCATTTGACCATCACAACTCTCTGTCTGCTGCAGAGACCCACGTTGCAGCCCTCAACCATCGATCCTCACCTCCAGTTGTGGGGGCCAGAATGTGACAGAAGGGAGGACTCCTTCCTGGGCCAGCACCTCATCTTCTCCAAGCAGCTTCTAACCCCACAAATTCCAGCACGGAGATTTGTATTCACATATTTAGATGAAAGAGCTTTCACCTTAGACCTGGCCTCCTGTCCCTCCTACTGCACCGATATTCTCAGGTCGCCCGGGGAAGCCCAAAGCCAGCACTGGAGCCAGATCCACCAGGGAATAGTACACTGTCTACGCCACCGTGGGAGTGAAGGCCCGCTACCTAGGCCTCAAGCCCGGGCAAGGATGGCTTCCGCCTTTTTCCGCATGAGCTCCAGGCACAGCCGGTGCCACCCCAATAAGAGCCGCAACAGTTACCGACCTTGAGAAATGCACTGAGAACCCTGACGGGAGCAGCCACGAGGACTTAACCCAATCAGCTAGCTTTACCCGACTCCGGAAAAAGGAAAGGGCCCTGCTGGAGGCCGGAGGCGGCTAGTGGCATCTGATCGCAGGGTCCCAGCCCCGATTGGTCCTCCCCTCCCCCATCCTTGCCCCAATCCGAGTCTGGGTTCTTCTTAGTTCTGAGTCTCTCCCATCCTAACCAGGAACCCCAAAGACTGTTTCCATAGACATAGCCCCCCGAAACCACTGAACTCACCTGGGGCATATTTAGAGAGCCTGGCCCCTCTGGTTAGGCCCTCCACTCCTCCGACGGAGAAGGGGTCGAGGTTGAACCTGCGATCCTGTGCCTTCCCTCTCTCCCTGAGAGGCCACCAGTTACTTAGCTCTCGGTGTGGTCCTGGGCGGTCTGCCGCGCCCAAAAGAGAGTTTCCAGGAAAGATGGGGGTGGAGAGAAAGAGGGAGGGCGAGAGAGAAATGGGGGGTCAGTGGCTGGGAATTAAATCGTGTGCCGCCTGCCCAGAGAATCGAAAACCGCTTTCCGCCTTCCACTTGCAGGTGCTTAGAGCCCCCGCCCCCCCCACCCCCAATCCCGGTGAAAAATGAACACTACACTTAACCAATAAGGAATAACTACTTAGTCCAACAACAACAGCCCCTCCCAGCAGGCCACCCGAAACAAGTTCGAACCGTTTTTCACGGATCTGTCTGGTTCAGTATGGCCGAGTTTGCAGATTCTAGGCATGGCTGTGTCTACGCTGTCGGCTCTGCAACCTGAGCCATAGCGCAAAGAGGGTAATTGGGGGTGAGGGGGTGGGGGAGGAAGGACAACTTCAGGCCCAGGTCCTGGGTCAAACCTGGGAGGCTCTAGCCCTCTTCAGGGACCGTGTCTACCCACCTCCAGCCCAAAGCGAAAGCAGAATTCGCTTCCAAAGTCCCTACCTCCCTGGAATGGAGCGTGTGTGTGTGTGTGTGTGTGTGTGTGTGTGTGTGTGTGTAAGATTCTGGTCTCTTGGGCTCCTTGTTTTCTTTCTCATGAGGAGAGGTGGGAATAGAAATAAAGGAGAAGATTTCTATCTCTTCCCTTTCTCCACCCTTACGAAATGATTTTCGATATATCAGGGTTTTGATGGCGGAAGGTGGGAGACTTTCTAATAACGTCTTGTAGCAATAGACAAGGCAAAGAGATCGGAGGATAAAAATAAACCCTACACTCCAAAGTCGTAGAGCCGGATTCAGTTTGCTTTTATCACCCCCCCCAGGTTTTTTTTTTTGTTTTGTTTACTTTTTTGATTTTGCTAAATCATGTTTTCTGATCGAGAGGGTCTTGGGTGAACTGTGAAGGCTTTGGTAGGGTAAATTAGTAATAATAATAATTCCAAGACAGGAGCTTTTCTTTCTCCTCTTCTAATCCAAATGGAGCGGGGAAGCCCCGTGCCCACCTTCAATGTCGTGTTCCTCGGGGTTTGTTTTAAATAAGGCTTGCTTTATGGCTGAACCTCCTCGATTCCCAGCATCTCTCCATTTTTTTTTCCCCAGCCCCAAAGCCAGCAACTTAGAAAACAGAGCTAGGGAGGGGCTTCGTTGGGGCTGCGCTTTGTTCTCCCTCCAAAGATGCCGAAAGGACCAGCCTCCACTCTTCTGTTCGATTGTTTTAATTTAAAAGGGTGTTAATGGTAATGGTTGTGATGACAGTGCCATTAACAATCAAGTAAATGGAAGAAACACAATCCTTTCTTCTGGGTTAGGGCAGCTTTGACGCCATCCTTCCAACCACAACGGAGGGCAGTGACACGGTGGGGGCGTCTGACCCGGAGGGGAGGGAAGTGGAGCGGGGGGGGGGGGAAGAGCCCCCCCCAGGTGATCCCGAGGACCCCCCCCACTCCTGGCACCTGGCCTAGAAAGTGCGCCCATTGTCTCTACCCGGTCTCCCACCCCCACCCCCAATGTGGCCGCACCCGAGAAACTGACCAGAAACAGGCGAATCCAAGCTCGCTGCTGCCGGCTGGAAGGCGCTGGCCCGGGCGAGCACAGTTCACCTTGGAGCTGGGAAAAAGCTTCCCTCTCACCCGCGAACCCCTCCAACAGCAAGTCACAGACGGCCTGCGGACTGAGCTGCCGCCGAATGCGCTCTGTCCGCCCATCCAAGCCAACCCTGGCTCCCGAATACATCATAATTTGGAATAAAATGTGAAGTGCCGCTCCCCGCCCCCATGCCGACGCCCCCACCAGCGCCTCGATCTCTCGCACGCCCTCCCCCCCTCCCGCCCCCAGCGATTTGCAAATGCACCTCTAAAGGACACAGACACACTGGCGCAGGAGTGGACAGGACCACACATGCTCCAGCACCGGAGCTGGGAAGCAAACCAGCACCAGCCAACGCCATCCCGCAAGCCGACCCCAGCACACCCAAGCTCGGTCCAATAGGACACAACGAAATCAGTCCCATGCAGTCGCTCACAGACTCACAACCCCACACCGTAAGGATGACACACGCCCAACATCACAACGAAGCCACCCAAACACAATATCCAGGGACGCACACCCCAACACACAAAACCAATATTCTTTGCGTAAGGAAACCGGGTCGTTACATACAACAAACGAATAAAACGCAGAAGGGCCAGGAAGGGTCCGAATCCACACACGCAAATAGGGCAGACATCCCACTCGGGCACAGGACCCATCGCCGAAAGCCCACCCGGGACGCAGTAACCGTGGCCCACCGCATTAGCACTCACAACCCCACCGCATGCACACCACGACCAAGAAGAAATGGAAACCAACCACCGCCTCGCGCATTTCTGTATATTGCGTAAGGAAAAAGGGGAAGGAAGGAAGAGAGTCTCCGTGGCGGGAGGGGCGGCGACGGGAGGGCGGGGGTGTCGTGGAAAATGCCCCCCCCCCCGTCAAAGAGGCCCTGGGACAAGGACGGACGCCCCTGCCGCCCGGCCTAGGCGAAGGAGAGGGGAGACCAACGAGGGATGCCGCGGAGGGCGGCTGTGGCTTCTTCTCGAGAAAATCCCGGGATGCTCACGTCTTTGCGCCCGGGGGTGCGCGCGTGGCCATGTTGGGGCCCCTCTGCGCTCCACCCGCCCGCCGCCCTGCCCCGCCACACGCTCTAATCCGCCCGCGCCCCCAGCCTAGTTAGCATGGGCTGTGCGCGCCGGGCCATGTGCGCCGCGGAGATAAGGCGCTACTGCGGGTCCGCCAGCCCCCGATAAGCGCCTCGGCCATTATGGGCCAAATGATTCATTTTAATTTGGCAATTTCACCGGGGGGAGAGGGGACTGGTTCTGCGGTGCAGGGACGGGGCCCGGAATGCTCGGAGGAGAGAAGTGTGCGGCTGTCTACAACCCCGCACGTCCAGCCCTAGTTCTCACACCCGTGCCCCCGGGATTCCCGACCCCCCACCAACAGCCTCGCCTGGTTCTAGGCCTCCTCGGCGCTTCTTCGATGACTTTCGCCCCAGCAATGCTCTAGCCTCTGAAGATTACCATGACAGCCAAACCTCAACCCTCCCTTCTTCGTCTATTCTTTCTCCCCACAGCTCCTGGGCTACCCGCCACCCATCATCGTTGGTCCCTGACTGCTCTAAAATGGAGTAGCTTAAGTCCGAGGGGCTCCATGGGGGAGAGGGGGGCCAGAACGGATGTCAATGGAGAGATGAAAATGTTCTGCTAGGTTCCAGTCCCGCCAAAAGTAGAGCCCGTGAGAATCCGCACTCCCTGTGTCTAACACACACTTTTTTTTTTTTTTTTCCCCAAGACAGAGTCTCCCTGTAGCCCCAGCTGTCCTGGTACTCACTCTGTAGACCAGGCTGGCCTTGAACTCACAAAGATCCGCCTGCCTCTGCCTCCCAAGTGCTAGGATTAAAGGCGTGTGCCACCACTCTCGCTCTCCTAACACACACTTTAATTTTCCTACTGAAGCATTGTTTTAAAGACGCTACAGAATACTATTGAATCTTAAATAGTCTCAGGACTGGAGATGCAAAGCACAAATTGGTCTCCATGGGTTTAAACAAGGGAAAGCAACACAAGGTTGAGAGGGGGTGAGGTGGTGTGGTGGGTCTGGGAAGAGTTGGGGAAGGCATGGGGAATGACTATTATCAAAATACACTATGAAATTCTCAAAGAATTAATAAAATTTTTATTTTAAAAAATTTAAGAGAGCTGGCATGGTGGCACGCCCCCTTAATTCCAGCACTTGGGAGGCAGAGGAAGGTGGATCTCTGGGAGTTCAAGTTCCAGGCCAGTTGGAGCTGTAGGAAGACCCGGTCTCAGGAAAAAAAAAAAAAAAATTAAAGAAATATATATTCTTGCCGGCTTTAATCCTAGCACTCTGGAGGCAGAGGCAGGCGGATCTTTGTGAGTTCAAGTACAGCCTGGTCTACAGAGTGAGTTCCAGGACAGCTGGGGCTTCAGGGAGACCCTGTCTAGAAAAGGCAAAAAAAAAATATTCATGATCATAAAAAAGGAAACAAAATATTTAGGACAGCTGGGGCTTCAGGGAGACCCTGTCTAGAAAGGGCAAAAAAAAAATATTCATGATCATAAAAAAGGAAACAAAATATTTTTAAAGTGGTGAGGAACTAATGCACTTGTGTGGGAGGTTTGGCTGACCTCTGGCTGAGAAGGAAATTAAAGGACTGAGAGATTAGACTTGACCAACTTTAGAGACCCAGAGAAAAAGCCTGGAGCCAGCCTGTGTTGTCCGGTTCCCATTTCATAACCTGACTCATCACACCAAGCTGCTTGTCCTTCTAGTTGCTCTGAAAACTCATTTTGGAGCTCAAGAACTGAGAGAAAGACCCTAGTCTGGTCACAAAATGAGACCCACTCAAGGACTGATGCCAGAGTGTGGTCCCAGTGTGAGCTCCCACTGTCCGAAATGTTGCGTAGCTCAACACACCTGTCCCCTCTGTTCTCTGAGCAAGCATGGGATTCCACAGTATTCCCATGGGCCACCGGAGTCCTGAGAAAAATAATCCATCCCTCTCCCAAATCCCTTCCCACAAAGCCCTTGCTCTGCCTTTCATTCTGTGGGACCGTTGGGCAAGTCACTTCATGTCTCCTAGCCTGGACACAAAGAGGTCACCCATTCCCATCTGTATGTGTGAGGATGCTTCCCTGAGAAAGCCAGGCCTGGACCAAGGGGTGAAGTGGAAAGGGCGAGTCCAAGTAAGGAATGAGATGGAACAATTGGAGGAGGTTTGTTTGCTTTAAGGTACCCTATGTAAGATTTGCTTTTCTAGAAAACCCTTTGGCTGGAGTATTGGAAAAAGGGAGAGCACACTAGGAGGCCAGTTCTAGAGCTAGGGGAGTACAATTACAGTTGGGG
>VZQC01012909.1:170895-199061 GCA_009823505.1 Rhizomys pruinosus
GTTTTTTTGAGACAGGGTCTCCCTGTAGCCCCAGCTGTCCTCCCTCTGTAGACCAGGCCGACCTTGAACTCACAAAGATCTGCTTGCCTCTGCCTCCCAAGTGCTAGGATTAAAGGCGTGCGCCACCACCCCCGGCCATCAGTGGTTTTATTTTTTTAGGATATTAGAAATGAACAGAACACATGCACAGCCAGCAGCGGTCTAGCTGCTGATAGTTACCAAGACAGGGCCCTGGCCCTGTGGTACACATCCCAGTAGATAGGACCCAGGCCCTGAGCAGTCATGTACTGAGCACTTGCATGTACCGACTCTGCATCATGTCCCCATCTCTTTGCACAATGACCTTGCCAGGCTTTAGGGCGATCCAGATTTGGAGGTAAGAAACAGGCTCTCCAAGTCAACAAGGCCCAATTCCCTCAAGTCAGCTTTTATTACTGCTGGCTGTAAGGGAAAATTTCTTTTTCTTTTTCTTTTTTTTTTTCCTTCTTACCACTCAGACTGCATTCTGTCCCTCTACTCTCCCAAAAGAAAGAACAGGGAACATTTCTTACTATGAGAGAACTATTACTTTAAATCTTCAACTGAACACTGAATAGCATTGAAATGTGTCTGAGTTTAAATTCTTGTTGAACTCGAGAGATAAGCAACCAAAACTTTCATGCAAACAAAGTTGTGCCAGGAAAATACAAATTAAAACTACAAACCACCAGCTGGGCATGGTGGTGCAGGCCTTTAATCCCACGACTCTGGAGGCAGAGGCAGGCAGATCTCTGAGTTCAAGGCCAGCCTGAACATGAGTTCCAAGACAGCTGGGACTGCGGGGAGACCCTGTCTCAAAAATACCAACCAACCAACAAACAAACACACACACACACACACACACACACACACACACACAAAAAACTACAAGGTACCATGATACATCCATTAAAATGGTTAACATGTGAAAGACTGACAATATTAAGTTTTGGATGAGGATGGAGTTCAACTGGAATTCTCATACAGTGTTGAAGGGAGGGCAAATGTTACTCAAGAGTCTGGGAGAGCCACTTCCAAAACCAGTAGCCTCACACAGCCAACATTTGAGCTGAAGAAGGGGTTACTTTGATGCTACAAATAAACATCCCACTACCAGATTTCTTGATATAGTTTTGTTATTACTCAGCAGTAATAAAGAATGGAATGAACAAAGGGGAAATATCTCATGCATAGGAGTTCAGAGGCAGAGACAGCACTGTACCAGCCAGTCTTCTGACGGATGGATGAAGCGTCCTTCAGCCCTTTTTGTTGCTTCTTACCAATCTTTTTGCATCTCTAATGGGGGCGGACAGTAGAGTTCAGCATAAGAACTATCATGAGTTGAAAGCTTAATGTAATCAATAGTTTGTGCATTGGAGATTTTTATATTATCTTCCAAACTGTTTATTTTAATGAAAAATTTCTATATTCATGTAATATGCTCATGTCATAAAATCCTGAAAATAAGCTGGGTGTGGAGGCACACACCTTTAATTCCAGCACTTGGGAGGCAGAGGCAGGTGGATCTCTGTGAGTTCAAGGCCAGTTTGGTCTGCAGAGTGAGTTCCAGGCCAGCTGGGACAACAGGAAGACCATGTTTCAAAAAGACCAAAAACAAAACAAAACAAAACAAAACCAGAAGAAATCTAGTTGAGAAAGCCAATGAGCAGCTTTCTTTCCTGCTCTCTGCCTCAGTTCCCCAGGTTCCTTCCTGGAGTTACTGCCTTGGCTTCCCTCAAAGATGGACTATGACCTGGGAGATTCAAGATGAATGAAACTATTCCTCTCCAAGTTGGTTTGGATAGGCATTTACCACAGCAACAGAAAAGCAAACTAGAACAGGTGAGAAAATAACAATTTGGCCATCCTACAAGGGAGTTTAATAAATATATACCTATATTTTTAAAATAAATAAACAATTTGGTACAGCTGAGCAGTAAATAACAACAAAACCAGCTGATAAATACAAGAACATAGAAAGATCTAGCTGGGTGTGGTGGCACACACTTTTAATCCCAGCTCTCTGGAGGCAGAGGCAGGCAGATCTCTGTGAGATCAAGGCCAGCCTGGTCTACATAGCTAGTTCTAGACCAGCTGGGGCTGCAGGGAGATCCTGTCTCAAAAAGACAAAAAAAAAAAAAAAAGAAAAGAAAAAAGAAAGAAACATAGAAAGATCCCAAATGCATGCTCAGTGAAAGCTCCCAGACATAGGATTTTAATGAAGCTAGAAAAAGCAAGGAACTCTGTAATGGTAGAGTTCAGAAAATAGTAGAGAGGTCATAACTGTAATGAGACACAAAGGAACATTTGGGATCAGGGAAATATTCTATACATTGATTATGGTGATGTCTGTATATTTGTCAAGCCTAGGTCAACTGGACACTAAATGGGTACATCTTACACGTAAATCATGCCTCAGTAGAGTTGCCCTGCTTCAGCCTTCTCTGGCTCAGGTACCTTTCCTGATCAGCCTGGCCTGTCTCTTCCCCTCCATCCTAGTTGCTGGCTGGCTTGTCCTGGAATGCTCCACCAGCATAACTTGTGCTGTTCATTTAAGGCACAACGAGAGGAGAAAAGATCTAGGTAGGACCTGAAGTGAAGGTGTTTGAAAGAGTGATGCAGACATCAGCAGGAAGTAGGGCCACTTCTTCCTGGGACCCTCAGTCTCTCTATCTGTGACGAGTAGCAGTGCGGAGTCCCAGGGTCAACCTTCATCATCTCTGCTCATCTTTAGGCTCTCCCTCTTATCTCTGCCATCTTTATCTTAGCAAGCTCTGACTCTGTCCCCCTTTCTAGCATGTGGCCTTTTCCGTCAGCCTTTAATCTGTCTCTCATCTTTGCTTCCTTCCTCCTTCTTAGCCTCTGCTCTGGCTCTCACGGAGAATCCAGTTCTGCAAAGGCCCCAGTGGAAGCAAGCATCTGAATCCCCTCTCCATGGACCTCACAGACCCACAGTCATAAGCTGACTGGTCAGCTAGATGTGGTGGGGGAGAAGAGGAAATGAAAATGTATAGAAGGAAGGTGAGAGGTTTTTAAAAGCAGACTCGTAGACATTAAGTGGACTGGATGCTGCCAGGCAGCTTTGAGCCACTAGGAAAAGCCGTGGCAGAAGATATCCTTTCCACATCGCTCTGAGCCTAGGTGCCCAGCTCAGAACCCACACCCCAGGACACAGCCTCCTAGCAGACTTAAGGGTGAATAGCTGACTATCAGGCTACCCTGAGCTAGAGCCTCTCCTCAACTACTCTGTGCTTCAGTTTCCTGAAAAAAGAAATTTCAGCTCTTTCTCAGTCCTGACAGTACAAGTGGTGGAGTAGGGTGAGCTCTGACCTCTGGTAACTCAGTTTCCTCATCTACACAGTGGACATAGCCCCTGCTCGTTAATTCATTTTAAGCACTTTCTGAGTGGTAATGTGAGCCCTGTGCTCACTCCCAGGGATGGGAGAGGATGGAGTAGAATCAAGCTGCCCTCAGGGAACTGCCATTTATGCTTACTGCAGGCTTAGGAGAACTTGAGTGGATGTTTTGCTTCACCCAGGCTATCCCATCGTCTTGTTTCCACAGACCCTCCAGAATCAGCCCTACTGGACTAAAAGGCAGGAAGGTGAAGGCAAAGGAAGGGAGATTCCCCACAGGGCATTGTCCCTTAACCTGTTTCCCTTAACCATCCTCAGCTCTCGGGTGCTCAGCACATTATCTTGGTGTCTGTGTACTGGAGAAAGACCCTCAAAGACAGGACCATGCCTGTGGTTTGTCTTTAGCCAGCATATTACAGACCATGTACTGAAGAACTCAGGGAGAATGATGGAGCTGCAGAGAGAAATGGAGAGGAAGCCCCCTTGCAGGAACCACTGCTTCCCTTGGAGGAAATGGAATCGGCTGGCTGTCTCTGCTGTAGAAAGCAGCTACAGAGAAGCAAGAAAGGGCAGCCTCGCTGGCCTAGGAAGACAGAACGATGACTTGCCTGACTGTGATAACGTCCCCTTGTGGGGGACCCCCAAAATGCAGGTGTTCCTGTTGGAGGGACCAGTCTTGGGCTGGTGGGGGGAGGGCAAGCAGTGCAGACCCTTCAGACAGGCTGGGGACCTAAAGAGTGACTCATCAGTAGTGAGTGACTCTGTTGTAGTGCTCCAACCATAGCTAGAACCTGATGACAACTTAATCAAGGTGGAGCCCTCTGCCCCGAAGGAGGAAGAGTTCAAATCTTTAACTTTATTTATTTTTATTTATTTTTGTATGTGTATGAATGTACTGTCTGCATGTAAGTTTGTGCACCTGTGTCGTGCAATGCCGTGGAGGTCAGAAGAGGGTCTCAGATTCCCCTGGAACTGGAGTTCTCCTGGAATTGGAGTTACAGACGGTTCTCAGCCGCCATGTGGGTGCTGGGGATCGAACCCAGGTCCTCTGCAAGAGCAGTCGGTGCTCTTAACTGCTAGGCTATCTCTCCAGCCCCAAGAGTTCAAATCTTTAATCCCAGCACTCTGAGACAGGGGCAGGCAGGTCTCTGGAGTTCAACAACAGCCTGGTCTACATAGTGAATTCCAGGCCAGCTGGGCTACAGAGAATCCCTGGCTTGCAAAAAGACCAAAACAAACCAACAACCACAACTTCACTTATTTCATTCATGTAACCTTGGGCACATCACTCTACCCAAAGCTCCGCTGGTCAGAGCGGTTATCCCAATGTGATGTTAATGTTACCAGCTTGGGGTGTGGAGCCAGGTGGTTGGGGCTCTCTCATATTGGTGAGTTGGAACAAATTCATGTTCCTACTTTTTTCCTGTATTATAAGTGGGGTATGTGCCTCTTACAGCTGTTTATGAGGAATGTGGGTTGACCTGTCAGAATAATTCAGACTAATCTAGAATGCAGCATGAGTGTTCACTCAAGCCTTGCTGTTAAGTATGTGACTAAAGGTAACTACCTGCAGTAGGGCCTTCCACTGTGGTCCTAATGGTTCTTGATGTGGCAGCCAACAGCCTTGCCGTCCTCTCTCTCTCTCACCCTCATCTACTACCCTGAACCTGAACTTTGCCTCCATTCTCTGCAGTTCAAGTTCTGGGAGAGCCTGTGTGCAAGGTGCATGTTTGCTAATTTTCTTCGAAGGACTGCCTTGAGGTCTAAGATAATGAGAGGGCGGATGCTGATCCTTAATGAAGATGGTATCTGAAGGTGTCCAAATGTACACGGACAGTGTTAGAATGCAGCAACGCCTTTAGTTTCTCCCTTGTGCTCCCAAGTTAAGCACGCACCCCTGAAGGTGGGATTGTGTAGCATGGTTCATTTCCCACGTGGCTCTTCACTGGACAAGGGAACTGTACGCCAGGGACAGCGCACAGTGCTCACAGCCATGGGTTAGCAACATGCAAGATAATAATGAAGAGGACAAGAGGATCAAAGAGAGGGCTATAGAATTTCAGGAAAGGAAAAATATCACTTCACTTCCTCTAGGCTTCCAGATTTCCTGTAGGGTGAGGAGAGGATGAGGGGTGGAGGAGAGGAGCACTTGAGCTGGGGTTTGAGCTCTCCTTGAACCCACAGAGTTTGGAGGAAGCAGTGTGAGTAGATGTGAAACTACAGACTGCCTTTATTCCCTTTCTGGAACGTCTGAGGAGTCGGAAGGCCTACTCCCTTCCTAACTTGCTAGCTCAGGTCCTGTGGCAGATGACGGCATAGCATGTGTGGGCTGCAGCTCAGTGCACTGCAGTGTGAACTGCAGAGTCCTGTCTCTCTGGCTGTTCTCAGGTATAAGGAAGGCCAAATGCTTTCTCAGGGGCCTGCAGCTCTGACTCACCTGGATGCCTGTCATCCTTCCTGATGTTTTTGGTGACAACCCCTGACCCCCTGGCCCCAGACCTCCCACAAAGAGGCAGGACACAGAGCTCTCCAATCTATCCTTTTCCTGGAGTTCAGCTTCTGGCCAGGAAGTGGCAAAGCAGGATTTCCTCTGTGATGTTCCCTATGACCCAGACAGCTCAGGGGGAAGGAGGGAAAGATTGGAGTCATCATCACCCAGACCCACTTCCCCCCAGGAACCTTTCTGTGGGCTTTCCCTCAGTGACCTGAGCTCCTTGGGAGAGAAAGTGTAATTCAGGGCTAGAGAAAACTGTGATGATGACAGTGACATTCCTCTACATATTTTGGTGGGAAAACAATGCCTTTTGTCTTTTTTTTTTTCCGGTCTTTTTGAGACAGGGTCTTCCTGTAGCTCCAGCTGTCCTGGAACTCACTATGTAGACTAGAGTGGCCTTGAACTCATAGAGATCCACCTGCCTCTGCCTCCTGAGTACTGGGATTAAAGGCATGCACCACCACACTCGGCATCTTTTCTTTTTCAATTGTGAAGCAAATCTTTTCACCTACACCTAGGGAACTCCTTCAGGACCTCTCAAGGCTGGACTCCAACACTCTCCTACAGAAGCTGTTCTTTCTGCTGCACCCCCACAGCTCTGCTCTGGCCCTATTTCTGTGCCAACATTTCCTGCAGTCACTGCAAACTAAAACCCATGACTTACCAAGCACCAAGAGTTTGGAGCAGGAGTGACAACTGCCAGTCATTGCTGACTCCTAATGTGGTCTTTCCCTTGTTTTTCCTGCCCTCCTCCAACACAATACCTATTCCTATCTCCAACCTTTTGCACAGAAATTATTCTATCTCTCCTTCTCTTTCTTACTGATACTAAGATTCTGGGAAAATGTCATCTTTCTAGAATATTCTCAAAACAACCTTCCTCCCAGCTTCTCTAATGTACTCATATCTTATGTAGTTTTATCATAAACAGTTAACTGAGTACATTAGACAGGGCTCTGACAAGGCCAGGTTGTAGCGTTCATTATCTTTTTAAAAATTTTTTTAAATTTTTTATGTGTAGAGTGTACTGTCTGCATGTAGGTTGGTGCACCTGTGTCCTGCAATGCCACAGAGGTCAGAAGAGGGTGACGGATTCCCCTGAAACTGGAGTTAAAGTTGGTTCTTAGCCGCCATGTGGGTGCTAGGAATCGAACCCGGGTCCTCTGCAAGAGCAGTCATCTCTCCTAACCACTGAGTCATCTCTCCAGCCCCTTTTCATTATCTTATATTCAACACTTCAGTCAGTACCTAGCAGGATCCACATGGCATACCTGTTGAATAATGAGGGTTCAGAAGGATTCTGGAGCCACCACCAGCAGCGCACGCCTTTAATCCCAGCACTTGAGAGGCAGAGGCAGTGGATCTCTATGAGTTCAAGGCCAGGCTGCTCTACAAAGTGAGCTCAGGCCAGCTGGGACTACAGGAAGACTCTGTTTGAGAGAGAGAGAGAGAGAGAGAGAGAGAGAGAGAGAGAGAGAGAAAGGTGCTGGTCTGAGGGAAAGGTAGAGATGGAGGTGGCAGTTGCTCCTGGGCCAGAGGTTGTGGAGGGACCAGAGGCTGGAAAAATGTGGGAAAGCCGGGCATGGCGGCGCACGCCTTTAATCCTAGCACTTGGGAGGCAGAGGCAGGCGGATCTTTGTGAGTTCAAAGCCAGCCTGGTCTACAGAGTGAGTTCCAGGACAACTGGGGCTACAGGGAGACCCTGTCTCGAAAAAGACCAAAAAAAAAGTGGGAAAGCACTTAAATCAGAAACAGTCTGCAAGCACAAGTTATCATTGTAAGATTTATTTTGGGCTGGAGAGACGGCTTGTTGGCAGCCTGTCACACTGCTAACAGTGTGGCTCTACGTCGCGCCTTAAAGATGGCGCCAACTTCCTGAGATGGCTAGAGAACAACTAGCCACCTTTTCCGCATGTAGCCACCTCTTCCGCACTAGGGCAAAACTGCGCATGACTTTGAACCCACACACCTAATATTCTAATGAGGCATTGGCCCCTGTTGTGCTACGAGCCCATGCATTGGACATGCAAATGAGGCATCAGACGGTGCACCAATCCAGAGCATACCCAAACCCTCTGGACTGCTATATAAGCAGTGCCTCTTCCCCATTTCGGGGTCCTTCTCACAAGAGAGCTGTACACAATAAAGTTTGCTGCAGAAGAATCCTGTTGTCCGCGTGAAGTTCTTGCCGGCGAGACTGCTGCGCGCGACAAGTGGTGCCGAAGACCCGGGCCCGGGAACTTGCCATCGCTGGCGCCGAGAGGACCCTTCGCTTTCGAAGAGGATTCAGAACTGCGCTCAGGAAGTATTTTTTAAGGTTAGTTCTGAGAGATATGCTTTTCTCTAACGATCTAGAGGGATTCCAAGCTTGCCTAATCATTTTATTGGCTGTTGTAATTGTCCTTGTAATGTTGTTTCTTGAACACAAAGGCTGCATCGCCCCTAGGATGGGTAATACACACTCCCTAGTTACCGCCCTTCAAGCGGTTTTAAGAGGAAGGCAGTTGAAGGTCTCTACTAAGACCCTTAATACCTTCGTTCAGGAAATAGATCGGTGTGCCCCTTGGTTTGTTTCCACGGGATCGCTTACTCTCCCTAGTTGGGACAAACTTAAGGGTGATTTGGACAGGGAACAACGTTCAGGTAAATTAAAAGCTGGCACCATTCCTATATGGAAGCTTGTCAGATCCTGTCTACAGGATCAAAACTGTCAAGAAGAAATTAGGGAAGGTCAGCAGGCCCTTGAGGACCTCCAGGAAAGCATGTCAGAAACAGAACGGGGTGAAAAGTTAAGTGCACATATAAAAAGGGAAGTCTCCAAAGATGCTAGCAATAAAAAAGAAAAGGGTAACAAGGATACTTTATACCCGTTTAAAGACTTGCAAGCTTTAACATTAACTGATTCAGAGTCTAATGAGGAACTGTCACCGTCCGAGGAGGACGATTTAGAGGAGGAAGCGGCCCGGTATAAAAATGAACACTTTCAGTCTGCCCGGAGGCGGGACAGGTTAAAACTGAAAGTAAACGAGCCCCGCAGCTCACCCACCCTTGTGCCTTCTGCTCCTCCGCCTTATGCACCTGGGAAATGTTCCACCTCTTTTTGCTCCCCGGAGGTGCGGCATGCCATGAGACAGATGTTCCCAGTCATTGAGACTGATGATGGTGGTCGGGGCCACCGTGCCGTAGAGCACAAACAAGTTAAAGAGTTAGCGGAGTCTGTCCGCGCTTATGGGGTTAATGCCAATTTTACTGTATCACAAGTAGAACGCCTGGCCAGTATTGCCATGACACCAACAGACTGGCAGTATGTTGCAAAAGCTTGCCTCCTAACAATGGGGCAATATCTGGAATGGAAAGCACTCTGGCATGATGCCTGCCAGGCACAAGCCCGCTCTAATGCTACAGCTGGAGGCGAGGCGGCCCGATGGACATTTGAAATGCTTACCGGTCAGGGAGAGCACGCCGCTGATCAGACCAACTTCCCCCTTGCTGTTTACACCCAAATAGCTACTGCAGTGCTGCGTGCCTGGAAAGCACTGACTAACAAAGGGGAAGTCTCGGGCAATTTAACAAAGATAATTCAAGGCCCGAATGAGCCCTTTTCTGATTTTGTCGCCAGACTGCTGGAAGCTGCGGGAAGAATCCTTGGAGATCAGGAACAAGCAATGCCCCTTATAGAACAGCTTATTTTTGAACAATGTACTAAAGAATGCAGAGCAGCCATCATCCCCCGTAGGACAAAAGGTCTACAATCATGGTTAAGGACATGCAGGGAGATAGGAGGGCCCCTCACCAATGCTGGACTAGCTGCAGCCATTTTACAGGGACAGAAACAAGCTAGACCCACCAAATTTGGCCCTGTCTGCTTCCAATGTGGGAAGCCAGGCCATTTGAAAAAGGAATGTACCTCCCAAGGCAACATAAGGGTACCTGGACTTTGCCCTAGATGTAAGAAAGGTAAACACTGGGCAAATGAATGCCGCTCAATAAAAGATATCAAAGGGCGCCCTCTTGAGGATCCAAAAAACGAGATGCGGGGCCCTCGTCTCCAGGGCCCTCGAACATATGGGGACCACCACACTCGCATTCATTGGACACAATCGCCTGTGAACACCCACGGAGAGCCACCTCGGGCTCCGCAGGACTGGACCTCCGTTCCACCGCCAGAATAGTCCTAACCCCACAGATGGGAATATACCCTGTCCCCTCTGACTTTCATGGTCCGTTGCCACAAGACACCGTGGGCTTGATATTAGGTCACTCTTCTATAACATTCAAAGGCCTCATAGTCCACCCTGGGGTTATTGATCAGGATTATACAGGCGAACTTAAAATCATGTGTTCCTCTCCCAGAGGTCTTTTTTCTATTTCATCTGGAGATCGTATTGCTCAGCTCCTTGTTCTCCCTAGTTGTCATAAATTATTCCCCTCCCATAAGAAAGACAGAGGGAATGAAGGGTTTGGTTCTACTGGTACCGATTCGGCTTATTTAATAGCTAGCCTTGATACCAGGCCTACATTACAATTAATGGTTGAAGGAAAAAGATTTGAAGGCCTCTTAGATACTGGAGCCGATAAGAGCATAATAGCTGCTCAATGGTGGCCAACTGCTTGGCCCGTGACTCAATCTGCACACTCTTTACAAGGATTGGGGTATGAGTCTTCACCCTCCATTAGTTCTAAGACCCTAATGTGGAGGGCACCAGAAGGACAACAGGGGAAATTTACCCCCTACGTCCTCCCGTTGCCTATTAATCTTTGGGGGAGAGATGTTATGAAACAATTAGGACTAAAACTTGTGAATGAATACTCTGCCCCTGCCCAAAACATAATGACAAAAATGGGATATCTCCCTGGAAAAGGCCTGGGAAAATTTAATCAAGGAATAGTTGAGCCAATATCTGCTAAACAAAAATTAGATAGACATGGCCTGGGTTTTTCCTAACGGCCATTGAGGGCTTACTGCCCATACCTTGGCTTACAGAGGAGGCGGTATGGGTTCCTCAATGGCCTTTGTCCTCTGAAAAACTTGCCGCAGCCCATCAACTGGTACAAGAACAGTTAGAGCTTGAACATATAGAGCCTTCCAATTCTCCTTGGAACACCCCAATTTTTGTTATAAAAAAGAGATCAGGAAAATGGAGACTGCTTCATGATCTCCGTGCAATTAATGCCCAAATGAAAATTTTTGGCCCTCTTCAGCACGGGCTTCCCCTCCCGTCAGCTCTTCCAAGTGATTGGCAAACACTTATAGTTGATATCAAAGATTGTTTCTTTTCCATCCCTTTATGTCCTCAGGACAGAGAAAGATTTGCATTTACCCTGCCCACCATTAATCATATGGGACCGGACAAGCGATACCAGTGGAAGGTCCTACCCCAGGGCATGGCTAATAGCCCCACTATGTGCCAGTTGTTTGTTCAACAAGCCCTTGAACCAGTCCAAGAACAATTTCATTCTCTAATAATCATCCATTACATGGATGATATTCTCCTATGTGGTAAAAATCAAGCAGAAGTTTATGATGCATTCGATGTCCTGGTCAAATCACTAAGAAACCATGGACTCGTAATTGCCCCGGAAAAGGTCCAAAGTACCCAAGTGGGACAATTTCTAGGAACTATTATCTGTCCAAAATTCATAAAACCCCAAAAAATTGAAATTCGAAGAGATCATCTTCATACACTTAATGATTTTCAGAAATTGATGGGAGACATTAATTGGTTGCGCCCCTTTCTTAAATTATCAACAACCGAATTGAAACCACTGTTTGATATCCTGGAGGGGGACTCACATCTTACATCACCCCGCACCATGACCCCAGAAGCTTTGACCACCCTAAAAAGGGTAGAACAAGTACTAAGTGAAGCTCAATTACTCAGAATAGTACAATCCCAGCCTTTTCATTTATGTGTGTTACAGACTGCTAAATTACCCACCGCAGTCCTATGGCAACACGGCCCACTCCTATGGATCCACCCTAATGCATCTCCAGCCAAAACCATTGAATGGTATCCTGCCGCAGTAGCTAAACTGGCTCTAAAAGGACTTAAAGCGGCGGTTACTCACTTTGGCTCACAGCCTCAAAAACTCATTACCCCCTACACCACAGAACAACTTCAGGTACTGGCAGCAACAAATGACTATTGGGCTATTCTTGTTACAGCCTTTCAGGGACAGTTTGATAACCATTATCCCAAACACCCGATATTAAACTTCGCTCAAAGCCAGCCCTTAATCTTCCCCCGGGTTACTAGGACCCAACCAATACCTGAGGGAGCTGTAGTCTACACTGATGGTTCTAAGAGTGGAACAGGAGCGTATGTGCATGAAGGAAAAACTACCACTATACAATTTGATCACACCTCTCCACAATTAACAGAATGTCAAGTAGTATTGGAAGTATTAAAAAATTTTCCTGGGCCTCTTAATATTGTCTCAGACTCTAGTTATGTGGTAAATGCTGTCAACTCCCTAGAAACCGTGGGAATGATTAAAATGTCCAGCACAGTTGCCTCTATTTTCCAGGAAATTCAAAATGAACTTTTGTCTCGATCCTCTCCTATATATATTACACACATTCGAGCTCATTCAGGACTACCAGGCCCCATGGCAAAGGGCAACCAACAAGCCGACCGTGCCACTAGGATTGGCGCCTTTGTTATAATCAGCCCCCTGGAGGCGGCTGCCAAATTCCATTCTCAATTTCATGTGACATCTGAAACTTTGCGAAGACGCTTCTCATTAACTCGCAGTGAAGCTCGCAACATTGTCCTACAATGCCATAATTGTGCTGAGTTTTTGCCTACCCCCCATGTGGGTATCAATCCGCGAGGATTACGCCCTCTCCAAATTTGGCAGATGGATGTGACACACGTCACCTCCTTTGGTAGATTAAAGTACCTACATGTCTCTGTAGACACATGTTCTGGCATTATTTTTGCTAGCCCCCTCTCTGGGGAGAAAACAACACAGGTCATTCAACATTGCTTGGAAGCCTGGAGTGCTTGGGGCCTACCACAAATACTAAAAACAGACAATGGCCCGGCATATACAGCAACCAAATTCAAACAGTTTTGTCAGCAGATGGGAGTTACCCACATCACTGGATTACCCTATAATCCACAAGGACAAGGTATTGTGGAACGTGCACATCACACCCTCAAAACTTATATTATTAAACAAAAAGAGGGATTGGAGAACGTTCCCCTGACACCAAAAACAATTGTCTCAGTGACATTATTTACTCTAAATTTTTTAAATTTGGATGCTCAAGGCCGCTCTGCAGCCGAGCGTCACAATTCCTGGCCCACAACACAAAAGGAATTAGTAAAATGGAAAGATGTCATATCTGGAAAGTGGAAAGGCCCGGATCCTATTTTAATAAGATCCAGGGGAGCTATTTGTGTTTTTCCACAGGAAGAAGAAAATCCAATTTGGGTGCCTGAGCGATTAACAAGAAAAATAAAAGAACATGAAAAGACCAGTGATCCAGTTGCTGGTGATTCTCATGATCAGCCTCTGGATGACTCAGGCGGAGCCACGATGGGGGATCCTGTCAGTGTTCCCAAGACCAATGCCAATTCGTCATGATAGTAACTGGAGTGGTGAATTTGACAGCTTGATGAACCAGCTTCGTATGGCCATCGTTACTGTGAATTCTACCAGAATGGACACCTCCCTTGCTGAAGGACTGGCTTCCTGGATTTCCACCGCTGTTTCACACTTCAAAGAATGGGCTGGGGTGGCGGGATTTGGCTTACTCTTAGGTGGAGGGATTCTACTTATGCTCTGGATAATGTGTAGGCTCCGTGCCCAACATCGGCGCGATAAGGTGGTCATTGCACAGGCCCTTGCAGCTTTGGAAGCAGGTTCCTCCGCTAACATCTGGCTTAGTATACTGGAGAAGTAGTCAATGACGGGTAAGACCTACTGCATGTATTTCCAACCTAAGACAGGGGGCAAATCAGCACTCATAACGGTGGAAGCTCGTAGGACGCTTCGCAGTTTTTACCGCTGAGGCTGTCATCGGTGGGGGTTCATGGGACGCTATGGACCCTAACCGGTTGACGAGCTGTTTGTTATCCCAATGACGGGTAAGGTATACCTCTGCAGTGGCAACCTAAGACAGACATTCTCCCAGCCATATAATAGAAAAGGGGGAACTGTTGGCAGCCTGTCACACTGCTAACAGTGTGGCTCTACGTCGCGCCTTAAAGATGGCGCCGACTTCCTGAGATGGCTAGAGAACAACAACTAGCCACCTTTTCCGCATGTAGCCACTTCTTCCGCACTAGGGCAAAACTGCGCATGACTACCGCTCTCTGAGCTCGCGCTTTTAATATTCTAATGAGGCATTGGCCCCTGTTGCGCTACGAGCCCATGCATTGGACATGCAAATGAGGCATCAGACGGTGCACCAATCCAGAGCATACCCGAACCCTCTGGACTGCTATATAAGCAGTGCCTCTTCCCCATTTCGGGGTCCTTCTCACAAGAGAGCTGTACACAATAAAGTTTGCTGCAGAAGAATCCTGTTGTCCACGTGAAGTTCTTGCTGGCGAGACTGCTGCGCGCGACAATGGCTCAGTGGTTAAGAGCACTGACTGCTCTTGCAGAGGACCTGGGTTCAAATTCCAGAACCCACATGGCAGCTAAGAAGTGTCTTAGGTGGAGTGTGGTAGCACACACCTTTAATCCCAGCAATCGGGAGGCAAAGGCAGGAGGATCTCTGTGAATTCAAGGCTAGCCTGGTCTACATAGTGAGCTCCAGGCTAGCCGGGACTAAAGGGAGACCCTTCTCAAAACAAAACAACCCCTTATTTTGCAGGTTTAAAGGCTCCTCAATCTGGGAGGCTAGTAAGAGTCCAGCCCAGCCCTCATGAGCAATACCTGAACCCAGCAGACACTGCTCCTCTAACGTCCTGGAGCCCTACAGCACGTAGTATTCAATTGACACTGTATAGTCATTACAGTGAACTCTTTACCAGAGTTGGGGGTGTGTATATGGGGTTCCTCCTTCAGGACACGTGAGTGAATTTAGTTTCTGCTCTTGGCTAAAGCCCAAGGAACTCCTGGAAGGAAACCGGAGTGGGGCTGTGTGGAGGGCAGTGTTCAGCAGCAGTATTCAAATCCAGCTCCAAATCTGGAGCCCCCGGCCTCAGGGAGGCTTTCTTTCTCAACAGCTTTGTAAAACTTTGAGCTTTCATCTTTGGTATTAACTTATATTTCATTCTTGAAGCTAGCACTCACTTCAGTGAACAATACACGTGAAGAGCTCTGGGCGGTGCCCTCTGAGCACAAAGAACATCCTAAAAAGATGGAAGCTATTAGTTTCGGCTTTTAAGCATATGCTCTCATAACTGTTGTAACCATTTTCCTCATTAACAAGCTTTTACAAGGCTTACCATGTCTATACCCACTTAGTAGGGTGCTATGCACCAGGTAGAATGAGGCAGGCAAGTGAGCACCTGCTAATTGTCTCCAAGTTGCTAGCAGGGAGCTGAGGTCGAGGGAGGGATATATGAAGAGGGGCAGAGTGCCAACTGGCCAGAACTCAAACTAATGGGTTTACCTCCTAGAAGTTAGGTGATAGAAACCAGCATCTTCCTATTCCATGCCATGGGACTAGATGACAGAAATTCAGAGAAATGCCCTTTGACGGGCAAACAGCTCCCAAGTTTTAAAAGACAATTTTTCCAGTACTACTGTGTATGCCAAAGATGCAGGCTAAGATAGCAACTAACTTCCCAGAGCAAAATGCTGCTTAAAGAACTATCTAGAGCAGGTTTTGATGATACCCTCTTAGCATGTACTTAAGAAGAAATGTTTTATTGAATTAATCTGCAGTTTGGAAACCTGATTAAACATCTTATCAAAGGCAGTGAATCAGATATAGTAAGAAGTGGTCAACCTAAGTGGTTTTTGTTTGTTTGTTTGTTTGTTTGTTTTCTTTAACACTCAGGTTCACTTTGTATTGTTTAGATAAGCAGCTTCTTGTTTGGAATAAAAATTACAGGGTTCATAGCAAAAAAGGTAGCCAACTGTGAGGCTGTCAGTTAACTTACCAACACTATTTTCAATAGTGCAATACAAATGGTACCCATATTCACTTCTTGGGTGAAAACAGTAAGAGCTCAATTTAAACAGAATATACTTAAAGCGGTGTTGACAATTCCAGTACTTAAGGGAAACTGCAAGTGAAAAAGGAGGGCAACCCCACCACTGTCACTACATCTTCGTTTTAACTGGACACTGCAGTGTAGGGTAACTGGTTCTGGGCTCCAGTGAGGGCCCACCATGTCACCTTGCTAAAGATCGTTTTCTTCTTGTTGTTTGGTCTTTTTGAGACAGGTCTCCCTGTAGTCCTGGAACTATGTAGACCAGGATGGCCTTGGCCTCCCAAAGATCCACCTGCTTCTGTCTCCCTGTGCTGGGATCAAAGGTGTGCGCCAGGTCGCCTGGCTGAAACTTTTTTTTATCAAGTTATTATCTCAGAAAGCCACAGTTTGGTTAGAAATGTATTCAGAAGATCCAAAGTCTGTCTTTTTCGGTTTATAAATCAAACTTTAATATAAGGCAATCACATTTCAACTTTAGCAGAAAAACTTTATATTTTAGGAACGAGGATTTTTTTTTTTTAATGTTATATTTAGAAGTGACTATTTGGAACAACTTGAGGGCAGCAAAAGCAAAACACACCCCAGTACTTGAATAGGTCTTGACATTTAGCTGACTTTTAAAAAAAAAAAAAAAAAAAAAAAAAGCCAATCCCAAAGGCTAAATGAAAAGAATGAAAAATTTAAAGTATAATTCTGCTTATAGAACATTTCCCAAATAACATTCTAATAGCTGAAAACAGATCACCAGTTATCAGGGGTAAGGACTGGAGGGAGGCAAAGGGGAGGGTGTTTTAAAAAGTTAGTAGATTCCAGCATCTACTTTGAGTAAAAAAAAAAAAAGTTAGAAGCTATGTGAGTCTATGTGATAGTTTCATACAGCTATACACAAAAAAATGCAAATAAATGAGTACATCTATAACCTCATGTGCTGAAGGGATGGCTCAGCGGTTAAGAGCACAGACTGCTTTTGCAGAGGACCTGGGTTCTATTCCCACACCCACATGGTGGCTAAGAACCATCTTTAGTGCCAGACGTGGTGGCACATGCCTTTAATCCCAGCACTCTGTGAATTTAAGACCAGCCTGGTCTACAGTGCTAGCTCCGGGCCAGCTTGGACTAAAGGGAGACCCTGTCTCAAAAATACCACCCCCAAAAAGAAAAAAAAAAAAAAGGCCTTTGATATGAGGTGCTGGGTTTAATCCCTAGCACCGACTCTCCAAACAAACAAAACAAACAAACCAAACCAAAGTTCTGTGGTTTATTATTGTGCCTAATGTAATTTCTTGGATTTGAAATTTACTGTGATTATGTAAGAAACTGTCACTGGGGGAACTGCATGAAGCATTTGCCTGAGCCAAGTTTGGAAGAGAGAAGGATTGGCAAGTTTGAGGCCAACCTGGGGTACATACTGAGATCCTATCTTCAAAAACCAAGGGTTGGGCATGTTAACTCAGAGGCAGAGCTCAGTAACAGCACTTTATCAAATGCAAGGTCCTTGGTTTGTTCCTCAGAACTGGGGTGAGCGGGGCACATTTGAGCTTAATTTGCTGAAACAGCTGATCTTAGGTTGGATTTTTGTTTTTGTTTTAGGTACAGTGATATCAACAAGAACCTGTCCTTCCCACTAACCAGCCAGCTCACAATAGAGGCACTTAAAGAGGTGTATTTAGCTACCACCAAGAAACAAACTCCTGCAATGATGAGAAATCCCAGTCTTCACATCACAAAGGAAGGAACCAAAGATTCAAAATAACTTTGGTAACTGTCTGAGACGCTTTACATCTAAGAAAGTGCCTACAGAATTCATGCTATTCATCTGCTTTAAAGTTTCAGGAAAAACTGGAATGTCCCTTCCATTTTCTTTCTCAGGGTGTCGAGTAAACTCTGCTTTTCCAGTTCGGAGATTCCCTGCAGGGTTTGGGTTAAGGGTCCTTATTGAGAAGGAAGGGTCTTCATTCAACTGCTGTGGTCCTTTTGGCTGCAGAACTTCATTTGTGATGTTTCTGAGTACTGGTATATCTGTGCCCTTGTCTTCAGACTCATGGTTATAACAATCCGGTATTTCACAGGCATCCCGAGAGGGCTCTTTCTGAAGACCAAGCTGTGCAGGTCTCCATGCAGGGCTGCTGGTTAATGGATGGTCGCTCTCGCCATCCTCATGGCTGTGAGGCTCCTCCTCATCTTCGCTGTTGTCGCTGCTTTGTATGAGCCCATATCGCTTCATGTATTTTTTGGTTGCAAATGACATGTTGTTTGGTGAAACTAAGCTAAGCCCCACTGTGCTTCTGTCTGTATTAATATGAAGAAGGCTAAAAGATGAGTCACAGTTATTCTGGTTTGATCGAGCAATCGACAGTTGTGACAGCTGATTTTCATCTAGGTATTTCAGAGCTATGGCGTTTGCCTCCATGCTCAGATCCACACCAGTGGGACTGAAGCCACTCATGCCAACATTTGCAAATGACATGTAGTTTAATCCAGAGATCACTGCTTCTGGGCTGATGCATGCCAGAACACTGAAAAACAAAAGAGTAAGCTAGTTTTTACCTTTGACTAACAGAGTTTTATTCTAGAAAGGTAACAAAGGTTTCAGCTTTAAGTTTACTGGTACTTTTTACTTGACTACTGAGAACATGGTCCTCAAGATGCAAATACACATTCAGGGATAAATATGAAAACCTGGAGGTGACCATGCTCATATATCGAAAGCAGAATGGAAACTTATTTCCCTGAATTTGTACATGAGTAATAGTTTTTAAGCATGAATACAAGGCTCTGAATGAGTCATTAAATACTTCCATGTCACTTAATTTTTAACTATTAATCTCAAATAGCATGATAAAACCTAAAAGTGAAATCAAGCATGCAGCACATCAGGACGCCTCTGGTAAGAACAGAAAGTAAAGTTGAGAAACAAGTGGACTGGACATAGCTTATGCAAACACACACTGGCTTTCCTTTATAAAGATCTTCAACTCTACTCACTGTTAACTGATGTGCCCTTTCCCTCATGTCACACATACGATCATAATAGTTGCCTCATTCAGGTGTTCTAGGTACCAGCCACTCTGCTGAAAGCTTTCTATACATTATCTTCTTTCTCCTTTATGGTAGCCTTTTCCAGGCAACTGTGCCCTCGTCCACTTCAAACTCATTTTCTACTTCAGCACTTTAGATTCCATTCCCCCTACTTTTCTCTTTTTTTTCCCCCTTAGCATTCATTGCTACCATATATTCAATGTATATGTCTTACTATTGTCTAGTTCCCTAAAAGGAGAGAGCAAGGACAGAGACTTGGTCTGCTTATCCCTACTGCAGTATTCTTGGTGCCCGGGAGAGTGCTTGCCACATTAGTATACTGAATGTGTAAAAAAAGTAGGCCAAGCATGGTGGTACATGCCTTTAATCTCAGCACTTAGGAAGCAGAGACAGGTGAATCTCTGTGAGTTCAAGGCCAGCCTGGTCTACATAGCAAGTTCTATGCTAGCTGGGGCTACAGGGAGACCTTGTCTCAAAAACGAACAAAAAAGTAGTCATGGCAATCCTTATTTTTAGTTGAGAAAACTGAGGAACAGATTTAACCAATTTCTACAAAGTTGAACAGTTAGAAAATTGTAAGGGAGCTGGGCCTGGTGATGCATGCCTTTAATCCTAGCACTTGGGAGGCAGAGGCAGGCGGATCTTTGTGAGTTCAAGGCCAGCCTGATCTACAGAGCAAGTTCCAGGACAGCTGGGGCTACAAGGAGACCCTGTCTTGAAAAGACAAAAACAACAACAACAACAACAAAAAAAAGAAAATTGCAAGGGAGACTGAACCCCACATCTGTCATTCTTTGTGGACCTCTGTAACTGCTGACTGACAGACTGTGCTTGGCACTTTGAATCTGACTCTCAGAGTCCTTGGATATCTATTGTGGCAAACAGTATGTTCCTGTCAAAGAATATACCACGACTTTCCACAACATTCTATTTAGAGACTCAATTCATTTGTGTCTGCCAGCCACCACTTACATCCAAAGCTCCATAAAAACCAAGAAATTATTTCCATTCTTACAAGCACCAGAAGTTCGGGAGAAGCTGCTTCCAACCACTAAATACTCCCAAACCACTGCTGTCCCGACCAAACGACAGATAATGTGCTCAGTAATGCTAGCTTTATAGTAGTTTGTGAATGCCCTCACCCTTCTTGCTAATAATGATCGGAGAGAACTAAAAAAAGGGAAGAGATGCCACCAATTTACATAGTCATGACATTTTATGATATATTCATAGTCAAATGCCTTCTGAATATAGATAAACCTTCTGACATCATAAGCAATTTGCACAGTAAATCCAAGATTTGCACATATTAAAATATACATAAGAATTATGCATATAGATATGTGTAAATAATTTGACAACCAAATGAAAACCTCTAATTCCAAATGACAAATATTTAGAAAAAGTACGTGTTTTGTATTAGAGTTGAAGGACTCTTCTCAGCAGCAGTCACTTAAGATCATTTAGATTTAGATGGCTCTTCAGGTTTCATTGTCTAACAGACTTGCTTAGCTTCAATTTGCAGGGAGACACCATTACTTTGAAAGCAAAAGAAGCCACTCCACTAATCAAATAAACAAGCTTTCCACACATACACAGTATAAGAACCTCATTTGATATACATATCACAAAGAGGATGAAAGTTCATGAGTTAGTTCAAGTAAGACAAACACTAAAATACTAAATAAAATTAGCATTTACTCAAAGGGTGAAGGTCACTCTAGATTGACTGTTCTGTTTAAATCCAGATTAGTTATCCCTGCTCATCCTACAAGTCTTCTAACAACAAGCAGGCAGACAGACAGAAAAAAGGAGCCAGACAGGTTGCCAGACCCTGAATTCAATGGTTAGTTTAGCTGGCAAGGTGCCTGTAGAGGCTGCACCAGACCAAGCCTGCACCCTCCATCTCCAGTGTGATTAACTGAGTGGTGATTTGTTTGCTTGTGTGCATGGGCACATGTGCTTAGAGGTCAGAGGTCATCAAGTATCTTCCTGAACACTCTTCTAATTACTGGGGACAGGGTTTTTCATTGAACCCAATTCTCCACCAGTTGGCTAGACTAGCGGGCCAGTGAGCTCTGGAGATGTGGACCCACCTATCTCTAGTCCCACAATCCTAAGGCTATTTTAAAAAATATTTTATTTTAAATTAGTATATATGTGTCTGTGTGGAGGTATGTGCACATAAGTACAGTGCCCTCAGAACAAGAGTGTTAGAGCCCCTGAAGCTGGGGTTAACAGGCTCTGGGAACTTAACTCAGGTCCTCTGCAAGAGTAGTATGTGCTCTTAATCACTGAGCCATTTCTCTAGCCCTCGTGCCTGTTGTTTTTGTTTTCTTTGCTAGGTATCCAAACTTAAGTCTCCCTGCTTGTGCAAAAGGCACTTTACCAACTGAGCCATGCCTCCAGCCTTCCTAGATGATTTCTAGGATGTATAGGACCCCCTCTCTCTGCCTTGCTTTGGATCCTCTTAAATCTTTAGTGTTCAGGAAAGAAAAGGACAGTCTTCCTCCTTCCTCAGGTGGCAGAATGTGCTTCTGGGTACCAGAGCATGAAAGGAGGCTTCACACAGGCACAGTAACTCAGCTGGTTTATAGAGTCAAAGAAACCGTATTGGTCACAAGGATTACTTTCCCAAAATACTTCATTTATAACTGTATCTGCAGAGAAAGGTGCCCTAAATTCGAAACAATGGCCTATGAACCCAGCTAGTTTATTATGTGCATTAAGTTTCTTTGCTAAATTTCTTTATTACATTTTACTTATTATGTATGTATGCAAATACACATGCGTACATTTGAGCCTTGCTGAGAGTATATACGGAAGTCAGAGGACAACCTAAAGGAGTTGGCTCTCTCCTTCCACCACGTGGATCCTGGGAATTGATTCCCAGACTTGTCTGCCTCTCTCTCTCTCTCTCTCTCTCTCTCTCTCTCTCTCTCTCTCTCTCTCTCTCTCTCTCTTTCACTAAAAATAACAAAACGAGATCACAGATACTGACAGCAAGCACAACAGAGATTTGTTGTGAGCTTCAATGATGATCTGAATAGGTGGGACTGCATTCATTCAGCAAATGACTCACTGAAGGTCCACAAAGTGCTGTGAAAGGAACAAAATTCATAATTAACCTGCCCTCTACATCCATGGGTTCTACATCCTTGGATTCAAGCAAGAACCAATCAAAAATAATGCAAGAGAAAACAACTTTCTCCTGCACTGAACACAAGGACTTTTTTCGCTGCAGCTGTTTTCCTAGACACTATAGTACAAGTAACTTTTTTTTACATGTCATGTACATTGTATGGACAGTGCAAGTAAGCTAAAGTTGATATAAAGTATAGGATATGCACTACTTATATGCAAATACTATGCTATTTTATATAAAGGACTTAACACCCGTGTACTTAAAGGATCCTGGAACTAATCTCCTATGGACTATAAGAGATGACTAGATATGAAATTTAAAAACTTGCTGGAGCTGGGCATGGTGGCACATACCTTTAATCCCTGCACTTGTGAAACAGAAGCAGGTGGATCTCTGAGATCGAGGCCAGCCTGCTACATAGTGAGCTCCAGGCCAGCTGGGGCTACAGGGAAATCCAGTCTCAAAAAGAACAAAATAAATAAATAAATAAATACTACTTCTGAAATTTCCAACTCAAACCTAGTTAAGTATATTTAAAAGTAGATACCACCTTAAGACCTTATTGCTGGAGACACTACATACCTTGGATGCAAGACATAGGAAATCAAGTTTGAGCTGAACTAGATGCTTCCTCCCTGTTGGCTAGCTTTCACTGTCAGAAGGTGCTATGTGGGCATCGATGGTCTTACCCAGCTGTGAACTCTACCAACAACTCTACTAACCTGTCAGGCAAGATGGGCCCACTTGTGCAATAGTCACATAATG
The DNA here is from genome assembly GCA_009823505.1 of Rhizomys pruinosus. Classification (NCBI taxonomy): domain Eukaryota; kingdom Metazoa; phylum Chordata; class Mammalia; order Rodentia; family Spalacidae; genus Rhizomys; species Rhizomys pruinosus. The sequence continues at coordinate 193,834 of VZQC01012909.1, forward strand.
GTTATGGGGTTAACCTACCACTCTCTGATGGGATGGATTTAAGGCCTACTCCATAGGACGGAAACCATGCCTGGTACTATAAACCTCTGCTCAAGAATCCATGCCTGCCCAGGTCATAGGACCTAGTCCTAGTGGAGGAACTTAATACTCGCCATGTTGCTTAGCTAAACTGACATATCATTAAACTTTCTTCTAAATATTTGTTCCCATAGACTAATGATACATTCAACTTTAATCAGAGAAGCCTCTCTATAGTGAATGGCGATAAATGCACAGAGATTCAGAATGCAGAGCACAAGGTGCTGATAGTAAGTCAGGGTTGAATGTCCAGCCCCAAACAAGTGATAAAAAGGAATCTAGGGGGGCTGGAGAGATGGCCTAGCGGTTAAGAGCGCCGACTGCTCTTACAGAGGACCCGGGTTCGATCCCCAGCACCCACATGGCGGCTGAGAACCGTCTGAAACTCCAATTCCAGGAGGACTCCAGTTCCAGGGGAATCCGACGCCCTCTTCTGACCTCTGCGGCATTGCACGACACGAGTGCACAAACCTGCATGCAGACAGTACATTCATACACATACAAAATTAAATAAAATTAAAAAAAAAAAAAGGAATCTAGGGGCTGGAGAGATGGCTCAGCAGTTGAGAGCATCGACTGCTTTTGCAGAGGACCCGGGTTCGATTCCCAGCACCCACATGGTGGATAAGAACCATCTTTAACTCCAGTTCCAGGGGAATCCAACACCCTCTTCTGACCTCTGTGGCATTGCATGACACGGGTGCACCAACCTACATGCAGACAGTACACTCATACACACACACACACACACAAAAAAAATAATAATAAATAAAAAAAATAAAAAACAAAACAAAACTGAGGGGATCTCTTTCCTTAGCATCAAGAAAGAAACCTTCATGGAAAAAAAAAAAAAAAGAAAAAAAAGAAAAAAACAAGAACCTAAACAGAATAATAGTCCCACATGATTAAAAGGAGTACCTGTGCTTCCTAACACCTTCTGTATGAACTGGATACTCAGGTGCTGGTGTGTCACCTGCCACCTTCAGGAAGACTTTCAGACACTCCCACTACAACTGATTTCTCTTTTCCAGTATTTTGCTAGCAACACTATCCAGGAAAGATAACAATGAAACAAACAATTGATCCTCAAATAATTTTTATATGTAACCTCTCCTACGAAAACAATCTAAAATGTAAAAATAAATGAAGATTCAACTGAACTTGGTGCAAACACACACTTTTCCAGTAGAATACTCTATTGTATCTAAATTGGATTTATCTTTAAAAAAAAAATTTTAAGTTACCTGGCATGATCCACTTTCTGTGCATTTTTCTTTACTTTAGTGGGAGAATCAATTTTGACTCCCAGGCTCCTCAGTTGCTTTAGAGTTGCATTGAGAACACCATCTTTATCTACTAGTCCTGAGCTGGGCTTTTTTCCCTTTGCATGGCAAATATTCTGGGTTTTGGTACATTCATGACTGATAACTACTGCTTTTGCAGGTGCGTGATCAGCTTCTTTGGAGGAGTTACTTAGTAGGTGGTTCACTTGACCCTATGAAAAGAAAAAGAACATATTTAAAAAATCATTAACAAACTTAAGAACTTTTCCTTTTCTTTTTTACACTATGTATTCAGTATGTTTGTGTATGTGTACTCTCATGCATGTGTGAAGATCAGAGAACAATCTGTGGGAGCCAATTCTCTCCTTCCACCATGTGGGTCCTGTGGATCAAACTCAAGCTGTCAGTGTTGTCAACAGGTGTCCTTATCTGCTGAGCCATCTCACTGGCCCCAAGATATTAAAAAATTATTATTATTATTATTATTTATTTATTTTTGAGACAGGGTTTCCCTGTAGCCCCAGCTGGCCTGGAACTCACTATGTAGACACGCTGGCCTTGAACTCAGAGTTCCACCTGCTTCTGCCTCTAAGTGTTACAATTAAAGGTGTGTGCTCCCATACCCAGCAGATTATTTATGTGTATGTGTCTGTATGTGCCCACAGACACATTATACACTTATATAGACACATAAATAAAAATAATAAAAATAAATCTTTTAAAAAGCAACAAATAAAGCCAGGCATGGTGGCACATACCTTTTATCTTAGCACTTGCAAGAGAGAGGCAGGTGGATCTCTGGGAGATTGAGGCCAGCCTGGTTTATGCCAAGTTCTAGCCTAGCTGGGGTTATAGTGAGATCCTGATTCAAAAAAAAAAAAAAAAAAAAAAAAGCAATAGGTAAAGGGGGAAGTGAGGGATACCATCAAAATATACTGGATATATATATGAAATTCAAGAAATTAAACATATTATGTTAAAAAAAAAAAACAGAACGAGAGTCCACACTTGAAATCCCAATCCTCAGGAAGCAGACAGGAGCCCTGAATTCAAGCCAGTCTGCATTATCATTACAGTAAATTCTGTCCTCCTGCCTCTCCCCTTCTGAGTCCCTACAATAAAAACAAAAACATAAGAAAAAGAAAAAAAAAAAACCCAGCAAGACCAAGATACTTAAATTACTCATTTGCAAGTCAGCAATATATTTCAGAGTTATGAAACAGACTTTCATGTTTTTGTAATTATGATCTTTTTCTTTCTACTTTCCTTTTTTTTTTTTTTCCCCGAGACAGGGTCTCCCTTTAGTCCTAGGTGGCCTAGAACTCGCTTTGTAGACCAGGCTGGCCTTGAACTCACAGAGATCCGCCTGCCTCTGCCTCCCAAGTGCTGGGATTAAAGGTGTGTGCCACCACGCCTGGCTAGAACAGCCAGTACTCTTAACTGCTCTTAACCAGCCTCCCAATTTATATTTTTAAAATAAGGATTTTTTCCAGATGTGGTGGTCGCACACCTTTAATCCCAGCACTTGGGAGGCAGAGGCAGGCAGATCTCTGTGAGTTCAAGGCCAGCCTGGTCTACATAGCAAGTTCCAGAACAGCTGGGGTTGCAGGAGACCCTGTCTCAAAAAGAGCAAAAAAGGATTTTTTTTCTTAGTACCTGATAACTGGCAAACTTATAATAATAAATTGCTGAATTTAGGTTATCAAAATTTACGAAAAGCTAAAACACTATGTACTGTTACATAGTCAAAATGGTTTCTATTTCAAATTCTCAATTTAAAACTAGGGAAGTTCAAGCCGGGCTTGGTGGCGCACGCCTTTAATCCTAGCACTTGGGAGGCAGAGGCAGGCGGATCTTTGTGAGTTCAAGGCCAGCCTGGTCTACAGAGTGAGTTCCAGGACAGCTGGGGCTACAGGGAGACCCTGTCTTGAAAAGACAAAAAAAAAAAAATAAAATAAAATAAAACTAGGGAAGTTCACTATTTCCCATATTAAATAAGCATACCACTTACCAACAAGTCCTGGTAAATTTTCTGGTTATCTGATGCTTGGTGAGGCTCAGCTTTTGGCTCCCCTGGTGTTTCAGCACCATCGCTGGCCACCTCTGTTACAGGTGCACTCTGTAAACACATGCTCACACTCTCGGCCAGCAGAGCACTTGTACAGAACACAGGCACCTCTGGTTCTTTTCTTTTCTCTGAAGAAGAGCTGTTTGAAAGGACATGTGGGGCAAATGTTAGTTATCCAAGCACTTTTGACAGGTTTTGAAATGTACCAATTTTGGAAGAATGGGAGAAGAGGCAAGAAGCATAAGAAGCACCCAGTTTGTATTCAACTTTTTTTTTTTTTTTTGGTCTTTTTCGAGACAGGGTCTCCCTGTAGCCCCAGCTGTCCTGGAACTCGCTTTGTAGACCAGGCTGGCCTTGAACTGACAAAGATCCACCTGCCTCTGCCTCCCAAGTGCTAGGATTAAAGGTGTATGCCACCATACCCGGCCTCAACTTTTTTTAAGTTTATTTTGTGTATGTGTGTGCACAAGTGCAAGTGTGCACACCCAACTGTATGTGTGCACTGTGTGTTCAGGCAGTTTTGAGCCTCCATGTGGGAGGTAGGAACCAAATCTAGGTCTTCAACTCTTCATAAGAGATATAAACATACCATTTGGCAGGGTGCATACATACCAGACCATTATAACATTTAAGTTATGCTATTTATAATATTATTTAAGATAACTTTCTTTGAAGGCTAGAAAACAACTACTTCTACCTCCTTGAAGCAACAATACCTTTTAGGTCATCTAAAACATTTAAATATATAATTTTCTCATATGGAGTTTTAAAATTGTAAAAGATCCTTGTAAAATTTATCAGTTAGCATTAGTAATCACAACATTAGGTTGATGTTACTTCTCTACATTTTGTATATTTCCTTACAATTTTATTTAGAGCATTATTACTTCAAAATTTTTAAAAATTGAGGAAATCAACAACATTAACATATTTTTTGTTAGAACAGTAATCTGTGGTCTTATAGAAAATAGAAGAAAGTAGTTGGCATGGAGGCCTATGGCTGTAGGCTTTTATTATTTTATGTGTGTATGTGTATGCCTGATGAGGGTATTGGGAACTGAAGTTGGGGTCTCCAGAAGAGCAACAGGTACTCTTTTCTTATTTGTTTGGTCTTGAGACAGGGTCTCCCTCTAGCCTCAGCTAGCCTGGAACTCACAGAGATCTGCCTGCCTCTGCCTCCCGAGTGCTGGGATTAAAGGAGTGCACCACATGCCTGGCACAGTAGGTACTCTTAACCACTGAGTCATCTTTCCATCTATGTAATCTTGACACCTGGGAGGCAGAAGCAAGACAATGTCAAACTCAAGACTACCTGGGCTATGTAGAAAGACACTGTCTTAAAATAAAATAAGAAAATAAGAGAGAAAAGTAAAGAAAAGAAAAAAATTTCACTTCTAGTAACTTTATGAGACAGGCATATTTTTCAAATACATCTCACATAATTGTTAATTTAAAAAGCCTATGGAATAGGCTTTTTAAAAAAAATTTCCAAATTTTATTAGCTATATTACAGATAACTTATTTTTTAATTTATTTTTGTATGTGTATGAATGTACTGTCTGCATGCAAGTTTGTAGTGCAATGCCTTGGAGGTCAGAAGAGGGCAGTGGATTCCCCTGGAACTGGAGCCTCCATGTGGGTGCTGGGGACCGAACCCAGGTCCTCTGCAAGAGCAGTTGGTGCTCCCAACGGCTGAGCCATCTCTCCCTGGGATAGGCTTTTTAATATATATATATATATATATATATATATATATATATATATATATATTATATATATAATATATATATAAAATAAAA
>VZQC01012909.1:215848-233088 GCA_009823505.1 Rhizomys pruinosus
TTTCTTTTTTCTTTTTTTTTTAAATTTTATTTATTTCTGTATGTGTATGAATGTACTGTCTGCATGCAGGTTTGTGCACCCATGTCGTGCAATGCCGCGGAGGTCAGAAGAGGGTGTTGGACTCCCCTGGAACTGGAGTTCTCCTGGAATTGGAGTTTCAGATGGTGCTTGGCCGCCATGTGGGTGCTGGGGATCAAACCTGGGTCCTCTGTAAGAGCGGTCGGCGCTCTTAACCGCTAGGCCATCTCTCCACCCCCCAAGTTTTTCTTTTTTTTTCAAATTTTGACTTTCTTTAAACATTTGCTTTCTTTATTTTTATTTCATGTATATGAGTGTTATGTCTGCACATGTTTAAGTGCACCCATGTCATGAAATGCCTGAGGAAGATAAAAGAGGGTGTTAAATCCCCTGGAAATGGAGTTACAGACAGCTGTTAGCTGCCGTGCGGATGCTGGGATTTGAACCCAGGTCTTCTGTAAGAACAACCAGTGCTCTTAACCACTGAACCATCTCTCCAGCCCCCTAAGAAAAAATTTTAAAAAGGAAAAAATGTACAGAATGGTGACTATAATTAATAATGCCTGGTATACTTCAGAATGGGAAAGCAAACTTTAAACATTGTCACCACAATAAGTATGTGAGATTATAGATTTATAAGTCTCATTTAATTATTCTATACTGTTTATGTATATAACATAAAAAAATTTAAGGGGCTGGAGAGATGGCCTAGCGGTTAAAGAGCACCGACTGCTCTTGCAGAGGACCCGGGTTCAATCCCCAGCACCCACATGGAGGCTGAGAACCGTCTGTAACTCCAATTCCAGGAGAACTCCAGTTCCAGGGGAATCCGAGACCCTCTTCTGACCTCCGCGGCATTGCACGACAAGGGTGCACAAACCTTCATGCAGACAGTACACTCATACACATACAAAAATAAATAAAATTTAAAAAAAAATTAAAAAAAAATTTTAAGTAATTTTTTTTTTGAGACAGGACTTCCCTATAGTCCCAGCTGGCAGGGAACTTATGCAGATCAAGCTAGCCTTGAACTCACAGAGATCCACCTGCCCCTGCCTCCCAAATGCTAGAATTAAAGGCATGTGCCACCATATCCAGCTGTAATTTTTACAAACTAAAACTAAAATCTGTTCAGGGCTGGAGAGATGGCTCAGCAGTTAAGAGCACTGGAAACTCTTGCAGAAGACCTAGGTTAAGCTTCCAGTACCCATGTGGTGGCTAACAACCATCTTTAACTCAAGTTCCAGAGGATCTAATACCCGGTTCTGGCCTCCTTAGCATTGCATGACATGGATTCACTTACATACATGAAGGCAAAATACGCATACACATTAAAATAACAATAAATAATTTTTTTATTTTGAGACAGGGTCTCCCTATTGACCAGGCTGTCCTTGAACTCACAGAGATAGATCCACCTGCCTCTGCTTCTCAAGTGCTAGGATTAAAGGTGTGCACCACCAAGCCTGACTTAAAGAGGGTTCTTAGGCGCCAAGTAGGTACTGGGAATTGAACCCAGGTCCTCTGCAAGAGCAGTTGGCACTCTTAACCGCTGGGGCATCTCTCCAGCCCCAATAAATAAAAAAAAATTTGAATGAAATATATTCAATCTTTAGCACTACCAAGAAAGAAAATATGAAAAAAAAAAGTAGGACAAAATATTAAATGGAAGATGCCTTACATGGACTCAGAAAGTCGCTGATTAAATTCTTCCATAGGAAGGCTGCTCTCTTCAAAACTGGGAATATCAACTGCTTTTAATGAAGAAGCACTACCTGGACAACTTGTGACTTCATTATTAATATCAACAGAAAAGTTCATGTCCTCACTGGAAATCTTGGTATCATCCTGCTTCAGCTGTGAGTCAGGCTCTTGATCATCTCCTGCTGCATTCCAGAACAAGCTAGCACCTGTAGGTTACATGATTTTAGGTATTAAAACAAATATAGGAATAAGTGTAAAAACTTGTTAAGATCGTTTGCAGTATCTTAACCAAATTACAACTGCTTTAGATTACCTTAGAAAAAGCACAAAGAGAGGTAGGTGGAAGGCAGAAAGAGACAAGCAGGGGCAAAGGGAAAGAGGATATATATTCTGGGTCCTTCTGCTTTAAGAGGAATGGCTTTGCCGTACAAATTAAGGTGTCTATAACCCCAGGACTCAAGAGGTTGAGGTGGGAAGATCTCCAGTTTGAGTATAGCCTGGCGTACATAGAAAGTTTAAGGCCAATCTGGACTACGTTAGTGAGATCTCAAAACAAAACAAACAAATGAAAATACCCCAGAAGAAAATATAGACAATGTAAATCTACAGGTTCTTTGGTTTATAGGTTTTATTTTTTATTTATTTTTTTTTATTAATTTTATTTATTTCTGTATGTGTATGAATGTACTGCCTGCATGCAAGTTTGTGCACCCGTGTCGTGCAATGCCGCGGAGGTCAGAAGAGGGTGTTGGATTCCCCTGGAACTGGAGTTCTCCTGGAATTGGAGTTTCAGACGGTTCTCGGCCGCCATGAGGGTGCTGGGGACCGAACCCGGGTCCTCTGTAAGAGCGGTCGGCGCTCTTAACCGCTAGGCCATCTCTCCAGCCTGGTTTATAGGTTTTAATAGACTAGTTATACCTTTTCCAAGACAAACAATAAATAAATGTACAAAAATTAAAATATTCATCTAGGAGCCTGGAGAGATGGCTCAGTAGGTAAGAGTTGGTTGCTTTGGAGAGGAATATGGCATCTAATAACCATTCTTACTCCAATTCCAGGGGATTTGACCCCTTCTTCTGACCTCCGTGGCACTGCACAATGCAAGAGCACTGACATTCATTCAGGCAATATATTCATACACATAAAATAAAAATACAAAAATAAAAATTCAAATGTACACTACTCCCAATAATAACCATTATTTTTATTTTATTTTTTCTGTATATTCTGAAACATGGGAAATTCTGTTAATATACAATGGTTGGAGAGATGGCCTAGCGGTTAAGAGCGCCGACCGCTCTTACAGAGGCCTCGGGTTCGATCCCCAGCTCCCACATGGCAGCCGAGAACCGTCTGAAACTCCAATTCCAGGAGAACTCCAGTTCCAGGGGAATCCGACAGCCTCTTCTGACCTCCGCGGCATTGCACGACACGGGTGCACAAACTTGCATGCAGACAGTACATTCATACAAATACAGAAATAAATAAAATTTAAAAAAAATTAAAAAAAAAACCCAATGGTTTGAAGAGCACAAAAAACAAAATCCAAGTCAAAATTGTTTTTTATTCTTCTCCATTTTATGTACTTTTTGTTTGTTTTTGAGCACAGGCTGGCTACAAACTCAAGATCCTCTCACTGTGGTGTCCTGGGCACTGTGATTATAGGTGTGCAATATCATAGCAGGTCCTAAAGATGCTTTCTACTGGGGCTGGAGAGATGGCCTAGCGGTTAAGAGCGCCGACCGCTCTTGCAGAGGACCCGGGTTCGATCCCCAGCACCCACATGGCGGCTGAGAACCGTCTGAAACTCCAACTCCAGGAGAACTCCAGCTCCAGGAGAATCCGACGCCCACTTCTGACCTCCGCGGCATTGCACGACACGGGTGCACAGACTTGCATGCAGACAATACATTCGTACACATACAGAAATACATAAAAAATTAATAAAAAAAATTAAAAAAAAAAAAAAGATGCTTTCTACTTTGAGGATCTACTGAAGTAATTTTAGGAAAATTAAATCACTTTTTAAAAAACAGAGAGATGGCTATGGACAGTTGCACTGGTCATGCCTATTCAGTACCTTTAGATAAAATTAAGCACTTAAGTAAATATGCTTCCAAAATTCTTAGTTCAAATAACTTAATTAGTTTTTGGCCAGCAAAATGGCTCAGCAGGTAAACACACTTCCAGTAAGCCTGACAACCTGAGTTTGATCATAGACCCTACATGCTAGAAGAAGATGCCCAGCTCCTGCTAGTTGTCCTCTGATCTCCAAAGCTTGTGACGGTATACACGTCCACTACTCCCCTTCCATCTCAGAGAATCTCTCAAATGTGAATGACTTTATTTTTCAGCAGATATTGAGCTCCAATGTATGAAGAGAGAGAACAGTGAATAAGCCAGAGTCTGAATTTGACTCAGAAAATATCCACATGGCTCTTGCTTTGCTTCCACATTACTCCGCTTTACACACGAGTGAAGATAATAAACAGGCCCAGAAAAATGGGAATTGTCCCCAATCTGGAGAAATGGTAAAAGCAATCAATGTAGCATTTATGCAGTTTCATATCTGTTTTTCTTTTTTGGTCATTTTGAGACAGGGTGTCCCTTTAGTCCTAGCTGGTCTGAAGCTCACTATGTAGACACCAGGCTGGCCTTGAACTCAGACATCCGCCTGCCTCTGCCTCCCAAGTGTACTACCTGGCTCATTTTTAAATTTTACATGTTTGAGTGTACTGTCTACATGTACATAAATGCAATGCTGTTGGAGTATAGAAAAGAGCATCTGATCCCCTGGAACAGGAGTTATGGATAGTTGTTAGCTACCATGTGGGTGCTGGGATTTGGATTCTGCTTCTGCAAGCAGCCAGTGCTCTTAAATGCTGATTCATATCTGTTTTTAAGGTACAGTTTTATTTCATAAGGTGAAAAGATTTTGACTCTTATCACTTTGTTTTTTTTATTTTATTGTACTGTATGCTAATTTTAACAAATTCAAAAGGCAAATGTGAAAACCATTTAAAAATAATTTTTACAAATAAAAAAAGGTAAAAAAACAAAAAACAAATAAAAAAAGGTGAAGTTACCTGTGCTCACAGCAATGCTTACACTTTTTCTCATGTGTAAGCCAGAGGAAGACTGTGCTTCCACAGAAGCCAGCTCCCCTTCTCCTGCATGCATAGGGTCTTCAACAGGGACTGTCTTAGGGGAGCCAGGACTCAGAGACTGGGCTTCCAATAATCGCTGGATCTGGGTCAATTAAAAACACAAATGAAACTGACAGCAAAGCAATCAACAAAGCTGGGAGCAGAGTTGCGTAACAAATTACAAGCCAACTTTTAACTGTATCTTCTCACATTATAATTAAATCATATCATGAAACTGATTCAATGTAAGAAGTCCTTATCATTAGTAAGAAGCACTTTCACCTAATTAGAGATTTAAAAGTGAAACACACAAATGGTTAGATTAGTATTCATAAACTGACAATTACATACAAAAGTCTAAATGGTTAATATGTTAAATCAACATATTATTCCTTCACTTATAAATCAAGTAGGAACGGAGGTCTAGGAGTGCTAGGATTAAAGGAGTGCGCCACCATGCCCGGCTTAAGATTCTTTTTATAAAATTTAACCCTCAGCACTCGGGAGGCAGAGGCAGGTGGATCTCTGTGAGTTCAACTCACTCTGGTCTACAGAGTGAGTTCCAGGCCAGATGGGGCTACAGTCCTTGTCTCAAAAACACTAATAATAATAATAATAATAATAATAATTAACCAGAATGGCTCATATTTGGCCATCCTGAAACAAAATAGCAACAAACAACAGCTACCAGAGTGGCCAGACAGGATGCCAGATGTTATGCATGAGTTTTACAACAACTCCATGAAAAGTATACTACTATTAAAATATACAGAGATGGAAAGATGCCTCAATGGTTAAGAGCAAGAGGTCTACTTTTCCAGAGGACCAGTGTACAGGTCCCAGCACCCATACCAGACAGCTCACTTGCTACAAGGGATATGATATATGTCCTTTGGGCTGCCAAAGGAACTGGTACACATACGGCAAAGACACATTGAGATGTATATATACAAATTATTTAAAAAGGATTTTTTTTTTTTTTTTGGTCTTTTTCGAGACAGGGTCTCCCTATAGTCCCAGCTGTCCTGGAACTCACTCTGTAGACCAGGCTGGCCTTGAACTCACAAAGATCCGCCTGCCTCTGCCTCCTGAGTGCTAGGATTAAAGGTGTGCGCCACCATGCCTGGCTCTAAAAAAGGATATTTTTACAGATAAGAAAACTTAAGACATTAAAAAAGTTATTTGTAGCTGGGTGTGGTAGCACACGCCTTTAATCCCAACACTCCCGAGGCAGAGGCAGGCAGATCTCTTTGAGTTCAAGACCAACCTGGTCTACAGAGTGAGCTCCAGGACAGCTGGGGCTACAGGGAGATCCTGTCTCAAAAATACAAAAAACAAAAAAAAAAAAGTTATTTATTGGGCATGGCTTGGTGGTGCACCCCTTTAATCTAAGCACTCAAGGAGGCAGAGACAGTCAGATCTCTGTGAGAATGAGGTCAGCCTGGTCAACATAGTGAGTTCCAGGCCAGCTATTGCCATAGGAAGATCCTGTCTCAAAAGTTTGCTTATTGAGGGTACGTAACAAGTAGCAAAACTGTGAGGCCTTCCCTCTGGCCTGGTGAGATGGCTCAGCAGGTACAGCACTTCCCACCAAACCTGACCACCTAAATTCAATCCCCATCACCCACATTGTGGAGGGAGAGAACCAGCTCCTGAAGGTTGTTCTCCACCTCCTCTCTCCTAACATGGCACCTGTGTACTCCCCTCCCAACAATAAATAAAATAAAAACAAGTTTTTAAAAGACTTCCCTATTTTTTTTAATTTTTATTTTTGTATGTGTATGAATGTACTGTCTGCATGCAGGTCTGTGCACCCGTCTGGTGCAATGCCTCGGAGGTCAGAAGAGGGTCTCGGATTCCCCTGGAACTGGAGTTCTCCTGGAATTGGAATTACAGATGGTTCTTAGCAGTCGGTGCTCTTAATTGCTAGGCTATCTCTCCAGCCCCAAGACTTCCCTATTTTTAAAACTGAAATATAATTTGCATACCTCACCACTAATTCAGTAGTTTTAATCTATTCACAAAATGTGCAACCATAATCACAAATCACTCCACATTTTCATCAAACCCCAAAAGCCTCTGTATCCATGAGCAATCATTCCTTATCACCCCACTGTGGACATTTCATGTAGACAGAACTAAGCTTTGTGTCTAGTTTCTTTCATTTAGCATAATTTTCAAGGTTTTGTTTTTGTTTTTTGTCTTTTTGAGACAGGGTCTCCCTGTAGCCTCAGCTGGCTTAGAACTCACTCTGTAGACCAGGCTGGCCTTGAACTCACAAAAATCTGACTGCCTCTGCCTCTCAAGTGCTAAATTTTCATGGTTTTACCATGTGATAGTATTTATATCACTATAAATGCTTGTATTTATATCAGTATAAATGCTTTTGATTGCAGAATCTTCCATTATATGGTTATGTTATGTTGTGCTTATCCATTATCAGCTGATGGGCAACTGGGTTGTTTATACTTTGGATTATTTTGAATAATGTTGCTATGGACATTTATATACAGAGGGCTTTTTGTTTGATTTGGTTTGTTTTAAGAGGGTCTTCCTATATAGCCCTAGCTGACCTCAAACAAGCTCTATAGCCCAGGACAGTCTCTAAAAATTGATTTTCTTGCCTCAGTCTCCCAGGTATGTGGCCACATCATCTTATATTTGAGGTTGATTTTTTTTTTAATTTCTCTTGAATATTATACTGAAGTGGAGGAGCTTCCCTTTTTAAAAATACCATGACTTTCTATTTCCCTATTTCTATTGTGTTTAACTCATCTAATTAATTTTAATGGACTATATAATTTTCAATGAGGTTACTTTTCTAAGCAACTTTCATTTGCCCACTCCATTAAGCACTATACAAAAAATATTTGGAATATTAGGTGAGAACCAAGTGTGGGTATCATTTTGTATGCTAGGCAAGTGCTCTCCCACTGAGTTACAGTGTCCAGGCCAAGTCTGGGTATCTTCTAGGGGGCCAACAAGATGGCTCAGTGCATTAAGGCACTTGCTGCCAAGCCTGATAACCTGAGTTTGATCTCTGGGACCCACAGGTGAAAGGAATTAACTCCAGCAAGTTGTCTGACTTCCACATGTACATCATGGCACACAGACACATACATACAAAGGAACGCCATAAAAATGTCTAGACTTGCCAGGCATGGTGGCACATGCCTTTAATCCTAGCACTTGGGAGGCAAAGGCAGGCGGATCTTTGTGAGTTCAAGGCTACAGAGCGAGTTTCAGGACAGCTGGGGCTACAGGGAGACCCTGTCTCGAAAAGACCAAAAAAAAACAAAAAAAGGTTAGACTTACTTTTAGAGATGTATGGTATCTTGGGACATATATGGTTAAAAGGTACAAATAAATATAGTACATAAACCCACATAAAAATTAGGTGTGATGGTGTATACTTACAATCCCAGAGGCTACCAGCCAGCCTAGCCTAATCAGTAACCAGGTCCTAGTGAGAGACTATCTTAAAATTCTTTTTGAAGCCAGGTGTGGTGGCACAAGCCTTTAATCCTGGAATTTGAGAGGCAGGCAGGTTTCTGTGAGGTCAGTCAGCTCTACATAAATGAGTTCTAAACTAGTTGGGGCTATAGGGAGACACTGTAAAACACATACACACACACACACACACACACACACACACACAAAATAAAACAAACCTTTTTGAACAAACTAAGAACTACTGGATCACTTTAAATCAGTTAATTCTATTGTAGGTGAATTATCTATCAATAATGTGAAAGTATATTTATTCTCCATCTCATTATTCTCCTCAGATAAATCAACTCCTTTTTCTAGAGGTAACTAATATCAACAGCTTCATATTTCTTATGTTTTCTGTTCCTTCAAGTATGTGTTTATACATTTATATAAAGTTTTAATCAATTCACATTGTGCATCACTCTGAATTTTCTATCATCTTAAAAATATTTCTTGGGGGCTGGAGAGATAGCCTAGCGGTTAAGAGCACCGAATGCTCTTGCAGAGGACCCAGGTTCTATCCCCAGCACCCACATGGTGGCTAAGAACCGTCTGTAACTCTAATTCCAGGAGAACTCCAGTTCCAGGGGAATCCGAGACCCTCTTCTGACCTCCGCGGCATTGCATGACACGGGTGCACAAACCTACATGCAGACAGTACATTCATACACATACAAAAATAAATAAAATTAAAAAAAATTTATTACACCAATCTGGTACTTTTAATTACTGCATCATATTTAGATAAAACTTGAAGAAAAGCCTAATAAGCCTTTCATAAATATTGACTGGAAGAAATTTAACACCATAGGATAAGTAGGCATAAGCAGGATAAGGATGCTTAATGCCCATACTAATTTGGCCAAGGGATTTAAGGGACAATTTTGTTCCTTGCCCTCTGAGGTCAATTGGTCCCAGGGGATTTTGTACAGGAGGTATTTCTTAAAATGTTCTGCAATTGTGAGTCACCAGGCTTCCTGAGCAGGAAGGTCTTGGAGATACACCAACAGAACCCTAGCCAGTGTCCAGTCTATAAAGAAGAAGCTCAATATAGAGGAAAGTCGCCTTGTGCTCCAAAGGAAAGCCCGGTCTAGTAAGACCTGACCTTCCTTGGTAAATGGAACTGGTTAAGAATGCCCAGAGCTGGGCATGGTGGTGCACACCTTTAATCCCAGCACTTGAGAGGTAGAAGCAGGCAGATCTCTGTGAGTTTAAGGCCAGCATGGTCTACCTAGTGAGCTCCAGACCAGCTGGGACTAACGGGAGACCCTCTCTCAAAAAGACCAAAAAAAAAAAAAAAAGGCCAGAAAAAGCCAGGTGCTGCCCATCCCCGCCAAAAAACCACAAACAAAACAACAAACCCGAGTGCCCCCAGAAGACAAGAACCTCAAATGACCCCAAGAAAAAAAAGTTTGGTTAAATCTGGCCTAATTGTGTGGACTTAAGCACCCAAAAAGAAAGTATAACCAAAGATAAATAGTCAATATATTTCTTTTAAAGCCTGAAAAATTGTGTCTCCACATACTGGGTGTAAAGTTATATGAAATAATGTTAAACAGGCATAAAAACCTTAGATTTTGGCCTTTACTAACAGAGTAGGTCACCTGCAGCCAAAGGACAAGTCCACTATTGTTAATTAATGCTCAATAATAAAATTTCCTCTTTTTTTCTATGAACTATCTAAGAGGAAACGCATATCCTGACTATTAAAAAGCCTAAAAAGCAGATGCTGAGTCCAGACATCTTGGCCAAATTGACCAGAAGGAGAAACCTAATAAATGGATGCTTTGAAACCCCTGGCCAAGAAATTCTAGTGGACTTTTCAAGTTGGACACTGGAATTCACCCTGTTCTTACTTCTCCCGGATCATACATTCCTGCCTTCATTTCACTCTCATGGGCACCAGTCAAGGACTTTTTTTCCCTCTATAGTTATGCTTGGGGGTATTGACCCTCTGAATGGGAGATACCCCAGTTGCCACACCCAACGTCCCTTCTCAGCATGAAAGAAGTCAGAGTGGTCAGTGTCCTGATTACCTTCTGGCAACTGGGGTGACATTTTTCAGAGGGTAACATAACTATAAACAGGACCTAGAAATTGATTAGGCAGTTTAGGGATGAGACCCCTCCCCCCAAATTAACCAGACTCTTTCTCAGCTGAGAACTCAAGGCTTCCTGGACTAGCTAGTAAACACATATTCTGGTAGCCCTGAAAGAGCAGGAAAAGAAGGAAAGGGAGAAGGGAAAAAAGGGAAGAACATGCCAAGCCCCTCAGATTGATTATGTCAACAGAGTAAGAAATGGAAATCCCCCCCATTTTTTTCTTCTTTTTGCTTTGTTTTGTTATTGTCATTTCTGTGAAAAGAAAAAATAAAGAAAAAAAAATCTGAAAAAAATTCTTGTTCTCAGTGAATTAAAAAAAAAAAGACGAAGTGGACAGCTTCTGAGGAACACCACCTAAGACTGACCTTGTCCTCCATATGCACGCACACACATGTCCCACCCCTCCCGTGTAACTGAAAAAAGAAAAAGGTTCATGAGAAAAACACCACTGTGCTGGATAGCTTTAGTGTCAACTTGACAAAGCTGGGTTTAGGGATCCTCAGTTGGGAAATTGCCTCTATTGGACTGGCCTGTGGCCATATTAGTGGGGGTATTTTCTTGACTGTTCAGAAATGTGAGAGGGCCCAGGCCACTGTAGACAGTACATTCCTAAACAGGTTGTTGTGTATTGTATAAGAAAGCAGGCTGAGGGGCTGGAGAAATGGCCTAGCGGTTAAGAGCGACGACTACTCTTGCAGAGGACCTGGGTTCGATCCCCAGCGCCCACATGGCAGCTGAAAACCATCTTTAACTCCAGGTCCAGAGGAATTTGATGCCCTCTTCTGACCTCTGCAGTATTGCACGACACGGGTGCACAAACCTGCATGCAGACAGTACATTCATACACATACAAAAATAAATAAAAATTAAAAAAAAAAAAAAAAAGCAGGCTGAGCATGGGCTGGGGGAGCAAGTCAGTAAGCAGCATGCCTCTGTGCTCTGTGCTTCAGCTCCTGCCTCCAGGTTCTTGCCCTGAGTTCCTACCTTGGGTTCCCTAAGTGTAGAACTGTGACCCAGGAGACATAAGACAAACCCTTTCCTCCCCAAGTTGGTACAGATTAAGTATTTTGTCACAGTAATTGAAAGCAAACTAGAACAACTATATATATTTACATAGACATTTTTTCTATGTCATAGTCTGTATAATGATTCAGATAATCTAGATGAGAACCCACAAGTCTTTTTTTTTGGTCTTTTCGAGACAGGGTCTCCCTGTAGCCCTAGCTGTCCTGGAACTCACTCTGTAGACCAGGCTGGACTTGAACTCACAAAGATCCGCCTGCCTCTGCCTCCCAAGTGCTAGGATTAAAGGCATGCACCACCACACCCAGCTACAAGTCCTTCTTTAAAATTTTTTATTATTTTTTATGTATGTGAGTGTACTGTCTGCATGTAGGTTAGTACACCTGTGTCATGCAATGCCATGGAAATCAGAAGAGGGCATCAGATTCCCCTGGAACTGGAGTTAAAGACAGTTCTTAGCCACCATGTGGGTGCTGGGAATCGAACCCGGGTCCTCTGCAAGAGCAGTCGGTGCTCTTAACTGCTGAGCCATCTCTCCAGCCCTGAGAACCCACAAGTCTTTAAGAATACAAACTGTTCACTGTTAGATGTATGGAAGATATAGTGGTAAATAAAACAGACTCATCTTTCTGTTCATGGAGATGAAATTCTCATGGAAAGATAAACAGTAAATGGATATATAAGAATAAATTTAGGGGCTGGAGAGATGTCTCAGCAGAGTTAAGAGTGCCAACTGCTCTTGCAGAGGACCCAGGTTTGATCCCCAGCACTCACATGGCGGCTAAGAACTGTCTTAAAAAAAAAAAAACTGTTATGTTAGTAGCTAAGATTTCTTATAGCTTAAAGGATTTTTTTAGTCTGTATTGGGATTTTTAAGAATATGACAGAAGAGAAATGGCTCAGCAGTTTTAAGAGTTGCTGCTGTTGCAGAGGACCCAGGTTAGGTTCCTGGCACCCACTGGGAACCCTAACTCCAGTTCCAGGGGAATCCAACACCTTCTTCTGAAGTCCATGGACACTGCATGACATGGGTGTACTTACAAACATGCAGGCAAGTACATTCATACACATAAAACAACAAAATTTTAAAAACATGACAGAAAATTCTTTTCAACATAAAAAGTATTAACTATTTAACCACTTTAAAATTTCTGCTTAGTCTTTTTAATCTGTTAAAATCCAATTTATGAAAAAAAAAATCCAATTAATGGGGCTGGAGAGATGGCTCAGTGATTAAGAGCACTGACTACTCTAACAGAGGACCTGGGTGGGTTCAATTCTCAGCACCCACATGGTGGCTTTAAGCTGGGTGTGGTGGCACATGCTTTTAATCCTAGCACTCAGGAGGCAGAGGCAGGAGGATCTTTGTGAGTTCAAGGCCAGCCTGGTCTACACAGTGAGCTCCAGACCAGCTGGGACTAAAACGGAGACCTTGTCTCAAAAAGACAAAACAAACAAATAAAAAGACAATTTATATAATTTCAAACTTACCTCTATTTTAAAAATAGAAAAGCTAAAATCTTCTCAGATGTTCCTATCCAAAATATTTTTAAGTAGATTTTGAAAATACTGTTTGTTTGTTTTTTTTTTCAAAATGAAAATGCTGGGGGCTGGAGAGATGGCTCAGCGGTTAAGAGCACATTCTGCTCTTCCAGGGATCTGAGTTTGGTCCCTCACCAACATCAGGTGGCTCACAATAACCTCTAACTCCAGCTCCAGGGGATCCACAGCCTCTTCTGGCCTCTGTACCCACTTATTTGCATCTGCACATATAGTTACATGGACACACATACACATACATGGACACACATACATGGACATGTGCATATACATACACGGACACACACATATACAAAATCGTTTTTAAAATGCAAATGTGAGCCGGGCGTGGTGGTGCAGGCCTTTAATCCTAGCACTTGGGAGGCAGAGGCAGACGGATCTTTGTGAGTTCAAGGCCAGCCTGGTCTACAGAGTGAGTTCAGGACAGCTGGGGCTACAGGGAGACCCTATCTCGAAAAGACCAAAAAAAAAAAAAAATGCAAATGTGGGTTCAGTAGTTAAGAGGACTGGCTGCTCTTGCAGAGGACCAGGGTTCAGGTTCCAGGCACCCACTTGGCAAATAATAACTGTCTGTAACTCCAGTTTCAGAGGATCTGACACCCTCTTCTCATCTTTGGGAACACTACACACATGTGGTGCACTTACATGCATGCAGGCAAAATATTCATACACATAAAATAAAATAAACAAATAATTATATAAATAAGAGTTAAAAAATATTTTATGTGTTTGAGTGTATTGCCTGCATGTACGTAAGTGCACCAGTGTTGTGCAGTAGCCACAGAGTTCAGGAGAAAATGTTGGTTCCCCCAGAACTAGAGTTACAGGTGGTTGTTAGCAGCCATGTGGGTGTGAGAATCAAACCCAGGTCCTCTGCAGGAGCAGCCAGTGCTCTTAACTGCTGAGCTATCTCTCTAGTCCTAATAAATAAAATAAGAAAATTTAAATGCAAATGCTATGGATTCAATTTTATAAAAGAAACTTTTTTTTAAAGACAGGGTCTCATAGAGCCTGGGCTGACCTCAGATAACTTTAAGATTTTTCTAAAAAAACACATTTATACATATTAATCACATATTTGAATAGTTATAGAATCAAGGAAAAATATAAAATACATTTCAAGCTATTTCCATTGGATGGAAGAAGGAACAAACTGGTTTGGGATATGTATGTAGAAGGATGCTAACCAGAAAAAAAGAAAACAATAAAACCACAAAACCCCCTGCAATACTTACAGACTAAACTCTGCATAAGGATATAATTAGAAGATTAAGAAACCTACAATAAAAATCCTCAAGAAAGGGAATATTTCAGTATAAAATTCATAGAACAAGTCTCATACACAAAGACAGCTGGGTGTGGCTGTGCAGGCCTGTAATCCTAACACCTGTAGGTGAAGGAGGAGGATCGGGTATTCAAGGCCAGCCTGGGTCCCAAGAGATCTTGTCCAAAGAAACCAAAACAAGCAGACACAGAGGCTTTTAACTGGTCTCTCAACTATACATACCAAAGGGCTCACAAACTAAAGACATGTCAGTCTTTGTATTTAATTATGTATTAAAGGTTTAGTGAACTATAGCTTTTTCGTTGCTAAAAAAAGTTTAGCAACAAAAAAGTTTAAAGAAAATACAATTGTGGTATAGGTTAGGATGTGCAGATAAGAAGGCTTGCTTTCTAGTGCTAGTCCTAACCAGCAGTATGGAAACTGGATTAAGTTAACACTCTCTAATCCTCATTTTAATTTTCTATAAATCAAAAGACTAGAATTCAGATTCTAAGGTCTTTCTAGTTCTAATATTCTTTTTTTTTTTGGTCTTTTTGAGACAGGGTCTCCCTGTAGCCCCAGCTGTCCGGGAACTCAGTCTGTAGACCAGGCTGGCTTTGAACTCACAAAGATCCGCCTGCCTCTGCCTCCCAAGTGCTAGGATTAAAGGCGTGTGATACCACGCCCGGCTCTAGTTCTAATATTCTACGGTTCTATAAAACAACACTGTAGAGAGTTGCCAAATTTTAAGATATAAAAATAGGGGCTGGAGAGATAGATGGCTCAGCAGTTAAGAGCACCGACTGCTCTTGCAGAGGACCTGGGTTCGATTCCCAGCACCCTCATGGCAGCTAAGAATTGTCTTTAACTCCAGTTCCAGGGAAGTCAGACGCCCTCTTCTGACCTCCGCGGCATTGCACTACACGGATGCACAAACCTACATGCAGTATACTCATACACATAATAAAAAAATTTTTTATTTAATAATACTGGAGCTGGAGAGATGGGTCAGAGCACTGGTTGCTCTTGCAGAGGACTGGGGTTCAATTCCCAGCACCCACATGGTGGCTAACAACTGTCTATAACTCCAGTTCCATGGGATCTGATGCCCTCTTCAGACCTCCATGAGCACTGCATGACACAGGCGCACTTGTATACACGCAAGAATAACTCTCGTAGACATAAAAAAATAATAAAATTTGAAAAAAGAATTTAACAATACTAAGAAAGTTCCGGCAAACCTGCGCCTGAAGTAGTCTCAGCTGTCTGTCTTGCTCTGTGACAAATCGATATGCATCAGGAGATAGTCCCATCATTCCATTGTCTGATGCAGCACTGGGTGTGTGCATGCATATGGCACAAAGCTGTAGGTTACGTGAGTCCATATGTGAAGGTCCTGCTACAGGCAAAGGTTCTCCACTGCTGTGGAGAGAACAGGCCTCTATGCCTCCCTGAGGTTTCAAGGCTATAGGACTACTTGATGAGCAGATGGCATTATGACAGAGAGATGGACATCCACTTGAGTGAAATAATGAATGTTTCTGAAAGCCTTCAGATTGGAGATCTTGAATGGATCCTACTGTTTTTCCTTGCCAAGAATTTAGTGTACTATACTGAATATGGCCATGATAGTGACAACAGCTGCAAACGTTTGTGGAATAGTAAGACGGCAGTGAAGGAGTGGGTACCCGAGGTTCCACTAGTCTTGAATTATGGGGTGAAAAAACAAAATTGTGTGGGTGGGCTTGTGAACCATGAGAAGGACAGTCTTCCTTTTGCATGTTTCTAGCAGAAACTGCTTGAAGTTTCTCAGATACATCATGAGATGGCAGGTTAAGATTAGATGGCTTAACATTAGTGTTCCTGAAATGGGAGTTCTCTTTCTTACAGGCAGATAACTGCTTTCCTTTGCACTGTCTCACAGGAGCAGTACCATGGTTGAACTGATGTGATATCCCTTTCAAGGAAGGCTCTTCAGCATCAGGTTCTGAGCTGTGTTTGTCATCACAAGTCTCAAGTTGCAACGGCTTCAAATGTTCAGAATGGTTAATCAACAAAGGAGGATTCTCAATATTCATAATTTCCAATGGATTACTTGATTCTATGGAATTGCCATCCAGCACAAGTGAAAGTTCAGGAACTGATGGCTGGATCTTAGAAATCTGTAAGTAAGAAATAAACAACAAATCCTTAGGAGAATTTATTTGCTTTATTTTCTTTAGACAAGTATTTCCCAAAATATATGCAATTATGAAATTTTTCATTATTTAGACCATAAACAAATATTTTCTGGGCATACAGTAGGCAGCAGAAATATAAGTATGAGCAAAATAAACAAGTTTTTGCTCTCAAATAATCCCCAAACTTATTAAAACCTCCTTTTATTGCAATGCTGATTAACAATGATTAAAGAACACAAAAATGCGAAACTGTATTATACTATGGTTTATTATTCTCTTTCTGCCAAAAGATTAGCACAAGACAGAATGTTTCAACAAATTCAGAAGTGTTAATATACCTTAAATAAAGGGGTTCTCCAATAAGTACTTCAGAATTTCACCACTAAATCGTTATTGAGTAATTTCTTCTAATAATACTAAATAAGAAAGATGGAAAAGAGGGGCTGGAGAAATGGCCTAGTGGTTAAGAGCACTGACTGCTCTTGCAGAGGACCTGGGTTCGATCCCCAGCACCCACATGGCAGCTAAGAACTGTCTGTAACTCCAATTCCAGGAGAGCTCCAGTTCCAGGGGAATCCGAGACCCTCTTCTGACCTCCATGGCATTGCACGACACGGGTGCACAGACCTACATGCAGACAGAACACTCATATACATACAAAAATAAATAAAATAAAATAAAAAAATAAAGTTCTAAAAAAAAAAGATGAAAAAGAACAAAAAATGTTATACTATGATTTTTTTTTTTTTTT
>VZQC01012909.1:239480-250984 GCA_009823505.1 Rhizomys pruinosus
CTTTCAAATTGGTTCTACATGAAGGATGCTTGTACTCATAACTTATTACTTTTTTCTTTTTATTTATTTCATTATTTTTATATGTATGAATGTACTGTCTGCATGTAAGTTTGTGCACCCATGTCCTGCAATGCCACGGAGGTCAGAAGAGGCTGTAGGATTTCCCCTGGAACTGGAGTTAAAGACGGTTCTCAGCCGCCATGTGGGTGCTAGGGATCGAACCTGGGTCCTCTGCAAGAGCAGTTGGTGCTCTTAACCACTAGGCCATTTCTCCAGCCCCCAACTTATTACTTATTGTTAAAAAAATGAAATAAAAGAAAGTATATATATATAAAAAAAAATGACCCAGGAAGTCACAACTCTTTGATTTGATGTTTTAAGATTTATTTATTTTTTATGTTTATGTGCCTATAGGTATGTATGCTTACCATCTGCATATATAGGTGCACACAGAGGCCACAAGAAGAGTGTCAGATCCCCTGAAATGGAGTAGCAGGCAGTTGTGAGCCGCCTGATATGGGCACTTGGATGTAAGTACTGTGAACTGATCCTTTGCAAGAGCATCGAGTGTTCTTAACCACTAAGCTATCTCTCCAGCACCTAGAGAGATTATTTTTACAGTAGTTTATCTGATACCTCCAGGTTTAAAACCCTATGGGAAGAACAAACAAAAGGCACTAAGAAAAGAGAGAATGCAAATGCCAAAGCAAGTTATTTTCTTACAAAGATTGCTTTGGTTTTCCTATGTAATAAATCAACTCAAACAAAAAACATATTAGTCGATATTTCATTAAATTATCATTCATTATCACATGCATTTAAAGCACCGATGCCTGAGGTACAGAAGATTACAAATGGTTTTATCAGAAATAATTGGAGATTGAAATTTTTTTTAATGTTTATTTGAGGAGGGGCACACAGGCTTGGTGATAAGCACCTTCACTCACTAAGCCATCTCACTGGACCTAGAGTTACTTTAATTATCTGATAAAAACAAATGAATGTAGTAAATAAAATATACATAACATGGTGTCTATTACCTGTTAATGGGAAGAGCCTTGGAAATCTTGCTAAAAAATTCGGCTTCTGCATCTTGACTTTCAGCACTTAGTTCAAAGTGGATTCGACTGTTGTCAGACAGTTCAACATTCTGAAATGAAGCAGATCACACTTTGAAATCTGACTTAAAATTACCAAAGAATTCTATCTAGATGAATAGCAGCTCTGAAACACTGGTGCAGAGAGCACTTCTGATTTCTGTAAGTATAACCTTCTTTTGTAAAATACAGAGTTCTGCTTTTGTGGGTGAAAATGAAAACTGAATCCCCTGTACTACTTACTCAGTAATCAGGGATTCAGTGAACATAATAATGTAAAATACAAAAAGTTTATTTGTGAAGTTATAATCCATAAATGAGTGTAGAACCATGTGGTTTAGAGGTATTTAATATTTTTATAATAGAATGAATATATTTTTATTACTGGTCTTAAAACCTAAGATAAACAGTAATTTTATTAAAAGTATTGTTTAAGTCAGGAGTGATGGTTACACACCTGTGGTCCCATCTAACAAGGAAATTGAGGCAGGATTATTTGAGCCAAGGAATGAGGTTAGTCTGGGCAACATCTCAAAGGTAGGGGGAGGGGTCCTTTAAATTTAGTGTATATATGACAGTTTCAAAGATCTACTTTTTCCATAATGATCATCTAGATGCATTTTTATGTCCCTCATTAGCTACAATAAAATTTTTTATACCGATTTCTTGGATTGCATCATATAAATATTGATTTTCAGTATGAGAAGCTTTCATATATTATTTATTATAATCATATTTTAAAAATAACAGAGGAAAAAGAAAACACTAAAATCACAAAATTCTCAACAGCACAAGCTAGAAGATTAATGAGACCCCTCTGGGTATATCAGCAAGGGCCTTTCCGGAAGTATTAACTGAGGGGAAGAACTACCCAGAATGTGTGTGGTGGCATCCCACTGGCTGGAGCTCTGGCAGAATAAAGGGGGGAAAAGAAGAAAGACATCAGAGCACCAGGTCAGCTGGAAAGTAAGCAGCCCTCCTCTACCATGTTCCTACTACCACAATGTTCTACCCAAGCACATGACAAGGCCAACCAACTCCAGACTGTGCAACTGTGAACCAAAGAAATCTCTACTTCCTTGTTTATATCAGTGATGACAAAAATAACCACACAGGCAGGCAAATCACTTACACTGAAAAGATGCAATGCTTCCTTGTTGGTTAGTAACTGAAAATGGAAGTCGGGCACCCTACCATCACAAGGCAGGCATTCATAAAATTCAGGTTCCTTATGTGTCAAAGAATAGAGAACTATGATGAAATTTCCGGATTCTGAAAAAACTCTGTACAAAACAATGCAAATTAATTAAAATTTAATAAGATTAACTGAAAGAACTCCAAGGTAAGTTTCCCAGTCTAACAGACTGTTTAACATATACATGCTTACTTTTTTTTTATATTTTTAAATTTTTATTTATTTCTGTATGTGTATGAATGTACTGTCTGCATGCAAGTTTGTGCACCCGTGTC
Source organism: Rhizomys pruinosus (assembly GCA_009823505.1). Lineage (NCBI taxonomy): Eukaryota > Metazoa > Chordata > Mammalia > Rodentia > Spalacidae > Rhizomys > Rhizomys pruinosus. The sequence goes on from VZQC01012909.1 coordinate 242,048, forward strand.
GTGCAATGCCGTGGAGGTCAGAAGAGGGTCTCAGATTCCCCTGGAACTGGAGTTCTCTTGGAATTGGAGTTTCAGACGGTTCTCGGCCACCATAATGTTAATAATTGTTAAATTAAAAAATACTTTGTTATAAAATATATAAATACTCCTTGTAAAACACCAAATAAAATAATGTATAAAATGGAAAGTGAAGCCAGGAATGGCAGTGCACACCTTTAATCCCACCACTTGGGAGGCAGAGATAGGGAGATCTCTGTGAGTTCAAGGCCAGCCTGGTCTACATAGTTCTAGGCCAGCTGGGGCTACAGGAAGACCCCGTCTCAAAAGACCAAAAAATAAAATAAATAAAAATAAATAAAATGGAAAGTGAAAAATATTCCACCCACTCTCCAGTTTAGTGTATACTTCCAAAATGTTAGCAAGATGACATTTACCTATATTTCTAGGTTAACTGGGAGGGTGAAGCAAGAGATCACTTGAGCTCAAGGGGTCAAGATCCATCTGAACTTTTACTAAACATTTGTTGTCAATAGAACTTAAAACAAGATTAATAATCAAGAGCAAAACTTAACTGTACTAAATCACAGCAAAGAATCAAAAATTAACATGTAGAAACCTCCAGTGATTATGAGAACATAGAATGCATATTTCTAATTGAACCACTTAGAAAAAGTGATTTTGTTGTTTCTGTTAATGTCCCTGCCATTCTGTGTTCTGTGCCTCAGATGCTTTTTATGAGTTGTCATTATTGGAAATTCTTTTTTGTTTTTAATTTTATTATTTTTATTTTACGTGTATGAATGTGCTACTTGCATGTATGTAAGTACACACATGTTATACAATGCCAGTGGAGGTCAGAGGGGTGTTCTATCTCTTGATACTGGGGTTACAGATGGTTGTTAACTGCCATATGGGTACTAGGAACCAAACCTGATCCTCTGAAGAGCAGCCAGTACACATAAAATAAAAATAGATAAAATTTTTAGACAGCTTGGGATACAAGTCAGAAATGTACAAGGCTTTGGCTTAGAGCCCCAGCACCATATGGGGAAAACAAAACAAAACCAAAAACAAATGTAAAAAAAACAAAAACAACAGTCTGGAGAAAATACTGCTAACTAAATTAAATGATAATGTAAGGCAGGCGTGGTGGCACACGCCTTTAATCCTAGCACTTGGGAAGCAGAGGCAGGTGAATCTTTGTGAGTTCAAGGCCAGCCTGGTCTACAAAGTGAGTTCCAGGACAGCTGGGGCTACAGGGAGACTGTCTCAAAAAGACCAAAAAAAAAGGAAAAAAAAATGATAATGTGAAGGAAAAATTTTCACTATAATTATATATTATATGCATGGAGAGAGAAAGGGAAGGAGGAAAGATGAAAGAAGAAAGAGTACCCTTCATGGTCTTACAAAGTAATATGAAAAGAAAACACAATCTGAAAGAAAAGAGCAAAGACAGCTCCCAGAAGAGGTCATACACACTACAACAGACCATTTTTTCTTCTACTGTCTAAGTAAAGGCCAAAGTTGGTCTTCTATACAGAAGTGGAAGATGACATCTGTGATCCTAGTATTCAAGAGGCTGGAGTAGGAAGACCATGAGTTCAAGACAAACCTGGGCTACATAGTGAGTTCGAGGCCCCCCTTGGTTACAGATTAAGACTCAGTCTTAAAACACTATAGAAAAAGCAAACAAATGAAAGCTTCCCATTTACCTCTCTGAGCTCACTTTCTGCCTCTCTGCTTTCTCTCTAGCCACACTAGTATTCTTGCTGTTCCTGGAAGTCACGAGGTGATCTTTCCCTCCCGGAGCCTTTAAGTTAACATATCCTATGCCAGAGGATAGCCCCTGATAGCTACAACACAAGTTACTCTTCTACCCACAGCCCCATTTAATGTAGGTCTTATTTTTCATAAGGTAATAATTTATAAGCAATGTAAAAGATTAAAGCATTATACAAATTTTAAATGAGACCAATAAAATAAAAGCAAGAAAAAAGATCAAAAGAAAATATTAAAGAATAAAATATCACTTGCCTTTCTTGAATAGAAGAACTGAACATGTACCGCAAGCAGCACGCCCATACATGAGGACTATAGATGTGTATAAGTCCAGATAGCCAACTAAAAGAAAGACAGAAAATAGAACTACAATCATTCTGATATGGTGGCAGATGCCTGTGATCCCAGTACCCTGTGGCTGAGGAAAATTCCAGGCCAGCCTAGGCAACCCATAGAGATCTTGTCTCAAAACAGAAACAAAAACAAAAGTAAAAACCCCAAATACTTTGGATTACATCCTTCCCAAGACAGATCCTTGACAATCAGCAGTAGTACATTAAAACCTTCATAAGGGACTAGACAGATGACTCAGCAGTTAAAAACACTGTTCTTACAGAGGACCCAGGTTCGAATCCCAGCACCTACATGGCAGCTAACAACCATCTGGAACTCTAGTTCCAGAAGATCTGAGCCCTCTTCTGACCTCCAAGGGCAATGCCTGACACAGATGCACTTACATATATGCAGGAGATTCACTCATACACATAAAAAACTAGAAATAGGCTCAACTGGAGGAGACTAAAGTTTGTGCCTAAAACTAGTGATGAGGTAAGAATTAAATGCTGTAATCTACATGGGTAGCCCAAAATACAGAAGAGACGGTTAATCAACAAGCCATCCAGGAAAAAAAAAAATCAACAAACCATAGAGATAATAAACTATATAGAACTATGCAGGTGATAAACCACAGGGAACCATAGCTCACAGACAGTGAAAAGATTTCGCAGCCCCGAGAACAAATGTAAATTCCAAATGTCTGCACAGATCCCATCTACCATCCAATTAAAGGTCTTTAGGTTCGCCCTCTTTAAAAAATATCCATTATGGGGGTGGAGAGATGGTTCAGTGGTTAAGAGCACTGACTGCTCTTGCAGAGGACCCAGGTTTGATTCCGAGCACCCACATAGTGGCTAAGAACCATCTTTAAGCCTGGCGTGGTGGTGCACGCCTTTAATCCTAGCACTCGGGAGGCAGAGGCAGGCTGATTTCTGTGAGTTCAAGGCCAGCCTGGTTAATAGGGAGACCCTGTCTCAAAAAAAAAAAAAATTGATAAGAAATACCCTCTATTACTTCTTTTACAAATACGTGTTCATATTCTAATAGTATCCATTTCACAGTAAATCAGTATTCTTTCATTTTTTTTTATTTTCTATTTGATTTGACATCTTTTTTTTTTTTTTTTTTTTGGGTCTTTTAAACGGGTCCCCCGTAGCTCTGCTGTCCTGGAACCATCTGTAGACAGGGCTGGCCTTGAACTCACAGAGATGCCGTGCCTCTGCCTCCCAAGTAGCTAGGATTAAAGGCGTGCGCCAACATCCCGCTATTTGTTACTATCTTATCACCTCAGTTTGATTATAAATTAATCGAAAAGGAGTTTTAAGCCCTAAAACAGAACCTAACAATGTTATATAGATAGAAAGAGCTTAATAAACATTGACGAAAATAAATTTTTGAATATTCTTTTTCTTTCTCTCCTTTTATTTTTTTTTTTTTCTCTTTTTTTTTTTTGTATTTTTGAGACAGGGTCTCCCTTTAGTCCCAGATGGCCTGTAACTCACCAAGTAGACTAGGCTGGCCTTGAACTCACAGAGATCCACCTGCCTCTGCCTTCTGAGTGATGGGATTAAAGGCATGCGCCACCATGCCCAGCACTAAAGGCAGTTCTTAGCCACCATGTGGGAGCTGGGAATCAAACCCAGGTCCTCTGCAAGAGCAGTTGGTGCTCTTAACCGCTGAGCCATCTCTCCAGCCTCTGAATACTCTTTCTAAATTTCATTAACCATTAACTATAGAGAGAAAACCATTAACTATAGAGAGAAAACCATTAACACTAAAGGGAATTTCTGTACAACTTTCTATCAAAAGATTTTAAATTATATTATTTTGAGTTGCAGACTCTTCAAGATACCATATGGACAAGGATAGTGAGAGAAGTTTGGAGAAATAGGACTCCATGTTTTCAAATTCAAGTAGGATTCAATTTTATCTGTTTTATATATTGGAATTATTCTACAGGGAAGAATATTATTTTAGCTGATTTTACTATTAAAATAAGAAAGTTTAAGAACCAACAGCTTTTGCGGCTTTATAAGTTAAATATTCATAGTATACCTGATTCACCTGTTTATTATCTGCATACTCATGGAGGAAAAGTACTGGGTGTAGTGGCGCATGCCTTTGAACCTAGAACTCAGGAAGCAGAAGTGGTGGATCTGTGTAAGATTCAGGCCAGTGTGGTCTATACAGTGAATTGCAGGCCATTTCTCTCTCTTTAAAAAGAAAAAAAAAGTAATATAATACTTACATCCCCACTAATGGTAGAGAACAAATCTTGGGATCAGATTCCAACAAAAGTAACAATTTGCGTGTTTCATCCATGGTAATATATCTAAATTAAAGAAGAGACATTTTTAGGAATAAATTTAAGTCTGTGCTTTTAACCACCACCCCTAAAAAAGTCCAAACTGAGTTATGAAACATTTTAGGTAAGGGATAAAGACTTTGGTAAGAAGAGATTATAAAAATTTAATAATTAAGGTGAAGTGCTCAGGTTTGGGCCTTGATTGCTAGGACCACCTGGAGCTCAGATAGGAGCCCGGCGCCACTCCAGACAGGTAGAACTTAGAACAGATTGACTATTGGGTTGCTGGACAATTGATTCACTGGTTTGTGGCAGAGGGTCTGTTGGCTGGTAGGCTTAGGTCTAAGCCCTTAACCCTTGCAGGGTGTGCCTGTCTGGGCCAGGTCGCCCTTCCCAGTTGCAGCCGGAAGCGGCTCTGGCTCTGGCACCATAGTGAGTTCATGTGTGGGGTACTCAGGTTCAGGCCTTGCTTGCTAGGACCACCTGGAGCGTGGATAGGAGCCCCGAGCTGCTCCAGACAGGTACCGATCCCCCCCTCCCCAACTGGAATTGAGGAGAGAGTATCCAAGTGGATTTTTCTGGAGAACCCTCAGAACAGGAAGGGAAGAGTGACATAGACTTCCAATATCCAATATATAAACAAAATTGAAAGTCTGAAACCTAGACAAAAGCATCGGAAAGAGGCAAGTAAAAGAAAACAAGCCTTCAACATAGTGAAAAGACATTTGTGATAGGCATTGGAATACAGGCAAAAAAAAAAAAAGGGTAACATGGGAAAGGTGCAGGATAATTCCACACCAAGCTCTACCAACACTGTAGGAGATAGCTACAGTGGGATCCCCCTGGAAGTGACCCAAGAAACAGATCTTAGAGGAATAATTGCAGACCTATGCAGAGAAATTAAAGAAAATAAAGAAGTCAGAGAGCTAAAGAGAGAGAATGAAAAACTCAAAAAGGACCTAGAAGGATACAATGACAAATTTCGGAAACAACTAAAGGAAGAGAATGGCAAACTCCAGAAAGAACTAGAGGAAGAAACAAACAAACTCCAAAAGGAAGTAGAAACACTGAAAAAGGAAGCCAACCAGCAAAGTAAGGAGCACCAAGACATTGAGAAGCTCAAAAAGGAAATGGAAATATTAAAGAAAACACAAGATGAAATGAAAAAGGAAATACAACACTCATCCAACCAAGAAGAATAGAAAGGAAAAAGCCTCAGAAGTAGAATGGAGGAAGCAGAACAAAGAAAATCAGACCTGGAAGATAAAACAGAGCAACTAAAAAGCTCAAATAAAGATTATGAAAAATTTAAAAATACACAATAGAACAACCAGGAAATATGGGACATTATGAAAAAAAAATCAAACCTCCGCATCATAGGAATAGAGGAAGGAGAAGAATCTCAAGAGAATAGCAACTGATTCAGGGCTTCAACAGAATAAATAGGTGAAAATTCCCCAAACTAAAATAGACAACCCTTCAAATACGAAGAAGCACATAGACTCCAAATAGACAAGATCAAAAAAAACATCCATATCAAATAAAAAAAAAAAAATGCTAGATGCCCAAAACAAAGACAAAAATGTCTGAGGGCTAAAAAAAAAAATAAAATACTCAAGATTCTTACAATGGGAAAACCACATCAGAATTAAATACTATCTCCTTCATTCAAACATATGAAAGAAGAAGAACATGGAGCAAAGCATGTCCCAGTGTTAAAGGACTATGGATGACAACCCAGAATACTTAACCAGCAAAAATGTTGATGTTTAGTGAAGGAGAAGAGAAAAATCTTCCATGACAGTAAACAGATTATAGAATACATGTCCCGAAACCACTCTTCAGAAAATACTTGAGACAATTCAAAGGGCAGAAGAGAGTACAACTATCCTCAGCACCTAGGAAAGAAACTAAAAAAACATAAACCATAGAGTAGAATCAGAAAGATATCAAAGTCCAAAGTGGGATAATAAGTGGAAAAAGGACAAACATCCATCTTTCAATTATAACCTTAAATATTAATCGACTAAACTCCCCCAATCAAAAGACAAAGACTGGGAGGAATGGAGTAGGAAACAAATCCATCTATATGCTGTCTACAAAGAACCACATCTCAATTTTCAGGACAGGGAACAACTTAAGGTGAAGGGATGGAAGAAATATTCCAAGCAAAAAAGAAAGCAGGGTTGGCTATCTAATTTTCAGCAAAATAGACTTCAAAGCAAAAAAAGCAAAAGAGACAAGAGGGCATTAAAATCTTTATTAAAGGAACAATTGACGATGAAGTATCTCACAGTCATGAATATGTACTAGCACCAAACTCCAGGTGCACCAAACTTTATAAAGACAACTTGATTCTTCAGGACCTCAAAGGCACAGAATTAATCCCAGCAGGCCTAATAGTAGGGGACTTCAATACCCCACTAAGTCCTTAGAAAGATCAACAGGACAAAAGAATAAACAGAGAGACATCGAGACTGAATGATACAATACAACCAATGGACCTCACAGACATCCATTGAATATTCCACCCAAACCGCCCAGAGAATACACTTTCTTTTACCGCACACACCATGGAACATTCGCCCAAAACAAGACCATAGATGGGACTATCGGAAAAAACTCCAACAAATACAAAAATATTGATATAATTTCATGCATCCTGTCGGACCACAGTGCATTAAAGCTGAATATCAACATCAGGTTAAGACCTACAACCTACACATGGAACTAAACAACACTCTACTGAATAAGAATGGGTCAAGGAAGAAATAAAGAAATAAAAAGAATTCCTGGAGCTGAATGACAATGATAATACAACACAACAAAAAACCTATGGGACAACTTTAAAAGCAGTCCTAAGAGGGAAGTTTATAGCTCTAAGTGGCCACATCAAAAAAAAAAAAAAAAGGGGTAGCTGGTAGAGATGCCTGAGGTTGAAAGCAAACCAACTGCCTGCAAGAGGACCCGGTTTGATCCCAGCACCCACTGGTGGCGAAGAACCATCTGTAACTCCAATTCCTCAGGAGAAACCCCAGTTCCAGCGGGAATCGGCAAGACCTCTTCTGACCTCCCGGCAGCACTGCACAACAGGTGCACAAACTGCTATGCAGACAGTACATTCATACACATAACAAAACATGAAATAAATAAAATTAAAAAAAAAAACAGAAAGAGAACAGTGAATGATCTAACACTGACAACTGCAGCTAAGAATACTTTAGAAACAACAACAAATGAAGCCCAAACACACACAGCAAAGAAGAAATAACAAAAATCAAAGCAGAGATCAATGAATAGAAACCAAACATAAAAAAAAAAAATCAATGAATCCAAAAATTGGGTTCTTTGAGAGAATAAACAAGAAGAGAAGACCTCTAGCCCAGTTACCAAAAGAAAGAAGGAACAACTCCAAATCAATAGAAAGCTGTGATGAAAGGGGAAACATCACAACAGACAATGAAAAGTCCAGACAATCATACGGGAAATATGTTCAAAAACCTATACTCTACGAATTTGAAATCCTAGAAAGAAATGGATGAATATTGAAATCCTGGGAATCACAAAGATCAAAGCTCAACCTCGAAGAGATTGACAGCTTAAATAACCAATAATATAGGAAGAAATTGAAGATGTAAAAAGAAGAGCCTCCCACCAAAAAAATGCCCAGGCCCAGATGGTTTTCGAAAATGCTAAATTATAAATAAAAGATGTCAAAAAGACTTAACAAACCATTACTACTCAAGTTGTTAGAGAAAATACAAATGGAGGGAGTTGCTCCTAGATTCCTTCTATGAAGCACAGCATCACGCTATTGCCAAAACCAGGCAAAGATACAACCAAAATGGAGAACTATAGACCCATTTCCTTAATGAAAAAATATGCAGGAAAAGTCTAAAAAAAATATTGCAAATCACATACAGACCCCTCAAGAAGATCATACATCATGACCAGTTGGATTCATACCAGAAATGCAAGATGGGTTCAACATACGAAAATCAATAAATAGCACAAACCATAAATGGACTAAAGCACAAAACCATACATCATCTCAAGTTTCGCAAAAAAGCCTCTGACAAATCCAGAATACCTTCATGCTTAAAGTCCCTAGAGGGAATTGACTGGGGGGGAGCTTCGCAATGTATCCAGTTACATATAACAGGAAACCCATAGTCAATAGCATCCTAAATGGGGATATGAGAGAAGCAATAGTCTCCCTTAAAAAGAGGTAGGAACAATGGCAGAAAAGAGGCTGGCCCGGGGGGGGCCCCCGTCACCCCCCCACCCCCACTGACCCTTTTCAATATGTGCTTGAAAAACCCTTGCGAGGGCAATAAGGCAAGAAAAGGAAATTTAAAGAGAGTTCTAATCGGAAAAGAGGATCAAGCTATCCCTGTTGTTGATGACATGATCGTTTACTTAAGGATGTTAAGAACTCCACCAGAAAACTCCTAGAAAAGAATTAAGAGCTTCAGTAAAGTGGCAGGATTTAAAATAAATCTAGAAAATTAGTAGCC
>VZQC01012909.1:268860-292816 GCA_009823505.1 Rhizomys pruinosus
AGAGAGAGAGAGAGAGAGAGAGAGAGAAAGGAAGGAAGGAAGGAAGGAAGGAAGGAAGGAAGGAAGGAAGGAAGGAAGGAAGGAAGGAAGGAAGGAAGGAAGGAAGGAAGGAAGGAAGAATCTAGGGTAAGCAAGACGGCTCAGAGGATAAAAGGACCTTGCCACCTAACCTACAACCTAAGTTCCATCCGGGGACCTACAAAGTGGGAGAACTGACTCCTGAAAATTACCCTCTAAGCTCCACTAAGGCATGCATGCTTACACACCTAAAAAAAACAGACTGATAATTTCTTAAAGGAAATCAAGACAAAGGATTACTAATGCAGGTGCAAGCCATTTAGAAGTGACTTTTTCCATAAAGTCCAAGGATGAAATATTTGAATGAGTAAAATCCTACTGAAAAAGGTGACTAACAAGTCCTTAGAAATATCTGGATTTGCCCTGCATGGTGGCACACGCCTTTAATCCCAGCACTCCGGAGGCAGAGGCAGGGAATCATTGTGAATTCAAGGCCAGCCTGGTCTACATAGTGAGTCCAAGGCCACCTGGGGCTAAAGGGAGACCCTGCCTCAAAAAAGACCAAAAGATAAAAATAAATATCTGGACTTTTGGAAGTATAGGCTTTCAACTCAACAGATCTTCTTAGTGCTTAGTTGTTGAACAAACTGATGTACCTCCACAAAGTGCCATTTTTCTTCATTAAACATTCTATGTTCATCTTTTTCTCTCATGCACTACGGTGAAAAGGTAGATAATATTGATCTGTTTCACATTTTAAAACTTTAAAGTAGTTTATCTTGACAGTATTACACAAACAAAGCTACTGACCAAAACGAAATAAGAACCTACACCTGGGGCTGGAGAGGTGGCTCAGCGGTTAAGAGCACTGACTGGCTGTTCCTGTAGACCAGCACCTAGTGGCTTCTAGCCAGTAACTCCAGTTTGAGGGCACCAGACACCCTCTTCTGTCTCCAAAGGCATTTCACACATACATGCATGCAATAGATGCATACACACATAAAAATAAGTTAATATTTAAAAAAAGAAAAACCCTACACGCAAGCCAGTCGATGTGGTGCATGTCTTTAATACCAGAGGCAGGTAAGAGCTGAGTTCCAGACCAGTCAAGCCTAGAATACATAAGACCTTGACCTGCCCCCTAAAGCAAAAAAAAAAGAAACTGCACAAAAAAGTCCTATACCTAACAAAAATATCCTCTCAGACAATGTCATCCTCAACCTCTTCTCTTCCCATCCAAAGTTCTCTTTCTACCCTGCCCCCTTAGCTGATTTCATTAGCCCTTACAGGATTTACTGAAAAGTCCCTTCAGTTCATATTTACATAGACAATTTTTTTTTCCTGGTCTTTTTGAGACATGGCCTCCCTGCATAGTCCCAGCTGTCCTGGAACTCAGTATGTAGACCAGGCTGGCCTTGAACTCACAGAGATCTGCCTGCCTCTGCCTCCCGAGTGCTGGGATTAAAGGTATGCACCACCATGCCCGGCTACATAGACACTTTTGTATAAATAAGTTTTTCTCCTGCTTAAAAAGACGATGGCTTTTCTTCATCTACAAAATAGATGATCTTCAGTTAGACTCTATCCTAGCATTCCAACCGTATCCCCAGGTCATTCATCCTGCTTCCCAAAGTCGGCGATCCGCAGTCCTTCAGATTCAGAATCTGTCCGCCCCGATTCCTAGGAAAGTCCTAGTGATCACACCACCCCACCTCCAACCCGAATGCCACTTCTTCCGTGAAACCCCACGGTGACACCACTGCTCTTGTGTGTCCTCACACCCTGCTGTCGACTGCATGTCGTGCACACTAATGATTCCCTTGTAACTACAGCATCCAGGCTAGACAAGGCAAAGAAGACAGGAGCAAGGATTCTGGGATTCAGTCCCCAAGCGACTCCACGGTAAACGCCGCCTCAGCGGCAGGACCAGCTGCAGAGTTCTTTCCCACTCTTCAGTACCAACGACCTACAGGGTTCCGCCGTCGGGTTCACTTCCCCCAGCAGCCCAGAGCACCCAGCCACCGGCGGGGACCAACCCTGCTCAGGCGCTCGTTACCCACCTTGCCTCCCTGGGGCCTGTGGCCTCCTTTGGGGAACAGGAACACTGCGCCCCACAGTTGCTGCCACCAGCGCTGCCACGCCGCCGGCCTGGGGTCTGTAGTTGGCACTTACAGCCCGGCTCCAAGAAGCGCCCCGAGAAGTGCCACCCCGCCTCCCGGACGTTGGGGTCGCGGGAACCTAGGCGCCAAGCTCTCGCTGGGAGAAACCGTAGGGCGCGCCGCGCCTGCTGATTGGCCAGAAGCCCGGCCACCCCTACAGATTGGCCAGAATCCCGGTCAATCTCTCGGCAGAGGCGGCGCTAGCAGGGTCCCGCATGTCGCCTGGGGAGTGCTGCTGTAATAGCCAATCCGAGCCTGGCATAGGACTTGGGTTCCACCAATCCCAAGAACTCTGGGCGGCACCACAGCGCCGGGGATCCGCTCCGCAAGGATTTAAACCTTCATTCAGTCTGTCGACTGTTAGGTTCCGGGGCAGGGTGGGCGGGCACGCGCAGTGAAAACCGGCTGACCGGCAGGGAGAGCAAGCGGGGAATGTCTCTCTGGCTGGCCTGGTGGGTCTCCCATGCAATCCCTGCGCTCTCCCGAAGATCGCCGAGAGTTCGAGGCCAACCCGGACTGCACAGAGACAAAGATTGGCTTGTGGTTCAGTTACGTCACGGCTGTGATGACAGCATTCCAGAGAGGGAAGCCGGAGGATCAGGAGTTCAAAAGCAACCTGGCTTGGGGGGCGGGGGTTTCCAAGTCCTTTAATTAAATGTATAGAAATAGATTCGTTTTATTCTAATTTATTTCCCAAGTAGAAGCCTTCCGATTTATAGAGCAAAAAAGAGTGTGGCTATTTAGACTAATTTTTCAGTGCTAATGTGGGTGAGTTGTGTTTGCACGTGTGTGTTCGGGTGCACTTGCGTTCGTGTGTGGAAGCCAGAGGTCCAGTTTGAATATCTCTTGAGACTTCTGGAGCACTGTAATTTGTTTTTTAATTGTCGTTTAAATAAAGAGTCGACCCTCCTTTTCATGAGCTAGAAAGGGCTCCGCGGTTAAGTGCACTGGCTGCTCTTGCAGAGGACCGGTTCACAGCACCACTTGGTGACTAACAACCATCTGTGATTCCAGTTTCCGGGCATCCGGCGCTCCCCTCTGACCTCCGTGAGTATTGCACGACACGGGTGCACTTATGTGCAGGCAAAATACTCACAAAACAAACATTTTAAAAAGAAAATATTCACATTTATCATGTTAGGGAAAAGGTAACTAATGTGTACTTAGGACTGTGTTAACAAACTGGATTTGTGTATTTTAAAAAGAGAGTAGTTGGGCTGGAGAGATGGCCTAGCGGTTAAGAGCGCTGACTGCTCTTGCAGAGGACCTGGGTTCGATCCCCTTCACCCACACTGTGGCTGAGAACCGTCTTTGACTCCACTTCCAGGGGAATCCGACACCCTCTTCTGACCTCCGTGGCATTGCACGACCTACTTGCTGACAATACATTAATTACACATAAAAAATAAAAAAATAAAACATTTAAAAAGACAGTAGACAAAAAGTAACCTAAATGTGCCCAGCCTGGTGGCACATGTCTTTAATCCCAGCACTTAGGGAGCAGAGGGCAGAGGCAGGCAGATCTCTGAGTTCAAGGCCAGCCTGATCTACACCTGGTCTACATAGTTTCAGGCCAGCTGGGAAAAAAAGACCAAAAATCAAAAAAAAAAAAAAAATCTAAAAATGCATTAAATATTAGAGTTAGTAGTGTATCAGTTAATAGTGTTCATTAAAAGAAATTACATTCTAGCCAGGTGTGGTGGTGCACGCCTTTAATCCTAGCACTTGGGAGGCAGAGGCAGGCGGATCTTTGTGAGTTCAAGGCCAGCCTGGTCTACAGAGTGAGTTCCAGGACAGCTGGGATTACAGGGAGACCCTGTCTCGAAAAGACCCCCCCCCCAAAAAAAAAAAAAAAAGAAAAAGAATTTGGGGCTGCAGGGATGGCTCAGCAGTTAAAAGCACTGATTGCTCTTGCAGAGGACCTGGGTTCAATTCCCAACACCCACATGGTAGAGGCTAAGAACTATTTTCAGTTCCTGGGGATCTAACATCCTCTTCTGACTGCTGCAGGTATTGCATGACACAGATGCAGATAAGTGCTCTAGTACTGAGTTTTGTCCTCAGCTGTTTGAGTTTTTTGTTTTGTTTTTTTTCTGGGACATGGTTCTAGTAAGTTTCTTAGGCTGGTCTAAAGTTAAAACTTGCTATATAGCTCAGGCAAGTCTAGAACTTGCAATCCCGGCCTGGCCTCTTGTGTAGCTAGAATTACAGGTATCCCTCCACGCCCACTGGTTCACCTGTTTTAAATTCTTCACTGCCACTCTCAGCGACACTTAAGAGAGCTTTGCTCCACCATGATGGTACCAGATAACCTGACCAGCCTTGGAGAACATCTAAGACAAGCGTCAGTGAACACCACATAACCTTGCTCACTTAGGCCATGTGAAGTGGCATTTCTCCCTCCTGGCTTAGCAGAAAGCTTGGAATTGGTGCAGGAGAGGCCAGCGGTCAGTAAGGCCTGTGACTGGTGAAAGTGGAAGCTGTACTGCTGTGACTGATACAAATACAAGTCTTCATGCTCATGCCACACCTCTATCACATACTCCTTGCTATTTAACCAGACTAGTTTCACTTTTTGAATCAACGAGGAAGCACCCCCCTGGTATGGCAATGTTAGACTCAACAAAAGGCTTCTGAGAAATGAAAAAAATCATTGGCTTCATTTTAGAATTAGAATGACTTGGGTTATAGTTAGAAGAGCTGGGTGACAGCAAAGCGTGTATTTGCAGGTGATTCAAAATATTTCCTTGGTAAGCTGGGCATGGTGGCGCACGCCTTTAATCCTAGCACTTGGGAGGCAGAGGCAGGCGGATCTTTGTGAGTTCAAGGCCAGCCTGGTCTACAGAGCAAATTCCAGGACAGCTTGGGGCTACAGGGAGACCCTGTCTCAAAAAGACCCAAAAAAAAAAAAAATTTCCTTGGAGCTGGGCATGGTGGCACATGCCTTTAATCCTAGCAGTCTGGAGGCAGAGGCAGGCAGATCTCTGTAAGTGCAAGGCCAACCTGATCTACAGAGTTCCAGGCCAGCTGGGGCTACAGGGGAGACCCTGTCACAAAAGACCAAAAAAAAATTTCTTTTTCTTGGAATAATGGTTGAGTTCTACAAGCCCTAATTGTGCCCTTAGTCTCTCTGAAATTGATTTTCCTTATTTACATATTGTACATTATCATGAAAGAGTTAATGGCTAGTATCAAAGTTAGTTGAAAGGCCTGCCAAAACAACATTAGTTTAGGTACACTGCAATCAACTATATTAGTAAAGGAGCAACACCATCATGTATTAGAAGAGCTTGAATGAACTAATAAGTTAAAAAAGTCATTAGTTTAATCAAATAAACTGTATAAATGCTACAAAGGGCACGCTGCACTAAGCTTTGTGTTAGATGACACAGCACGCATAGAACAAGGAAAGTGCTATTTTATAGCCAGGTAGTAGGTATCCAAAGCCAGTATGAATTATTGGTAGATAGCCTGCCAGGTTAGATAGACTGACTGTTGACTATGTTCTTTGCTCTTTGTTTACACACATTATATGTCCAGACCCTGGATTGCTATGGCTACTGACATTTACAGGGAAAAACTCTCATTAGGGCACAAAAGCATTTCAAGCATTAACTTGGTGGCTGTAGCTTAGTATAGTACTTGCCTAGTATGCATGAAGTGCTGAAGCCCTGCATACAAAATGAAAACTGGGGCTGGAGAGATGGCTCAGCTTAAGAGCACTGACTGCTCTTGCAGAGGACCCGGGTGCGATTCTCAGCCCCCACATGGCGGCTAAGAACCGTCTTTAAGCCAGGTGTGGTGGTGCATGCCTTTAATCCTAGCACTTGGGAGGCAGAGGCAGGCAGATCTCTGTGAGTTCAAGGCCAGCCTGGTCTACAGAGTGAGTTCCAGGACAGCTCTCTACAGGGAGACCCTGTCTCAAAAAGACCAAATAAATAAATAAATAAATAAATAAATAAATAAATCTCAAAAAGACCAAAATAAATAAATAAATAAAATAAAATAAAAAATAAAAAAAACACAAAACTACCCTGTTTGTGGTACTTTGCTATAGTACCACAAACGGACAAAGATACTAACATCAATTGTTTTCTTTTTAGTTTTTTTTTTTTTTTTTTTTCTTTTTGAGACAGGGTCTCCCTGTAGCCCCAGCTGTCCTGGAACTCATTCTGTAGACCAGGCTGGCCTTGAACTCACAAAGATCCACCTGCCTCTGCCTCCCAAGTGCTAGGATTAAAGGTGTGTGCCACCACGCCCAGCTAGTTTTTTTTTTTTTTAACGTGTAGGAATGTACTGTCTGCATGTAGGTCTGTGTACCCGTGTTGTGCAATGCCTCGGAGGTCAGCAGAGGGTGTCAGATTCCCCTAGAACTGGAGTTAAAGCGGTTCTCAGCAGCCATGTGGGTGCTGGGGATCGAACCCGGGTCCTCTGCAAGAGCAGTTGGTGCTCTTAAGCACTAGGCCATCTGTCCAGCCCCTTCTTTTCTTTTTAGTTTTTAAAGAATGGAATGTCCCAGGATGTTCTTGAACAGACAGTGTATCTGAGGACGACCTTGAACACCTTGAACCTCCATGTCTTCAACCTCCTGAGTGCTGACATGATGGACATACACCACTATTCCCAGCTTTGAACTTTTTTATTTTTATTTTATCTGTATAAGTGTTTTGTCTGCATGTGTGTAATGCTTGTGGTGATCAGAAAAGGGTGTCCGATCTCCTGGAACTGGAGCTACAGATGATGATCTGGAATTTTTTCTTTTTCTTGGTATTTTTCTGTGACATGGTCTTCGTGTTATAAAATTTCATGGTGTCTGCTAACAAGCTCACTGCGAGAATTTAAAGAGTGACTGTTACCAGGAACAAGGAAACTGGAAGAGTTCTTTGTCTTCTTCCTTGTTCTCTTAGCAGTTTCCCCAAACTACCTAACTGTCCCTTTTAATTTGGACTTCTGAGGTAAGCTATACTAATGTTTGTAAAAACAACTAGTTGGACTGGTGAGATGGCTCAGTGGGTAAAGGCACCTGTTGCTAAGCCTGATGAGCTGAGTGAGCTGAGTTTGATCCCAGGATCCAGATGGTAGAAGAAAGCCGAATCCTGCAAGTTGTCCTCTGATCATGCTCATGCTATAGCACACCAACCCACCCACATACACATACACACCAACACAAATATAAGTAAATGTAATTTAAAAATAAAAATTGATGTTTTGTTCTTTTCTTTTTTTTAAAACTTTTTATTTTATTTTATTTATTTCTGTATGTATATGAATATACTGTCTGCATGCAGGTCTGTGCACCCGTGTCGTGCAACGCCGCAGAGGTCAGAAGAAGGTGTCGGATTCCCCTGGAACTGGAGTTCTCCTGGAGTTGGAGTTTCAGACGGTTCTCGGCCGCCATGTGGGCGCTGGGGATCGAACCCGGGTCCTCTGTAAGAGCGGTCGGCGCTCTTAACCGCTAGGCCATCTCTCCAGCCCTGTTTTGTTCTTTTCTTAAATATTTTAGACACTGGGTGTGGTGGTGCATGCCTTTAGTCCCAGCACTCAGGAGGCAGAGACTGGTGGATCTCTGTGAGTACAAGGCCAGACTAGTCTACATACCAAGTTCCAGGCCAGCTACAGGGAGACCCTATCAAAAACATAAAAAATATATATATTTTACATGTATGAGTATATTGTCTGCATGTGTTTAAGTGCACCTGTGTTGTACAATGCCCAGGGAAGTCAGAAGAGGGTGTTGGATAACCCTGGAACTGGAAATATAGATGGTTGTTAGCCACTATGTGGGTGCTGAAAACCGAACCCAAATCCTATGCAAGAGCAGCCAGTGCTCTTAACCACTGAGACATCTCTCCTGCCTGTTTTGTTCTTTTTAAATATATTTCATGAGACAGGATCTCCATGAAATGACTCATGTCCCAAAATGTTATCATGTGACTAGTTCAGTCCTGTACAGTGTCTTTCAAGGAACTTTTAAGTCTAGAGTGGTACTGTGACGGAAGTAACAAGAGCTTGGTGAGGGTGAGAAGAAAAAAGAGGTGCAGCCAACCTAGTTTGAAGAGCTCAGAGAACACTTCCTGGAGGACATAAAACCCAAGCTAAATCATGAAAAGTGAGTAGAACAGCCAGCCAAGCCGAGGAGAGTGAAAATATGGGAACAAGCATCTGTTGCTAAAGGAGAATTTTTCTTTTTTTTTTTTTTTTGAGTGTCTCACTATGTAGCTCTGACCGGCCTAGAATTTGATATGGAGCTCAGGGCGGAAATAGGGTCTCCCTATAGCTCTAGCTGGCCTGGAACAACTTTCCATTTTTTTTATTTTATTATTTAAATATTCTGTTTTTTTTGTTGTATGAGTATTTTCTGTCCGTGCTGTAGTAAGGCACGTCTGGTGCCATTCGTGTGATGCCACAGAGGTCAGAAGAGGGTTCTCGATTCCCCAGGAACTTGCAAGTTCTCTGGAATTGGAGTTACAGACGTTCTCAGCGCACATTGTGGAGGTGCGGCTGGATATCAAACACCGGGTCCTGCTGACTAAGAGCTAGCGAAGTGCTCTTATGCGCGGCGTATGGCTCAGTCATCTGCTCCAGCCCTCGGCCCTGGCCCTTTCAACTATAATAGACCATGGTTTGGAGCTGTTTTTCACACGGATTCTCCTGCCCTCATGCTTACTATGGCACTCTCTGGGCTCTCAAGTGCTGGCGAACTATACAAGATGAGTGCCACATAAGTCCTTGAGCCCCACGGTTGGATTATGAACACCTCATCAAGAATGCGTGCCTGCCTAGTGCGTAGGCCCGAAAATAAAAGGGTGTGTCAGCCGGGTCTTGTGTGGCACATATAGCAACTTTCAATTAACGCCAGAACACTCATGGATACAGAGGATAGACGGGAGGATAAGCATGATCTCTGTGAGAATTGAAAGTGGCCGGCAGCCTTTGAGTCATACGAGACGAAGCCGCCAGGGACGGAAAGAGTGGCGATCAACAGGGCAGACACGCGCTGAGCCGCGTCAAGGATAAAACATCAATAAAAAGTAAAAAAAAGGTGGGACAAAGAACTAACAACAGTGTGTTGCCAATAACATTGGGTGACTGGCCAAGAAGCACGAAGAAATAGAATAGAAATAATTAGATGAATATATATTTAAAAGCCAGGTCACTACGAGTGGCCACTGACCTATATTTCATTCGAAGCCACTCTATAGGAGACCGGAGTAATCATATAAGGTTCGGAAGATAGTGGGAAAGCGAGGGGGCACCATGACTGCGGTCTGAAGATAGTAGGGTCGGAAGGAGGTGTTCGACTGGCGCCGAAGGCCGCCGAGAGGCGGGGTGACATAAAACAGTAGAACATGGGAGGTCACGAGAGGGACAGCTAGGAGCTACGAGGGAGTGACCGCTGGGTATATCTCAAGATGGAAAAGTCCAAAACAAGGAAAAGAGGATTGCAGCAGGAGGAAAGCCAGAGGAGGCCAATGCTAGCAGGGTGTCAGCATCTTCTTTCAGCACTGGCGTCTCTAGACTTAGTTCAGTATCCGCTAAGATTGTGATGGCTGTGCGTCATCTCCCGTTTGGAACTTCATAATACAGCCTGAATATAGTAGGGCCTCATAAAATAACACTCCCATGCGCACTCACTGTGACAGATATGCTGTGAGACAGTTGAGTATCGGCGAGATAGATTTTTATACAAACTCAGAGATGCTAGCGTCGTCATAAAAAGATAACTGGAACGAGATGCTTGCCGGGGTCAACCAAGGACGAGAGGGAGTGGGAGTGGGCGGTAGGTAGTGGAATCGCTCGGATAGGTCTTGATCATCAATCAGAGGTACCGCTCACCGACATCAAAAGCCGCTGATTCTTCGAGGCGTCAAGGTTACGACAACTGCAGTGACATTTGGAAGGACCTCACGATACACACTAACTAAGAACGTCCACGCTCGCAAATGTAAGAATTTACAGTAACGACCAAAGAGATACTATGACGTGAATACCGGTGATAGCGATAGAACTATGAAACTAGACCACGTGCATGGTGAGGTGTGCTGCCGCAGTCGTAAACACGCGGCTCTTCATCTAACTTGGCTAAAGCTTGCGCTTCCACGACTCCATAGCGATAGAGCCCTCAAGAAGGACCTCGCGATGCGAGGCACCCAGTTCTTGGCTAAGCATAACTGGTTAAAAAGGGTTGAACGGCGTAGAAGGGCGAAAGTGCGGAGGATAGGTAGAGTGTTACAGTAGGCGATTAATCCATAGCGGAGAGCAGCCATCCGAAGCAGAGGCACCCGGTATCGACTGTGGGAGCCAAGAAATCTCGAGGGAGAGCACGACACTCAGAGAGTGGGAAAACTTCGTCTGCGAGCACCCACAGGGAACCACTAAACTGAGGCTATGTAAAAGGGGATGATGCCAAAAGTGACATGCGCAGAATAGGAGTACTCCACGACAGGCACACAGGGACAGAGAGTAATATCCTGGTACATAGGATCAAGTACTCTATCCCTGACATGCTCCCCGACCTCGGCGCATATTCGTGATGGGCACCTGGTATAGTTCATACCTCGATAAACTTATCCGAGTACTGTTAGGTCCTAGCGGAGAATATTGTCTGCTTTGGTGCATGAAGATGATATATTCCGTAGTAAGATTGAGTGATCGATTATGATGTGTCGAGACTAGGTTATAGCTCGTCGGCACATAGGAGTTAAGTCGACGGGATTTTGGGGAACGGCTCCCGAGACGGGAGAGTATTAGATTCATTTCAGGCCTGGCACATCTCCTATCGGAATAGAGATTCGGGTAGGTGTGGCTGTCCGTTCTGTCAACTAAGGAGCGTAGTGTCAGGATTTCAGCTAAGAGTCAGCTGAAATTGATATAGACTAGTACTAAGCATCTATCCGTTAGAAGAAAGGTGAATCTTTCTCGATCGTAATAACCATATATTACATGATAAACATAGTATGCTAAAGGTTTCCGATATGTAAATGAACGAACCACATAAATCTTATAATTGCTGATATGGAGCATGTTACGGCAAATAGAATGAGTGGTGCGATTTCATCCGGGAGCCCGGAAGCTCAAAAAAACGTGATCAATAGTGACACTCAAGGGTCTAGAAGTCGAGAAAAGTGTAGTTGTCATGCCTTGTTGATACTCACCCGGTATAGTCTGTTAGTAACACCTTGTCTCGAACAAAGTAGACTAGGTACAAGCGAAGGCGAGCAAGTAAAAGGTGATCACTGGATATACAAGAATTATGGCAGTCGGCCAGGACTTTGTTTCAAGTGAGTAGTGACATACAGAATAAATAAAAATAAAAAGGTATAGATGCGAAGAGTGGCACAGGTGCAAGATGCTTAAACAAACGGCGATCAAAAAGAAAGATCATAACAGTACTTATCAAATAAAGATGCATGCGCGTGAGAAACCATCATACCGTCAAAATAGAAGAAAGACCCAGTCTCCAGAAGAAAATATATTTAATAGACTTACAAACAATAGCTGAACAGATATTGAGCAAAAAGTAAAAGAATACATAATATTAAATAAACACATGTGAAATAATGAAAAATAGCAAAAAAAAACGATCCAACCTCATACTACATTCCGAGGCTAACAAACCTACTTTCCTTCTTCAAAGGCATGTGAAATAAAATCTAAATAGAAGAGACGAGAAAGTAGAGGAGTTACACACAGTTAAAAACTAAGAAACAGAGACCAAAATTACGAGGAGAAAAAAAACAAAAAAAAGGGGTAGTAGAATATGAGCGCAATGCGCCGTTGAATACCAGCCACATTCAAGGGCAGGAGGCAATGTGAGTGTCTTTGGTGTAGAGGTATCAAGGCTCTAGATCTGAGCAGGAGTGAGGACTCTCAAGGGGCGCAAGGGCTTGTGAACTGAAATAAATGAAAGAGGGGAGACCCCTGGTCTCAAAAGCAGTAGATACCCCACTCCGCCAAACAGAAGATAGATAAAAGTGTAAAAAAACGAAGAGAGGAGATATCCTTCAGACCAATCATACAATACTATAAGTATAGGTGGTTGTTGTGTATGTGCTTGTTGGTGTACACAAATACCAATTAATCTAATAAAATACAAAGTTATTGAGGATGAGAAAGGGAAAATAGTGTGTATATTAGCTATACAGAAGAATCAGAAAGATCAAACAAATTTTATCAACCACAACAATAAAAGAGCAGAATGAGATTGATCAGCATCAAAGGGGGCAGAAGGAGGTTCAAGCCGCGAGTACCTGAGAGAACCAAAGAATGGATTATATGCAGATGTATTTTTGTAATCTGGCAGAGTAACGACTACTTCATATGGCTTAGACTTGCCCTCTGTCATGATTATAGGGTTAACGATGCTTCAGTCCATTAATACCCAGCAGTCGCGACGAGGAGACCCACAGAGCAGCCACCTGCCCAAAAGCTGGGATGACACAGGTCCACACTGGTGAGACAACTTGGGCCCCTACCTGTATCGAGAACGTGTAGGACAACTCTAAGATAAGGTTTCTCTAGGGCTGGGACTCATATGAGGTATCATTCTCTCCAGTAGACTGATAAAAAGAAGGATTTTTTGATTGAGAGAATCCTGGTGTTGCTTCTTTGACTAGATATGGGTATACCTCCGGAGGAGTGTCCAGCTTCACCCAGGAACGTCTGCCAACACACAAATCGGTGGCTAAATCAGTGAAGACACCCAGGAATCTTATAAGACAAAGACTGCGAGTTATAGGTTATGTGAGCCAGCATAAAAGATGGATGCCAACTGATCAGGCAATGGCTGGAAATACCTTCGCTATCATAAATGACCTTGCGGGTCCAATTATACACCTAGGCGTCAAAAGGTGGGGCAAGGGAGGGGTGCACAAGGTCTTAAGCTGTGGCTGTGGGCCGGACAGATGGCAGGGTCTCTAGTGCCGCAGTTAGTTCCAGCTGGCCGGACGTAAGCTCAATCGCTTAGGCTATAGACCAGGGGTCATCGCCCTGCGAACACAGAAATCCATTGCCTTCGGCCTCACCAAGAGAAGGTCTAGGGATATGTCGAAGCAAACCCCCCGCAGAATAGTGACTGGCACTCTCGTGTGCCCTCTGGTGCAAGCGCCATCGATGGATGCCCGGGGACGTACGTTTTTGCAGCGTCTTGTTATATACAGATTGGCAAGATCAAGTTTCCCCAAGTAGCTTTCTTAAAAGAGTCCTCCCAACAATTTCTAATATAGTAGGTTTCAAGGTANAAAAAAAAAAAAACCACACACACACACACACACAAAAACCCTAAAAACTCTTTATTTATGTATATGAGTGTTTTGCCTACATGGATGTAAGTGCAAACATATGTTGTGCACTGCCTGAAGAGGCCAGAAGAGTATATCAGATACCCAGGAACTAGAGTTTTGGATAGCTGTTAACTGACATGTGGGTGCAAAGAGTATATTAGATACCCAGGAACTAGAGTTTTGGATAGCTGTTAACTGACATGTGGGTGCGAAGAGTATATCAGATACTCAGGAACTAGAGTTTTGGATAGCTGTTAACTGACATGTGGGTGCTGGGAGTGAAACTTGGCTCACTTGGAAGCCAGTCTTCCTAACCACTGAGACATCTCTCCACCTCACTTCCACAGATTCTTTTTTTTTTTTCTTGTTTTTTTGGGACAGAATTTCCCTGTAGCCTATAACCCCAGCTGTAGGGGATCTGATGTACTCTTCTGGCCTCCAGGGGTACCCACAAACATGAAGCATACATTCACACAGACACACACATATACATAAATAAAAATAAATCTTAATAAAAATTAATATGCTTGCCAGGCATGGTGGCACACACCTTTTATCCTAGCACTCAGGAGGCAGAGGCAGCCAGATCTCTGTGAGTTCAAGACCAGCCTGATCTCCATAGTGAGTTCCAGGGCAGATGGAGCAACAGGGAGACCTTATCTCAAAAAAGACCAAAAACCAACCAACCAAACAAAAAACACACACACAAAAAATGCATTCTTACTATACAGCACTAGTACCATAAAAGTCCCATAGTCACAAAATCCCTTCAAAGTAATTATTTTTAATTTATTTTTATTTTATGTATATGAGTGTTTTGCCTGCATGTATGTAAGTGCACCTGTGTGTGAAGGTGTTGGATTCCCCTGAAATGAAGTTACAGGTTGTTAGCTGCCATGTGGATGCTGGGAACCAAACCCTGGTCCTCTGCAAAAGCAGCCAGTGCTTTTAACCTTGAGTCATCTCTTCAGAACCCTCTTCAGAGTAAATTATGTTACAGGTGAGAATACCTGTCTCAGAAAGATGTATTACAATTCCTGTCCTTAAAACTCACCCCCCAACAAAATAAAATAAAACTTACCCCAAACTGGTGTGTTGGTGAATGCCTGTAGTTCCAGCACTCTGGGAGGAGGATGCAGGAGGATCAAATGTTCAAGGTCGTCTTCCACTGTTTCAAGGCTAGCCTGGGATACAGGAGATCCTGTCTCAAAAAGCAAACAGCAAATAAAAAGCTCCTATCCATATGTACTTTCTTATCCTTATAAGCATATTATAAGCATATTTTACTTTTTTGAGACAGGGTCTCCCAAGCCCCCATCTGGCCTGAAACTCCCTATGTAGACCAGGCTGGCCTTGAACTTAAAGAGACCTGCCTACTTCTGCCTCCCAAGTGCTGGGATTAAAGGTGCATTGGCTTAAGAATGCAGATTAAAAAAAAGAAAAAAAGAATGCAGATTTTGAAGATGTGCATATTATTTTGAACTTTACCATCTACTACCTTGTGGTCTTGAACAAAGCACTTCTATTTCCTGGATTTATTTATTCACCTATAATATGATAGTGCTAACGTCACAACATCAGGAAAATTTTATAAGGCAAGGCTAATGTTTAACCAGTATAGAACTGGTAAGCCTGAATTGGCTGTTAAAATATTGGTCTATTTACATTTGAATTGGTATACAGCTCCCTCCCAAAACATTTCCAGTGTCTGCCACCTCTCAGAGAACTTTGAACCTCCCCATGACTCAGCAATTAAAGGATATCTGGTATAGAAAATCCCATAATAGGGGCTGGAGAGATAGCCTAGCAGTTAAGAGCGCCGACTGCTCTTGCAGAGGACCCAGGTTCGATCCCCAGCACTCACGTGGTGGCTAGGAACTGTCTGTAACTCCAATTCCAGGAGAACTCCAGTTCCAGGGGAATCCGACACCCTCTCTGACCTCCGCGGCATTGCACTACACGGGTGCACAAACCTACATGCAGACAGTACATTCATACACATAAAAATAAATTAACAGCAGCTGTGCAAGAATTAAGGTTGACAATTGACAAATGGAACCTCATTAAACTCTAAAGCTTCTGTACATCAAAAGAAACAATCAAGGAAGTGAAGAGAAATCCCACAGAGTGGGAGGAAACCTTCACTGCAGAAACATCTGACAAAGCATTGATTTCCAGAATATATAAACTACTCAAAAAACAAAGAAGAAAGAAAACAAATGACCCACTCAATAGATGGAGCAAAGAGCTGAACAGAGACTTCACAAGTGAGGAATTAGAGATGGCTGAGAAACATCTTAAGAAGTGTTCAACATCACTAATCATTAAGGAAATGCAAATCAAAACCACTTTAAGATATCATCTTACTCCAATAAGACTGGCTAGGATCAAGAAAACAAATGATACCAAGTGCTGGAGAGGTTGTGGGGAAAGGGGAACACTCATCCACTGCTGGTGGGAATGTAAACTCATACAGCCACTATGGAAAGCAGTGTGGAGAACCCTTGGAAGACTTGGAATGAACTTGCCACCCGACCCAGCCATACCACTCCTGGGCATGTACCCTCAAGACTTACGCCACCACAGAGATACATGCACGGCCATGTTTATTTCAAGCTCTCTTCACAATAGCAAAGAGCTGGAACCAACCTAAATGCCCCTCAACTGATGAGTGGATAAGAAAATGTGGTACATCTACACAATGGAGTTCTATGCCTGGTTAAAGAAGATGACATCATAGCTTTGGAAGGAAAATGGCTGGAGCTAGAGGACATCATGCTGAGTGAAGTAACACAGTCCCAGAAAAACAAACTGACGAATGGTATCCCTCATCTGTGGATGCTAGTGCCAATTACCTAGTTCAGCAGGACTGATCCTGAAAAGAAGAGAAAACCAAGAGCATATTCAGCAATGTGATTTAAAGCGCTTCGACGCTGCTCCTCCGCACTCTTCACTTGTTTCGGGCATCCACCCATGTGGCAAACTCTTCCCCACCAGTTTCACCGTTGCTTTACACGGAAGATGAAACTGATTTATAAATTATCTTAGTATAAACAAATAAAGAAGAATTTGTAAAAGGTGAATAAATCAGAAACCATGCTTACCAAAAAATATAAAAAAATAAATTAAAAAAATATTAAAAAAAGAAAAATCCCATTGTTCTAGTTTGTCTTCCATTGCTGTGACAAAACACTCTGACTGACACCAACTTGGGGAGGAAAGGGTTTATTCAGCTTACATCTCCTGGGTCACAGTTCATCACTCAGGGAGCCCAAGGCAGGAACTCAGGGCAGGAACCTGGAGGCAGGAGCTGAAGCACAGGCCATGGAGGAATGCTGTTCACTGGCTTGCTCCCTTGGCTCATGCCCGGCCTGCCTTCTTATATGGTACACAACAACCTGCCCAGGGTGGTACCACTCATTGTGGGCTGGGCCCTCCCACACTGCTTGACAATCAAGACAATATTCCACAGACGTGGTCACAGGCCAATCCAATGGAGCCAATTCCCCAACTGAGGCTCCCTCAACCCAGGTGTGTCAAGTTGACACTAAAGCTATCCAGCACACCCATAATAGAAATATCTATGGAATTATGCTTGTTTTGATTTATTTATTTATTTATTTTGGTCTTTTTGAGACTCCATGAGACTAGGCTCTGTGCCTGATTGACTGAAATATAGAAACCGTGATGCAGTTTTTTAAAAATTTTTTCTGTAAGTGTATTGCCTGCATGTATGTAAGTGTACCTGTGTTGTGCCATGTCCTTGGAGATCAGAAGAGACCATCAAATTCCCCTGGAACTGGAGTTACCAATAGTTGTTAGCTGCCATGTGGGTGCTGGGAATCAAAACCAGGTCCTCTGCAAGAGCAGCCAGTGCTGTTAACCACTGAGCCATCTCTCTAGCCCCCAATACTTGTAATTTCTACTCCCCACTATCAGAATGTTCACTATTAGTACCTAGCCATGATGTGGTAGAAAGAAACCAACAAACCTTGCGTGAAATTCATGATTCTGGCTGAGCAACTGGCCAATAGCCTACATACAATTACCAACCCTGGGAATGAGTCATTTTGAAAAAAGAGCCTTCAGCTCCAAGTTGGCTGCCCAGGCTGATGCCACATGGAACAAAGATGAGCTGTAATTCCAACTGCAGGTCATAAGTAAAATGTTTTGTTGTTTTAACCCATTAAGTTTTGTTGAATAGCAATACATAAGAAGATCACGGTCCAAGGGCCAGCTCTCTAGTTGAAATGTTCTTTTGCCTTATCTTTCCTAGAAGTGACTCCTTGTAAAAGCCTAGGCAGAGATATGTACCTGGGTTTCACTTTTTATCTTTGGACACTATCTTCCTTCACTGCTTAGCATACTTGACAGGTGATAGGGAAGGTGCAGAACACTAAGTACTAACTATATTGTGGTCATGGGCAACCAGGGACACAGAAAAATCGATACATTTTGCCATATGTAAGTAAACAAGGAAATTTTGGGCCTAAACTGTTGAGTAAATTCTTGGTGCTGGTGCTCTACCACGGAAGCAACAAAGACCATCTTTTCTGTCTTTGACCTAAGGCTTTACCTAAAAGTTAGCCAATAGATATATGGTTAAGACATAGACCCCCAAAGTTAAGATCTTTTACCTCCAGTTGCCAGAAGAGATACAGAAGTCCCCTAAGGGAATATGCACAAAAGAAAATCAGGCACATTTGCTTTAATATGATCTTTTTATTTATGTTTTTAAGATTATTTAAATTTTTCTGTTTCTGTATGCACATGCATGCACACCATGGTACACGTGTGCAGGCCAGAGGACAAACCGTGGGAGCAGTTTCCTTCTTTCCACCATGTGAGTTCTGGGGATTGAACTCAGGTTACCAGGCTTGGCAGTGAGTGGCTTAATTTACTGAGCCATCTCACTGGCTCTAAACAACTTAAAAAAAAATCATCCAGTTCTCAGGTTTAGCAAAAAGAAAAAAAAAAGAAAAAAAGAAAAATCAGCCAGGCATGGTGGCACATGCCTTTAATTCTAGCACTTGAGAGGCAGAGGTAGGTGGATCTCTGAGTTCAAGGCCAGCTTGGTCTACATAGCGATGTTCCAGGACAGCCAAAGCTAGAGGGAGACCCTGTCTCAAAAAGACAACAAAAAAATTAATCAGTTGGGTGTGGTGGTGTATGCCTTTATTTTTTTATTTTATTTTTTTATTTTGTATGTGTATGAATGTACTGTCTGCATATAGGTTTGTGCACCCATGTCATGCAATGCTGCCGAGGTCAGAAGAGGGTGTCAGATTCCCCTGGAACTGGAGTTCTGGAACTGGAGTTACAGACGGTTCTCAGCCGCCATGTGGGTGCTGGGGATTGAACCCAGGTCCTCTGCAAGAGCAGTTGATCCTCTTAACCGCTAGGCCATCTCTCCAGCCCCGGAGTATGCCTTTAATCCCAACACTTGGCAGAGGCAGGCCTGTGAGTTCAAGGCCAGCCTGGACTACATAGTGAATTCCCATACAGCTGGGACTACAGAAGAGACCCTGTCTCAAAAAGACCTAAAAGAAAAAAAAATGTATTTACTGTTTCGTGTGTGTGCACATGCATGCCATGCACACAAGTGGTGGTCAGAGGACAACTTTCACAAGTCTGTTCTCTACCCAAGTGGGTTCTACAGGAATCGAACCCAGGTCTTTTTTTTTTAAGTTTTATTTTTAATTTTTTATTATGTGTATGAATGTACTGTCTGCATGTAGGTTTGTGCACCCGTGTCGTGCAATGTTGCAGAGGTCAGAAGAGGGTGTCGGATTCCCCTGGAACTAGAGTTAAAGACGGTTCTTAGCCCCCATGTGGGTACTGGGAATTGAACTCAGATCCTCTGCAAGAGCAGTGGGCGTTCTTAACTGCTGAGCCATCTCTCCAGCCCCATGAACCCAGGTCTTCTGTAAGAGCAGCCAGTGCTCTTAACTGCTGAATCAGCTCTCCTGCCCCAGTATTGAAAATATTTAAATAGCCACATGTGACTAGTAGCTACTGTATTGGACATCATGATTTAAACTTGGCCTTGACTCCTATTCTCTCAATTGTTTTCATTCCTCATCTCCTATCCACTTGTCTTTTAATTTAAATAAATAGTAAGTGGGTTGTTTTGGATGATGTCATCAGTTTTCTGGTTGCCAAATAAAATGTATCTGCACTAATCTGCCTTTAACAGTGTTCACCACTGCCCTAAACATTCCACTCTGAATTCTCTCTTTTAGGAACCACCTTATCCAGATTTTCCTTCTACCTTTCAACTGAAGTTTGAAGAAAAAGAACCACATCTGTGTTAAACATTCTACAAGGCTGACTGACTAGGCCTTCAGTGATTTTGGAGCTAGAATACTGTAGGTCCTAGGCCAAATTATCTTGTACTATCTTAGCTGCTAAAGAGCTATTTACTGCCTTAAGACCTTTATGACTATTAGGTAAGTCCTCTGGCAACCTAGACACCCCTATAGCATGGGGGCGACAGCTTACTGGCTTTGCTGTATGTAACTCTTTTTTAAAAATGTATTGCCATTTGGGAGCCTGAGGCAGGCGGATCTTGTGAGTTCAAGGCCAGCCTGGTCTACAGAGTGAGTTCCAGGATAGCTGGGGCTACAGGGAGACCCTGTCTTGAAAAGACCCCCCCCCAAAAAAAAAAAAAAAAAAAAAAGTATTGCCAGGCCTCGTGGCCCACACCTGTAATCCCAGCACTCAAGGGGACAGGCAGATTTCTGAGAGTTCAAGACCAGCCTGGTATACATAGCGACCTCCAGCCAGCTAGGGTTATAGGGACCCTGTCTCGAAATAAAACACAACCCAAACCCCAAACAGTACCGTAGTACTTATTGATTCGTGTGTTTTGTCTTTTTAAATTTATTTTTTATGTGTATGAATGTACTGTCTGCATGTAGGTCTGTGCACCCGTGTCGTGCAATGCCACGGAGGTCAGAAGAGGGCGTTGGGGCCGGGCGTGGTGGCGCACGCCTTTAATCCTAGCACTCGGGAGGCAGAGGCAGGCGGATCTTTGTGAGTTCAAGGCCGGCCTGGTCTACAGAGCGAGTTCCAGGACAGCTGGGGCTACAGGGAGACCCTATCTCGAAAAGACAAAAAACAAAAAAAAACAAAAAAAAACAACAAAAAACAAAAAAAAGAAGAGGGCGTTGGATTCCCCTGGAACTGGAGTTCCAGACGGTTCTCAGCCGCCGTGTGGGTGTCGGGGATCGAACCCAGGTACTCTGCAAGAGCAGTCGGTGCTCTTAACCACTGAGCCATCTCTCCAGCCCATGTGTGTTTTCTTTTTCAAGTCAGCCGCCTAGCACTGGAACTTGCATTCCTGGCGGTTTTATCAAGCATCTGTAGCACAGACACACACAAAAAAGCCCACTAGGCCCGGCCCGAACTTGCGACGCCGGAAGTACACGCAACGAGGCCCGTCCCTTCCGGTCTGGCGGCTCAGCTGCCGGCGTCGTGGCCCTGCGCCCGCTCGGCCCGCCCCTTCCTCGCCCCCCCGCCCCGCCGGCTGCTGTCAGAGCCAGGGCGTATGCTGAGCTGCTGTCGCCTCCCGCTGCTGCTTGTCCTGGGCCCCACCTTCCCGCCACTGACCCGTGGGCTGCCGCTGCTCTGCCCTCACAGCCTCATGAAGCCTCTGGTCGTGTTCGTTCTGGGCGGCCCTGGGGCCGGCAAGGGGACCCAGTGCGCGCGCATCGTTGAGGTAAGGCCGGGCGGCGGAGGGCCGCGGGAGCGGCTCAGTGTCTGGCCGCGGGAGCCGCCGCGTTGGCGGGCCGCGCCCCTGAGCCTCCGCCGTGGACTACGTGTCCCGGCGGCCACCGCGCGCCCGGACCGAGAGCGCGGAGCCTGGGGTCGCGGGGTTGGCGGGGGCCGCTTTGTTCCCGCGCCCTCTTTCAGTGCGCTCCCGAGACACGTGCGGCTCCTGCCTGGTTCTGCCTTAAGGGATGGCGCTGTCCGTCAGTGTGGCAGAGTGCGGGGAAGGGCGCATTCCGAAGACGGGGACCAGCGCGGGTCTCTGAGCCCTCCCCGAGGCCCTCCGGCTCCCAGCTCTCCTCTTCGGACGGCTTGGGCGCTGGGTCCGTCCGGCCTGGGGACCCGACCCGGATCTTGGAGTTGTTAAAGCCCGGAGAGCGGAGTTCCGAGCTCAGGCTTCAACCTTTGCCCTGCTGCCAACTCACGCTTCTCCTGGAGGAGTCACACCTTCTCTTTGAACCTCAGTTGTCTCGTCTAAAAAAAAAAAAGGAGCTCTGTGCACACTTTGACCGAGAATGTAAAGCACCAGCCAACTCTAAAGTCCTGTTTCATTAAAAAAATAAAAATAAAAAACAATTTGCTTTTGGATAGGCGAGATGATTCAGCGGGTAAAGGCGCTTGCGGCCAAGCTTGACAGAAGCGGTGTTCGATCCCCGTACTTATATGGTGGAAGGCGAGAACTAACTCCCACAAGCTGGTCTCTGACTTCACACGTTTGTGGAGGGCGTGTGCTTTCTCACACAAATAGAGTAGAAAAAAATAGAACATTTTTGTCTTAAGACATAAATTTGCCAGTTCAATTCTGTTAATATTTCAGGCCGTGAGTGACAGGTACAGGGAAAGAGGCAGACTAAAACAGGTATGGGTTCATACCCAGCTCTGCTATTCCTGTTTTTCTAGTCCCAAGTAAGTTGATAGCCACAGTAATGCTGGGAGGAAGCAAGACAGCTAGAGGTGACCAGTGGTAGGGCAAAACACGCAGCTATCACTATTAAAATGATTGCTAAAAAAATTTTTTTGGGGTCTTTTGGAGACAGGGTCTCCCTGTAGCCCCAGCTGTCCTGGAACTCACTAGGTAGACCAGGCTGGCCTTGAACTCACTGAGATCTACCTCTGCCACTTTACCTCCCAAGTGCTGGGATTAAAAAGGCATGGGCCACCACCCACGGAGATAAATTTTTTTGATCAAAATCTTGAAAAAATTTCCCCTTTCCTAGGATATGGCCTATATTTGCTTTTGAGTTTATCATGATAATGGATTCAACTCATGCCCTGTATTTTATTCTGTAAAGAACACCCAGGGGGGAAAAATTGTGTTTTAAAATCATTGTTTTAACAGGTGTTACTGATTATTTTTAGACTCTTTCTCCCCCACAATCGTATTTTTCTCCTTGTTTTTATTTTTGTTGGTTTTTCACTTATTTATTTATTTATTTATTTATTTATTTATTTTTTTTTTTTTTAAATTTTATTTATTTCTGTATGTGTATGAATGTACTGTCTGCATGCAAGTCTGTGCACCTGTGTCGTGCAATGCCGCGGAGGTCAGAAGAGGGTCTCGGATTCCCCTGGAACTGGAGCTCTCCTGGAATTGGAGTTTCAGACGGATCTCGGCCGCCATGTGGGTGCTGGGGATCGAACCCCGGTCCTCTGCAAGAGCGGTCGGTGCTCTTAACCGCTAGGCCATCTGTCCAGCCCCGGTTTTTCACTTTTTTAAAAGACAAGTGACAAGTGAACAATTTCAGGTTTGTTTCATAAGTGAAATGACTTAAAATATAAATGGCATGCTTTTTAAGAGTCAAAACAGATTAGCAGCCCTCTTTTTACTTTTTCTTTGGACATTCTTACTAGGTTGCCCAGGCTAGCCTCTGTATCTGAGCCAAGCTCTATATCTGAGGCAAGGCTTTAACTTGTCCTCCTTCCTTAACTTCATAAATAGCTGGACTACAGGCCTGTCCCACCTGTCTAGATTAAACTGCTTTGAACTTCCATCTTTCCTGACTTGTGGTTGCTGTTGATTCCAGTCGATGTGTTAATTCCAAATAATCTAACGATTGCTTTCCCTAATTGATTAGTAAATGCTGGAATGTCTATGGTCAGTCAAGTCAGGTATATTTTTCTTTTAAGTCTTTGTATTTTTGCTCAATAATCTTATTATGTGGGCTGTTATAAACTGAACCCCAAAAGATGACACATTTTGAAATTAACTTTTTTTTTCCTGTAAGGGAAGGGTTCTGTAACTCAGTGTTAAATTTTCTGACTCATGCCCCAAAAGTTAACTTAGTTCATAGGGTACCAGAAATGTGCTAAAATTGAATTGTCTCTTTGTAGAGAAATTATGCTGATTTCTAAACAGGCTGCCAGAAGTAGTACTATAATGTATTGTTTTGAGGCATGGCCTTAACGTTAATCTAGGCTAGGCTCAAAATCCTGAGGCTAGGATTACAGGTGTGTGTCACCATGCCCTGCCAGAAGTACACCTCCAATTCTGAGCTTGAAGGTGTCTCCATTCTGGGGCATTGTAGTTACATGATGTAACTGGAGGGAAGGTGAGGCAAATTCTACTCTATTACTTGTTCAGAGGAAGAAAAGACACGTGTGATTCCGTTCCTTTTAAAGGGGTCCTACTGGGAAGAAAAGATGTAAGGAAGTTTGGGAATTGACTTTACCCATTTACTTGGAGAATCGGTAAAGTCAATTTCAGCTTTTAATTTTGTCTAATTATTT
>VZQC01012909.1:296026-340109 GCA_009823505.1 Rhizomys pruinosus
ACAAGGTTTCCTTGTAGCCCCAGCTGTCCTGCAACTCCTTATGTACACCATGTTGCCCTTGAACTCATCTGCTTCTGCCTCCTGAGTGCTGGGATTAGAGATGTGCACCACTACACCTGGCTGTAAGGTGACATTTTTTGTTTGTAAGTTAGAAGAGAGAATAGCTTCAGACTATTTACTGTATTTCCCTTTTTTGCCTTTGTTTTAATATATAAAAGTAACATTCTAATCCCGAGGTTGCCAATATTTATTGCTTTCCCATCTCTTTATCAATATTTTTAAAAGGTTATTTTATTTATTTATTTAATTATTTTTTGTCTTTTTGAGACAGGGTCTCCCTATAGCCCCAGCTGACCTGGAACTCACTATGTAGACCAGGCTGGCTTTGACCTTACAGAGATCTGCCTGCCTCTGCCTCCCAAGTGATGGGATTAAAGGTGTGCCCCACTACACCTGACTCGAAAGGCTTTATTTTATGTGCATGAAGGTTTGCATATATCTGTGTATGTTCAACACGTGCATGTCTGTTACCTTTGAAGCCAAAAGAAGGCATTGGATCCTGTAGTTTTCCCAAACCAAGCCTGCTGATTAAAGTGAAAAGGGGGGAGGAGCCAGCAGCGGCTTCTGGAGGGAGCTGGTGCAGAATGCAGCAGGCCAGCTGGCTGTGAGGACTCCACCCCACAGCCCGGTATAGCCTGGCTATCTGCCCAACACAGACCTTGGGGAGCTGGCAATGCCCCATTATGACTGCATTAATTCCACCTGCTGGGGACTTGACAACACCCTGAGACAGAATCCTCAGACTGGTGGCCTCCTGCAAACCTCTGTCCAGCCAAAACCCAGCTGGGAATTGAACTATCTTCTGCAAGGACAGTATGTGCCACTGAGCCATCTCTCCGGTCCCCCCTTTTTTTTTTGGAGGGGGTCACCCAGGGTTTAAATGTAATTTTTTTCAGTGAAACTATGACATTTTTCAAATAGGTCACATTTCTCAATATGTATTCTAACATTTATTAATTTCCAGTTCTGTTATTCTGTATCTATAATTCATCTTCATAATTATTTGATTCCTCTAGCTTACTTGCTTCCCTTTGTTTTTCTTTATTTTTCTTCTTTATTTCTCCCTATATTGGAAGCTATACAGTCTATTCTTTTAGTGGCTAAGAGAGAGGAGAGAGAGAGAGAGAGAGAGAGAGAGAGAGAGAGAGAGAGAGAGAGAGATTCTTGTGCTAGAGATCCATACCAGAGCCTGGTATATGGCTAGGGAAAAAATTTTTTTTTTTGCTTTTTCGAGACAGGGTCTCCCTGTGGCCCCAGCTGTCCTGAAACTCACTCTGTAGACCAGGCTGGCCTTGAACTCAGAGAGATCCACCTGCCTCTGCCTCCCAAGTGCTGGGATTAAAGGAGCGTGTCACTATGCCTGGCGCTAGGGAAACTCTTTATCAATGAACACTCTGGTTCTGGTTACCCTAGAAATTTTAAGCATGCATGTTTAAAGTCTAACATTAATATCCTTATATTCTTCCTCCAAATACACTTTACTTAGCATAACTCTGTTTTCTATCTTGTTTTATTTTCCAGGGTTTTGATACCATATAGATTTTTTTAATATCCACAAATGACATGTTAGTGTTTTGTAACAAATATGTTTGTTTAGAATAATTTTCATGCATACATACTATTTTCTTTACTCGCCACTTATTTCATTCTTTTTGAGATTGTTTTTCTTAAAGTATATCCTTCAGCATTTCTTTAATCAGTGTAAACTTGTGGTTAGGAGCTTTGCTATTTTCTTTTGTGTGGTAAGCTTTTTTCCTCATTCAACCACTGATGGTATCATTCTTCAGGGGTCCTGACTGTGTGGAGCTCATTGAGGCCCACAAGCCTCCATCCTGCTTGGGCCTCAGGCCTTTGTTGTCCTTATGGTACTCACCCCACGCCCACCAATTCCAGGCTATTACTGTCAGTGTTTTAAGGTAGGGAGTCTCTGTGGAAGCAGAGTTTTCATGCCCATTCACTCTGGATTTGTCTTTTCTCAGTATCTAAATCCAAGTTCCTTTTCTGCTAGCATAGCCATGCAGAAAAAACAAAACAAAAAAACCTTTCAGAGTTGGAAGTTGTATATAAAATGTCTTCCATAGGCTCATATGTTTGAGTGCTTGATCCCCAGCTGGTGGCAGTTTTGAAAGGTTTTGTGCTCTTGGAGGTAAAAGTGGGTCACCATGACAGGCCTAGAAGTTTTATAACCCAGGCCCAGTTCTTGCCTGCCTTCTGGCCCAGACAGCCTTCTCACTGTTTCACTCTTGATAGCAGTGAGAAAACTGTTAAGAGTCCTTGCCCTGCACAGGCCTTAGGTTTGCGCTGGAGGCCAAGGGGGGAGAAAACCCTCCAGCTACATGGATACATGTGCTGTGCTATATGGGGGTAGTTTCCTCGGCTAAAACACAATGTTTTTAAAATGTCCTCATCAGTCTGTGTGTGTGTGTGAGTGTGTGTGTGTGTGTGTGTGTGTGTGTGTGTGTGTTTGTGACATTCCCAGCTGGCCTTGAACTCATAGAGATCTGCCTGCCTCTGCCTCCCCTAAGTCAGTCTTTTTTTTTTTTTTAAGTCAGTCTTTTTTAAAAAAAAATATTGCCAGACGTGGTGGCACACGCCTCTAATCTCAGCACTCGCCTCTAATCTCAGCACTCGGGAGGCAGAGGCAGGTGGATTTCTGTGAGTTCAAGGCCAGCCTGGTCTACACAGTGAGCTCCAGGCCAGCTGGGACTAAAGGGGGAAGGCCCTGTCTCAAAAATACCAAAAAATTATTTATTTATTATTTTTACTTTATATGTATGAGTATATTGCCTGCATGTGTATAGGAGCATCCGAGGCATGGAGTGCCCACAGAGTTCAGAAGAGGGTGTTGGATCCCCTGAAACTACAGTTTCGGACAGTTGTTAGCTGCCATTCGGGTGCTAGGAACTGAACCCAGGTTCTCTGCCAGAGCAGCCAGTGCTCTTAACTGCTGAGGCATATCTCCAGCCCC
Organism: Rhizomys pruinosus; assembly: GCA_009823505.1. Classification (NCBI taxonomy): domain Eukaryota; kingdom Metazoa; phylum Chordata; class Mammalia; order Rodentia; family Spalacidae; genus Rhizomys; species Rhizomys pruinosus. The sequence goes on from VZQC01012909.1 coordinate 299,055, forward strand.
CTAACTCAGTCTTTCTTCAATATCATTTATTTTCTTCATCCATATTCTCTTTGAAATCTACTAATTTACACTCTATGTTAAACTTTCATGGACAATTGGTTAATCTAGGCAGCACATTCCAGTTAAAGTGCTAATAGAAGAGATCTGTATTCTCTAAAGACCTCTCAAAGTCACATACAAGTGCAGTGTTTGAACAGTTGATCTTCTGAATTAAAGTCAGCATTTTTTTTTTTTTTTTTTTTTTGAGACAGGGGTCTCCCTATAGCCCCAGCTGGCCTGTAAAGTCAGCATTTTTTAAGAAGTCACTCTAGTGAGACTTTTTGGCCAGGTAAAAGAGAGAAGGCAGAGAGGCTAGCTGTTTTAGTCTTTGTGTCATTTGGGTCAAGTCTTGTTACTTTCAAGCTAATACTTTAGTTCAATAGCTACATAAAAGTGTGTTTTCTTAAAAAAAAAAAAAAAGTGTATTTTCTGTAACATTCCAGATACTTTATCCTGTCAAATCAAGAACATTTTTACAGACTAAACATGTGATAAAACCATTTAGAACTTAATAGAGAATAGGTGTTGCTGACATGGTATTTGCTGACAGTTTTATTCAGCTTGATGTATAAAGTTAACAAAACATCACTTGGATAAAGGAAAAAGCACCATTTATATAATTTACTACTCTCAAAAACTATCACTTTGAGGGACCAGGTCCTGGGAAACATATGTTCTATGCCTAGTTTCTGTCAGTCTTTTCCAAAAGACCTGTAAGTTGGTTCCATTTACCATTAGGATATATCTCATACCAACAAGCAATTATACTCACCTTAGGGTTTGTGAAAGATGGCTTCTTGCCCACTTTCTATTTGAGCTCTCAGAATGTAGTAGTCAATGATGTTTGCTATTGGAAAGTGCATGGGTTTAAGCCCACAGGATTTACCTTTATAATTATGAATGGTTTAAATCAATAATGACATGAATTTCTATTTTCTTTGTGTTCACTGGGAACATAGGGTCACTCTAGAAGACACTTTGGTTGTGTAATTGATTTAATGGCTAACTTAGGTTATCAGATAGTGGAAGTGGGAATGATGGTATTTCAGAAGTGGAGAAAAGCAAAGATGGAACAATTGAGACAAGGGTGAAGGGATCTGCCGGAATCAAGGTGGGCCAAGTACCTCGTTCTTGGTGTGGTTAAAGTCCCTGAATGCATGTCTTCACACAAGAAAACCCAGTTGACCCTTAAGTCATCTTTCACCAGCAGATTCTGTGATTCAAAGGCCTTAGAAGCCCATCCTCAACAGCTAGGTAAACTGAGCAAGAAAAAAACCTTCATTACTTTAAGCCATTGAGTTTGAAAGATCACCACCCTAAAACCTAGCTAAGCTTGAGCAGTTTATATGCACAGCTTGACCACTAGTAAGGGCTGAACTGTATTAATATAGATTATGTACTCATAGAGTTCACACTACCAGCAACTCAGTTGTACATTAAATTTTAATTACGAGGAAGCAAACTTTTTTTATTTTTATTTTATGTGCAAGAGTGTATTGTCTGCATGTGTGTAAGTGTACTTGTGTTGTACAGTGCCTGAGGTCAGAAAATGGCATCCAATCCTTTGGAATGTCGGAAATTGAACCTGGGTCCTCTGCAAGAGCAGCCAGTTTTCTTAACCACTGAGCCAGCTTTCCAGCTCCTAAAACTCCTTTTGTTTGTTTGTTTTTGTCTTTTTGAGACAAGGTCTCCCTGTACCACAGCTGGCCTGGAACTCACTATGTAGACCACGCTGGCCTTGATCTCATAGAGATCTGCCTGCCTCTATTTTTACCTCCAGAGTGCTGGGATTAAAGGTGTATACTACCATTCCTAGCAAATTTCTCTTTCTTAATAAGTCTGCCTCTTTCTCTTTCCTTCCCTCCCTCTACCTTTCCCTCATCCCAAAGCCATAGAAGCTTCAAAACTAAAGACTGCATCTCTGCATTGGTTACTAAGGAACCCCAGTGGTCCATTAAGGAATAATACTCAGTGAAGGTCAGGAGAGGCCTGGATCATGAGTTAGTTTTCTTTTTTTGGTGTTTTTGAGACAGGGTCTCCTGTAGCCCCAGCTGTCCTGGAACTCACTCTGTAGACCAGGCTGGCCTTGAACTCACAAAGATCCGCCTGCCTCTGCGTCCCAAGTGCTAGGATTAAAGGCGTGCGCCACCACACCAGGCCAAGAGTTAGTTTTCTTTACACTGACTAGTTTCCCCTTTTTACAAGATGGTAGTTATGGAGTAGGTAGTCTTGCCAGTCCTAAAAATAGATCTAAATCAGAATGAGATTGCATCAAATCTAATTCAGCCTTAACCAGAAGGGAAATTTACCTAGTTGCCAGGAGTAAGTGAGATTTCTTTGCTAGTCTATGCTGTATCCATTTAACAGATTCCTTTATTAGAATCTATTAAATTAATAAATTCCTTTTGTGGTAGCCAAAGTTGAGAAAAGGAATAGCTTGGGGCTTCTTTTTTATTTTATTTTTTTTTTTGTTTTTTGGGGGGGCTTCTTTTAAGAATCTTGCACCGCGCACTCGGGAGGCAGGCAGAGGCAGGCGGATGTCTGTGAGTTCAAGGCCAGCCTGGTCTACAGAGTGAGTTCCAGGACAGCTGTGGCTGCAGGGAGACCCTGTCTCAAAAAGAAAAATAAAAAGAATCTTGACTCTTGCTAGGTAGACCTAGACTAGCTTTAAACTTGTTGCCCTCACCCCCACTCAGCCTGATGAGTACTGGAAATACAGTGCTGGGATTACAGGTGTATGTCACCTTGCCCTAAATAGGAACCGTGTTTTAAAATGTAATAATTGTAGCTGAGTGTGGCATTTAATCCCAGCACTTGGAAGGCAGAGGTGGGTGGATCTCTGTGAGTTTGAGGCCACTTTGGTTAACATAGTGAGTTCCAGACTAGCTGGGGATATGGGGAGGCCCTGTTTCAAAACACACACGCACACACACACACACACACACACACACACACAGAGAAAATGTAATAATTACATGAGTTGCTGGGTGTGGTGTTACACACTTTTAATCCTAGAACTCAGGAGGCAGAGGCACGCAGAACTCTTGAGTTCAAGACCTGCCTGGTCTACATAGTGAGTTCCAGGCCAGTCAGGAATACACAGACCCTGTCCCCAAGTAAACCAACCAACCAATTGTATTGCATTTTTAAATTTAAACGCTTATTTGGTGTTTAGCACAGTGCATGGCACCCACTAAGAATATACCTGGCAATTTTTTTTTAATTTTTAATTTTTTTTTATTTTTGTATGTGTATGAATGTATTATCTGCATGTAGGTCTGTGCACCCGTGTGGTGCAATGCCGCGGAGGTCAGAAGAGGGAGTCGGATTCCCTTGGAACTGGAGTTCTCCTGGAATTGGAGTTACAGACGGTTCTTAGGCGCCATTTGGGTGCTGGGGATCGAACCCGGGTCTTCTGCAAGAGCAGTTGGTGCTCTTAACCGCTAAGCTATCTCTCCAGCCCCAGACCTGGCAATTTTTATTACTTTAGAAAAGCCCTAGCCTGTAGTGGGGTGGTGGTCGTGGTGGGGCACGCCTTTAATCCTAGCACTTGGGAGTGAGAGGCAGGTGGATCTTTGTGAGTTCAAGGCCAGCCTGGTCTACAGAGTGAGTTCCAGGACAGCTGGGCTACAGGGAAACCCCATCTCGAAAAGCGCCCCCATAAAAAAGCCCTATAGGTATAATAACCCCCCCCCATAAAAAAGCCCTATAGGTATAATAAAAAAGAATTAGAATACACATAGTTTATGTATTTCAGATTCAAGTCCAGATATTGAATGTATAGGTGTTTTATCGTTCTGTGGGTTGTCTTTTATTTACTTATTTTTTTGGTAGAGTCCTTGGAAGAAAAAATGTTTTAATGATTAGGTGTTAGATCATGTGTATTTTTACATACAGTATACTTTTTCTTGCCTGTGATGGTGAGATTAAAAGATTGATAAGCTAGGCCAGGGGTAGTGGTGCATGCCTTTAATCCTAGTACTCGGGAGGCAGAGGCAGGCAGATCTCTGTGAGTTCAAGGCCAGCCTGGTCTACATAACAAGTTCTAGGACAGCTGGAGCTACAGGGAGACCCTGTCTCAAAAAAAAAAAAAAAACCAAAACAAAACACACAACAACAAAACACCCCAAAAAAACCCCAAACCCACAAACAAACAAAAAACAAGTCGGGGCTGTGAAGATTGGCTCAGGGTTGAGAGCACGCACTGCTCTTGCAGAGGACCACGAGTTTCGATTCCAAGCACCCACATGGGGCTAAAGACCGCGATTTAACTCCAGTTCCGGGGAATCTGACGCCCGCTTCTGACCTTGGCAATGCACGCACGGGTGCACCAACCTGCATGCTGTCAGTTACACTCATACACATAAAAAAATAAAAACGAACAAACAAAAAACAATCCACTAAGGGCTTCCCCACATACTTCTGAACAGAGGTTGCTAAACTTTGTGCTCAGAGTTCATATGGATCATCAGAACTAAACATTAAGAGTTCAGAGAATCAAATAAATAAACAAAACTCAACAAACAAAAGACTAAAAAAAATAAAGCAGATTTGAAAATTGTTTATAAAAAAAGTTAAACTACAAAAAAAGATAATAACCAATAAGTATTTCTATTGGAGTTAGGGCGGATCAAGCGGGTTAGTATACATAGAAAGAAAAAGGGGATAGTGTTGGTTCAAGTTAGTCACTCAGATTAGTGAGGTGGGAGAAGGTGCCCCCATTTTGCAAATGGTTTCCAGTGCTGTACTTATTGTATAGTCATAGCAGAGAAGGGAATTAAATTTTAATTTGTAAAAATTTACTTTTATGTGTATTGCCTGCATGTTGTTAAGTGTCACCTGTTTCGTGCAGTTGCCCACAGGTCAGAGAGGGCATCAGATCCCTGGAGATGAGGGTTAGCATGGGATTGCTGGGAAGTCAAACCTGGGGTCCCTCTGCAAAAGCCAGATCAGTGCTCTTACAATCTAGCTATCTGCTCGAGCACCAAGAGGGGAATTTTATAGAAAAATTTTCTGAGCTTGTCACTTTTTATTGCATTTCTTGCAAGTAAGACACTAATCAAGAACCAAGGCCTGCAGTATAAAATGGGCAAAGTTATCTATGATCAACATTAAGTCCTAGGATTGAAGTTCTCCGTAATTTTTTTTAGAACCGTGTTTTTTTTTTAATTTTTTTTTTAATTTTTTTTTTAATTTTTTGTTTTTTTTTTATCTATTTTTTTGTATGTGTAAAGATGTATGGCCNTGCATGCAGGTCTGTGCACCCGTGTCGTGCAATGCCGCGGAGGTCAGAAGAGGGTCTCAGATTCCCCTGGAACTGGAGTTCTCCTGGAATTGGAGTTACAGACGGTTCTTAGCCGCCATGTGGGTGCTGGGGATCGAACCTGGGTCCTCTGCAAGAGCGTCGGCGCTCTTAACCGCTAGGCCATCTCTCCAGCCCCTAGGATTGATTTCTATGTTATCAAAAATATATGTTTCTAGACAGACTTTAATTTTAGAAGGTGCAAGATGTATTTGTGAAGGTAAATTTTATGTCAACAATTTAAAAATATATGTAGTTTCTCAAAGCCAAGTGATTTTTTTTCTCGTTATTTCTTCTCCTCCTATTTCTCCTTCCTTCCTTCCTTTCTCTTTACCAGGTCCTCCTCTTCCTCCTTCTCTCTCTCTCTCTCTCTCTCTTTTTGAGACAGGGTCTCAGTATACAGCCCTGGCTACCTGTAGACCAGTTTGTCCTTGAATTCACAGAGATCTGTTTGCCTCTTGCTCCTGAGTGCTGGGATTAAAGCTTGTGATAGTACACCCGGCCTCTCATACCTTCTAGTAAGAGAGGTTTTTGTTGTCTAAGCAGTTACTTGTGGGTTTTTTTTTTTCTAGTTGAAAAGGGTTGCTTAGCATTATATACTTCTGTTAGGTTATTGTGGAGCTCAGGGTAGTGTGGGTATATTGTCCATGATCTGTATCCAAGTGATGTTTGTAATTTTGAATTCTAGTATCTGGAATGGGGGCTTTGTTGAGTATGTTTCCTTTTGAAATTTCCATAGTCTCATAATGTCTCTAATTTTTCATCTGTTTCTAGGCTATGAAACTGGACTGTTTTCTGTCTCTGTAACTCTTGACTCCATGACTACTCAGTGTGTGCCGGTGTGGCTATATTGTATGCTTTTTCCTCCTTTTGTTTAAAGAATGGATCACAGCCAGGCGTGGTGGTGCACGCCTTTAATCCTAGCACTCAGGAAGCAGAGGCAAGCAGATCTTTGTGAGTTCAAGGCCAGCCTGGTCTACAAGGACAGCTGGGGCTACAGGGAGACCCTGTCTCAAAAAACCAAAAAAATTAAAAAATAAAAATAAAGAATGGATCACTTTTCAGTGAAAATTTTATCTAATCATTTGAATTGATTATTGGTTTTAGAGAAGTTACAGATACCTTTTTCTGCAGCTGTTATTTTCTAAAACAATTCACTTTCAAATTTTGAAGTCAGATGGTGTTTCTGGGGGCAAGGCTGATCATATGCTTCCCCACCACGCTACACAGGTCGAATTTACTGTGCTGTTAGAAGTGTTGATATTTAAAAAAAAAGAAAACAAAAAACAAACAAACAATAAAAGAAGTGTTGTGATTTTTTATTCTTTTTGAGATAGGGTCTCCCTGTAGCTCCAACTGACCTAGAACTTTCTATGTAGACCAGGCTGACCTTGAACTTACAGAGATCCTGCCTGCCTTTGCCTCCCAAGTGCTGGGATTAAAGGCATGTGGCACCACACCCAGCTTATTATTTTTATTTTATGTGTCTGAGTGTATTGCCTGCATGTATGTAAGTGCACCAGTATTGTGTAATGCCCTTGGAGGTCAGAAGAGGGGCATCAGATTCCCTGGAACTGGAGTTACAGACAATTGTTAGCTATATCATGTTGGTGATACAAATCCAACTCAGGTCCTCCTCAAGAGCAGCCAGTGGTCTTAACTAACCACTGAGCCATCTCTTCAGCCCACCTTCAATTTCCTAAAAAGAGTAAAAAAAAGAAAATTAATAGTTTAGAGAGGCACACCTGGTGAACGTACATACATTCAGGCAAATATTCAGTTATGTAAAATAAAAAATATTTTTTAAAAGTTTAGGAAGATAGTCTTAATACTATCTTAATACTCAATTATCTTTTTTTTTTTTTTTGGTATTTTTTTGAGACAGGGTCTCCCTTTAGTCCCAGCTGGCCTAGAGCTTACTCTGTAGACCAGGCTGGCCTTGAACTCACAGAGATCCACCTGCCTCTGCCTCCCAAATGCTAGGATTAAAGGCATGCACCACCATGCCCGGCAATACTCAATATCTTTTTTTTTAATATTTTTTTCTTTTTTTAAGTTTTTTATGTGTATGAATGTACTGTCTGCAGGTAGGTTTGTGCACCTGTGTCGTGCAATGCCTCAGAGGTCAGAAGAGGGTGTCGGATTCCCCTGGAACTGGAGTTCTCCTGGAATTGGAGTTATAGACGGTTCTCAGCCGCCATGTGGGTGCTGGGGATCAAATCCAGGTCCTCTGCAAGAGCAGTCGGCGCTTTTAACCACTAGGCCATCTCTCCAGCCCCAATACTCAATATCTTAAAGATAGTCTTAATACTATTGGGTCTATGTGTTTGTTACTAGAATACTGGTTTATAATTGCAGTTATTGCAGTTTATAGGATTTACAAGCTGCTGTGCTTATAAATACCCTTAAGACCCACTTAGATTTTAATTTCTAGAAAATCTCAAGGGATGTGAAAAAAAATTCTTTTGGCCAAGGCTGGAAATAACCATTCTTGGTTTACTCAAAACTGGCATCAGTGACTACTTAATGACAGCAGAATGAAAGTTATGCCTCCCAAAGCCTAGCTATGGTTAAAATGCCGTGATAACTACTATTTAAGTAATAGTTGTTTTCCTCTTGTTGGAACTCTGGTAAGAGGAAGGCCTCAGCAGAATCCTTAAGAAAAAAATGCAGCATAAATGAAACTGGCAGGGCTGGACGTATGGCTCAGTGGTTAGGAGCACTGGCTGCTCTTGCAGAGGGCCCGGGTTTGAATCCCAGCACCCACATGACTGCTAACCTCCAGTTCCAGGGATCTGACACCCTCTTCTGGCCTCTGTGAGCATTGTCTGACATGGGTACAGTTACATACATGCAGATATTACACAAATGCACATAAAATAAATATAATAAATGAAATAAAATAAATTGGTAAATAGTGGATTGTGAAATGAAATGTTGTTGAGAAAATGAAGCATGTGCATAGGGAGACATGGCTCTGCTTAGTCGTTTTCCATATTTATCCTGACTTTGTAGGTTATGTCATATTCTGATAAACTGTAAAATTATTTTCACACTGAGAGCTGGAAAGATGGCTCAGAGGTGAAGAGCTCTTGTTGCTCTTCCAGAGGACCAGAGTTTGGTTCCCAGCAGCCATGAGGTGGCTCAAAATCACCTGGAATTCCAGCTCAGGGAATCTGACACACTCTGCTGGTCCCTGTAAGCACAGCACTCACATGCACTAACTCCCCCTTTCTTCCTCTCTCTGTCTCTCCCTCTCTCACACACACATAAGACACAATTTAAAAATAAAATTTTAACTAAGTTTTTACAGTTGGGCATGGTGCTGCACGTCTTTAATCCCAGATCTGGGGAAGCAGAGAGTAGAGGCATACATAGTGAGTTCTAGGTCAGGCGGGTCTGCAGGGAGACCTTGTCAAAAAAAAAAAAAAATTAATAAGTTAATTTTACAAGCTGGGCTTCTAAATATATATGTTCATACACTGCAGCATTTCAGAGTAATCTGTTTGGTTGGTGTTGCACTGAGAGATTGCCATTGTTTAATACTGTTTGTCTCTGCATTTAGTCAATATTACTGAATGCTGTCATCGCTAGACCAGAGCAAAGCATCGGACAAGCAGAGACTCTCAAGTAGGTGCCCAAATAAACACTGGGAAATAACACTCTGTAAAGTTGTGTGGACAGCAGTTGTAAGTTGCTTTTTGAGAATTATACATGGTAAGTGGGAAAGTAGGTCACCCTCATTTTTCATAAAGTCCTTTTTCTACTCAACTTTCTAACATTTGCCTAGGCTCAGTGATCAAGTAGGCACAAGGAGTGTGGAAAGTAACTAAACAGTGTAAACAAATAATTAAATAATTTTGTATTTCTATTTTCTGTAAATAATGGGAATTCTTTAAGCCAGTTACAGTTTTACATTTCTGGTAATTTATTTTAGCTAAAGGGTCTGTAGGACTAAAACAACAAAAACATGATAATTCTGATTTTTTATTTATTCTCATTCAGCCTTATACCCAAGTTCAGTCAGCAAATTACCTATTTAGACTTTGTTTTCCTTTACTGACTACCTTGCTGCTGGCTTTACTAAGCAAGAACAAGTTTAATCAATACTTTGGGAAATAGAAAGGGGATAAATCTATATCAGAAAGCTCATCATAGCCTTGGTCATTCAGAGCTGGTTTTTTTTTTTAATTTTTTTTTTTTATTTATTTCTGTATGTGTATGAATGTACTGTCTGCATGCAAGTTTGTGCACCCGTGTCGTGCAATGCCGCGGAGGTCAGAAGAGGGTGTCGGATTCCCCTGGAACTGGAGTTCTCCTGGATTTGGAGTTTCAGACGGTTCTCAGCCGCCATGTGGGTGCTGGGAATCGAACCCGGGTCCTCTGCAAGAGCGGTCGGCGCTCTTAACCGCTAGGCCATCTCTCCAGCCCCCCAGGGCTGGTTTTTTAAAAAACTCAATTGAAGAACTGTTTATTGTTATTGTTTTCTGGCCTTAAACTCAGAATCCTCCTTACCTCAGCCTCTTGAGTACCTAGAATTAAGATGCATACGACCAAACTGGGTGGGAAACACTTTAAAATTGTGTGGTGGTGTAAGCTGCTTCACATCTTAACCTTTGTTTAGCAAATATTTATTGTCTACTCAATATAAAAACTCATTGAAGGGGGCTGGAGAGATAGCTCAGTGGTTAAACACAGTGGGTGCTCTTGTAGAGAACCTGGGTTCAGTTCCCAGCACCTACACTGAAACTAACAACTGTCTGTAACTCCAGTTCCAGGGGATCTGATAGCCTTTTCTGACCTCTGAGGGCATTGTACAACACAGGAGCACTTACAAACTCATATGTAAAATTAAAAGCCAATAATAAATAAAATGTTTTTAAAAACTCATTGAAGGAGTCTTAAGATTTGGGGGTAAAGTAAGTGTTATAAGAAGAGTATTGTTCCAATAGGCTGAACTCAAAGGGAAAAAAAAAAGAGTATTGAGGGGCTGGAGAGATAGCTCAGCAGTTAAGAACACTGACTGCTCTTGCAGAGGACCTGGGTTTGATTCCCAGCGCCCACATGGTGGCTAAGAACTGTCTTAGGCCAGGCATGGTGGCTCATGCCTTTAATCCCAGGCAGAGACAGGGGGATCCTGTCTCAAAAAAAAAGACCAAAAAAAAAAAAAAAAGAGTATTGAATATGGTTCTAAATATCCTAATATTTCAGAATAAAATGATTTTTTTGTGTGTGTCTTTTTAGACAAGGGTCTCCCATATAGCCCCAGCTGGCCTGGAACTCAATTCTGTTGGACCAGGCCCTGGCCTGGAACTCACGAGATCTCCACTGCTGCCTGCCTCCCGGAGTGCTAGGATTAAAGGTGTCCAACTACCACACCTGGCTTAAAGATGGTATCTTAAGCTGCCATGATGGGTGGTGGGACTCAAACCTGGGTCCTCTGCCAGTATAGCTCCTGGTGCTCTTACTTCTGACCCATCTCTCCAGCCCAAGATAAAACTCGAGATTTTAAATGGCTTGTGTCATTCTTTTGATTTAATAAAAGTAGACATGGGAATTCATATGGTTTGGAAGCTTTTCATTATTCAGGATCTTCACTTAGACTATATTTTCTCACTGTTATCCTAACAAGTGGCCATTAGAATAATAACAAGGCCTTGCCACATCTTATGCGACTTAGCTTAACTGTCACTTTTTTTTTTTTTTTAACCTTATATTTGAGATAGGGTCTGGGCTTGTAGGCCCTTCGGCGAGCTCCGACATACAAGGAACTACTATTGTTTTACTTTGGGTCTTCATAGAGCGAGGGGTTTGAAAACCAAGCCTCCTGGCTTTGAACACACAGATATCCAGTTGCCTCTTGTCTCCTAAGTGCTAGGATTAAAGGTGTGTGCTACCACACCCAGCATTAACTGTCACTTTACCTTGACCTGGTAATGTCATTTGTAAGTCTTTTGACCATTGGCTTCAGTATAGTTATAGTAATAGTAATAGTAATAGTAATAGTGTAGTACAAAAGATTACTGACCTTTCATAAAAGATTCATAGCTGCTCTCCTGGGGAGACCTCTTGTGTGGAAGTCTAGGAGGTCCCTACTAGATGGAACCCCAGGATAAACATGGAGTTAAAGGGTAGTGCCAACAGTCCTGACCCTGATTCCCCCTGGTCCATTGGCTCTATGAGCAGCGGCCACATTATAAAAGACTAGCAATGGAGAAATCTTTAAAAAACAAACAACAAAAAGATTCAATAGGCTATCTGTCTCACCTTAGCCCACCTTCAAAATTGCTCTCTTCTTTATTTTTGGTTTAAAATTAAAGAGTGTGATGATGTAATGCTGAGGGCTGGGTGGGTTCCTGCTGTCTACATGAGTGGTCTTCTTCGAACGACATGCTGCGGTTCGCTTACCTGTCTCAAAAACAAAAAAAAATAAAACAATTAATAAAATTAAAGAAGGGGGCCAAAAATACCTGTTTAAAAATTATTCTTGGAATGTAGACAAGTTTTACTGTTTCTTAGAGTTTGAAGAACAGTCTCACCATTTCAGTCAGTTTCTTTTGACCCAGTCTTATTTTGTTGTTCGTTGCTTCCAATTTGCATCACTACAAGCTCCAAAAATATGCATAGGTTATGTATGGCCCAAACTTTCAATCTTCAACTAATCACAAGATCTCATGCATGTACAATTAAAGAGTTGTCTTAAGGCTTTATACTTCAAGCTATACTGATTTTTAAAATTCTTTATATTTAATTATCTAAATAATAGTATTATTTCTGTTTATTATGAGCTGAAGAATATCATGTTGGTCGACATTAATGAGAACTGCTTTTTGAAGAGCTCTCTCCTTGCAAGCCCACAACTATCAGTCCTGCCTTGTGCTCCACACTGAGGGTCTACTACAATTTGGCCCCATTTGGTTTATGCACCTAAATAGGTGAGTTCCAGGTTAGAGGCCACTACCCCACGTCCTGTCCTTGATTCGTGTGGCACTGTACTGGTATCCATGATACAGCTGGGTAGTCCAACAGTGGCAGTCTACTTCTGACAAAGCTGAAAAAAACCAAAAGTAGTTATCTTACACAGATCACCACGAGCTGGGCTGCTCTTTGTTTGCAGTACGCCCATACTGGTTCAGGTCTGAAGGTTCCATGATGGGGATTAATTATGGGAGTAAGAGGGCGGTATCTGAAATTCTTTTCAGTTCTATATTGGGTGGTTTGTAAAAGCTGTGTTCTCTCAATGTCTTTGAGGATGGCTAAAGGAACCAGTTTGGCAGCCCTGGGATAGCCTAACCTTTGCCCAAGTAAGAATTGAATACAGGCAAAACAACTGTGCTTTTTGTGCTTTTTTTTTTTTTTTTAACCTTTTTGTCTTTTTACATGAGGATCTCAAGTTTTTTATATTTTTTATTTTCTATGTGTATGCAATGTAGGGAACTAGTCGGGATAGACATGTTTTTCGAATTTTCGTTTGACGAGCGTGAATACGTGAAATGCCCGTGGGAGGTCCAGATCAAGAGGGTGTCGGATTCCCCTGGAATCTGTAGTTCTCCTGGATTGGGAGTTTCAGACGGTTTCTCCAGCGCCAATGTGGGTGCTGGGGATCGACCTGGGTTCCTTCTGCAAAGAGCAGTCGGTGCTCTAACCACTAGGCACGATTGGCCACATTTCTCTCCCAGCCCCAAGATAGCAACGTTTTATAGGGCTGAAGTACGATTTTCTCAGGTCTTAGCTAGAAATTATTTTTTCTGGTATAGGTTTTCCTTTTCGGATGCTTTGAGACCAAACACAGGTGTAGCCCAAGAATTAACCAGAGGTTTTTGTTTTCTCAAAGGTCAGTTGCACGCGATCCGGTCTGGTGGCTCAGGAGGGTCAAGCTCAAAGGATATATGTTATTCTGTTGGAAAAGTGAGGGGAGGACACGTGACTCCTTTTTGGTTCTCTTGTGCGTTTATTATTTTTTTTAATGCTTTATATGGTTTGTATGTGTATAGAAGTAACGTTTAACACCACAAGAACCTTTTCTTTGCGTCTCGCATGTTATGCGTCCTTTTGTGCACGTCGTGTTAGTGTTGCAATGCGTTGGAGGTCAGAAGAAGGGTGTGGGATTCCTCTGGAACCTGCGAGTTGCAAAGATGGTTCTCAGCGCCATAGCGTGGGTCCGTAGTGCGAGATTATAGATGAGACCTGGGTCATGTAAGAAGCAATCCATCAGCCTCTCAATCCCCATAAAGGTTATCTCTCTAGCTCTCTCTTTTGGTTCTGTTCTCACTGTACCAGTTTCGCATTTCATTCTAGTGATTGGCCTCAATGTAAGGCACACCAAGTCAGGTCTTTGCTATGAGGCAAGATGTTTCCCCTCTTTTGAAGGTCAGGTGGTTAAGCAGTACTGTATCCTTCTCTTCTACGAAGACTCGGACATTGGGCTGGAAGTCAATCTAGTGGGAGGTCCCAACCGACAACGTACCCTGGGGTAGCCACAGGAAGACTGGTTGACTTCACGTTTGCATTGGACACTTTCGAGGAAGGGAGATGGCTCATGTCTGAGTCCTTGTTGGACTTAGTTGTGTTCCTCTGAGGGTTCAAAGACCCAAATTGTTATTCCGCTTTGATATGTCTCTAGCCAGGCAGGATCTGGTATATGGCATTTTGATTTGGATATAGATCGTCTAGTCATTCCTAGTATTAATGCTGAAAGTCTACAACCACGGCGGTGTTGATATCTTCAGAAAGCTGCTTGTTAAAATATTGATGTAGAAAAAGGGCCTTTCGGGACTAGCCGACGTTCAAACTTCTTACACAGCCTTGGCTCACAATAACGGATATCTAATGGATATCCACCTCTCACAATACAACATAATTTGTAGGGTAGTACTTGATTTCACGTTACGCCAACATTCAAATGTGAAAGTACTTCTTTATATGATTGACTGTTGAGTGATGTTCTCCGATCATACCTGAGAGGATCACCGAAAAAGCTATACTAAGCCTTCAGTTGTATCACGCTAGGGTTCAGACAAACTAAGGCAGCTTCAGTTGTCGAGATGGGCTTAGACGGTGAATATAGGAAGTTTGTACGTGTCCAGTTATAATTTATGGGGACGGAACCAAACCGCATCCTGGTACATGCACTCTGTGGCCGCTTTATGTAAAAAAAGCATATTATGTACGTGTTGCTTGTATACCTCGCGAATATAACATTTGAGAACAGAAAATAACGATTAACCGATAAGTTCTCTAGGGCTAGGGGTGAAAACAGTTTCAGGGGTGGCCACGGTGTGATTTGTCGTTGGGCTTGCTGCGCATGGGCTTGATTTTCAGAACCCATGAAAAAAATGGGGCTCGGTAGTGTTTACTTTTGATCTCATCCAGTACTCTATGAGGACAGCAATATGTGTGGACCTCCTGGGGTTTTTAACTGGCAAGCCCAGCCATGGCCTAGCTGTTGCCTATATCCAGGCCATTGAGAGACTCTGTCCCAAAGGATTAAGTAGATGGCACCAGGGATTGATAACACCCAGGGCAACTGGGTTGGGAAGGGATCATAAAGGTTATTGGTAATGTAACAGGGCATGGGGGGCACGCACACATTATTTTATCTTTACTTTTTCGCATACCCCCCCTCTCCAGGTGTGAGAGCCAGCATGCATTTGCACATATACATGAGATAAGTATCTTTATGATAGCAAGGGAGTAATTGATAGCTTTTGTCTCTAAGGGCTCTGTTANAGCCCCTGACTCCTTTTTCTTTTTCTTTTTTTTTTTTTAATTTTATTTATTTTTTATGTGTATGAATATACTGTCTGCATGTAGGTTTGTGCACCCGTGTTGTGCAATGCCGTGGAGGTCAGAAGAGGGTGTGTGATTCCCCTGGAACTGGAGTTAAAGATGGTTCTCAGCCGCCATGTGGGTGCTGGGGATGAACCTGGGTCCTCTGCAAGAGCAGTCCACGCTCTCAACCACTAGGTTATCTCTCTAGCTCTCCTTTTGGCTTTTCACTTACCAGTTCCATCCACTCAAGGACAAAGTCAGGTCTTGCTAGAGCAGGCTTCCCTTTTTGAAGCATGAGCAGACTTTCCTCTTTAGAGACTGGACATTGGCTGAAGTCCCATTAGTGGATCACCAAGACCTCCCTGTACAGGAAGACTGGTGACTCACATTTGCAGGACATTTCAAGAGATGGCTCCATGCATAGTCCCTTGGGACTTAGTTGACCTCTGAGGGCAAGGACCAAAGTTATCCCTTAAGTCCCTCAGCCAAATTGGTATGGGCATTAAGTATGGTTGTTAAGCATCCAGAAATGCTAAGTTACACCAGCCTGATACTTTTAACTGCTGTATAATATTTTAAAAAAGGCTTGGACAAAAGCTCACACAGCCTTGTATAAGGAATACTAAGAAGCACTCCCATAAAATAAATACCGTAGTTAGACACAATGTGCAGTACTTTTATATGATGCTAGTGTTCTCCATACTAGCATCACCGAAAACATATAAGTAGTGTATCGTGTTCAGAACTAAGGCAGCTTCAGTGTCATTAGGTGATTGGAAGTTGTACTTCCAGTATAATTTTATGGGACCACCATTGTACATGTGGCCCTTATTAACAAAAGCATAATTATGAGGTATGTGACTGCATATCATACAAAAAAGATTAAGATAAGTATCTTGGGCTAGGTGACAGTTCAGTCGGTGTAACCTGCTTGCTGCGCATGGGCTTGATTTTCAGAACCCATGAAAAAAGCTGGCATGCTTTTGTCATCCAGTACTCTAGAGGCAGAAATAGGTGGATCCCTGGGGTTTACTGGCAAGCCAGCATGGCCTACTTTGCCTATTCCAGGCCATTGAGAGACTCTGTCCCAAAGGATTAAGTAGATGGCACCAGAGGAATGATACACCCAAGGTTGATCTTAAGTTTATACAGGCATGCGCACATTACTTGCATACCCCCCCCCATGAGCACACATGCACATATACATGAGATAAGTATCTTTATGATAGCAAGGGAGTAATTGATAGCTTTTGTCTCTAAGGGCTCTGTTAGGGAATTTACAGACATTATCTTATTTAACTATAACCACAAACATAAAATAGATATCTGTATTCTCATTTTCCAAACAAAACTTATGAGGAGAGTTATGAAAATGGACTTTGAAGAGGATGACCTAAGGGGAGACTATTCTAAGACACATTTGAATATGTGAACACGCTTTTTTTTTTTTTTTTTAAGAAGGAAGGGAGGAGGAAGAGGATCTTTTTTTTTTTTAATTTTATTTTATTTTTGTTTTGTGATGTGTATGAGTGTACTGATGCCATGCAGGTTTTGGCACCCGTGTTATGTGCAAATGCCCCGGAGGTCAGAAAGGGGTCTCGGATTTCCCTGGAACTGGAGTTCTCCTGAATTGGAGTTAAAGCGCAGTTTCTGCAGCCGCTTATGTGGGTGCTGGGGATCAAACCCGGGTCAAACCCGGGTCCTCTGCAGTGCTCTTAACCGCTAGGCCCATCTCTCCAGCACCATGGCCTCTTTTGGCTGTAAGGAAAGCTCATTTTATGGGAGTGTTTGGAAGTCCCAGGGCTATTTCCAATAAAGAAGAAAGCAGAAGAATGAAGTCGGTGAAGGTTGAATTCAATTTAGGCTAGTTGACGTCTATTTACACACACCACACACACACGACACACACAAACACAACAGCGCACACGCACATACATAGGTGAGTTTGATTTGTCTTGAGTCTCAGATTTTTGGATACTAGATATTTTCTTTTTTTTTTTATTATATTTATTTTTTTGGTCTTTTTGGAGACGGGTCATTCTGATGCCCCAGCCATGTCCGGACTCACTCTGTTATGACCAGGCTGACTTGAAATTCATCAAAGATATCCGTCTGCCTTTGCCTCCCCAAGTGCTAGGATTAAAAGCGTGCGCCACCAACCTGGCTTGGGTAAGATATTCTGTCTTACAACATTTAACTGCTTGTGTTTGGAATTTAATGAGGTGCTAGTGCTTTGACTACTTTGATAAATGTAGAGCTGATTGCATGGTATGCAAACATGGTTTGAAGGTCAAGGCTGTTTACTAATTAGCAACCTAGACTGTATGAAATCCTCTATAGGTTTTTTCTTTTTAGTATTTTGTTTTTCCCATAAAGCAAAACCTCTTTATTTTTAGGAAAATTAGAATATAGGCAAAGACATTACAATAAACCCATATACTATTCCTACCACTGTATTGGAATGAATTCTGAGTTTTTATGTTTCGTTGGGTTGTTTCAGAATATGGCATACACACACCTGTTCTGCAGGAGAGCTTTCTTCCGTGATCGAAAGAGAACCCCAGACATCTCAGTATGGTGAAACTTATTGAAAGTACGATTAAAGAAGGCCAGATAGTGCCAGTTGAGCAAAATAAACAATCAGTTTAGTGAAGAGNATTTTCCAAACAAAACTTATGAGGAGAGTTATGAAAATGGACTTTGAAGAGGATGACCTAAGGGGAGACTATTCTAAGACACATTTGAATATGTGAACACGCTTTTTTTTTTTTTTTTTTAAGAAGGAAGGGAGGAAGGGAATTCTTTTTTTTTTTTAATTTTATTTATTTTTGTATTTGTATGTGTATGAGTATACTGACTGCATGCAGGTTTGTGCACCTGTGTTATGTGCAATGCCTCGGAGGTCAGAAGAGGGTCTCAGATTCCCCTGGAACTGGAGTTCTCCTGGAATTGGAGTTAAAGACGGTTCTCAGCCGCTATGTGGGTGCTGGGGATTAAACCCGGGTCCTCTGTAAGAGCAGTCAGTGCTCTTAACCGCTAGGCCATCTCTCCAGCCCCATGAGCACTCTTTTGGCTGGTAGGAAAGCTCATTTTATGGAGTTGGAAGGTCCCAGGCTATTTACCAATAAAGGAAAGAAAGCAGAAGAATGAAGTCGGTGAAGGTTGAATTCAATTTAGGCTTGTTGACTTTATACACACACACACACACACACACACACACACACGCACACGCACATACATAGGTGAGTTTGATTTGTCTTGAGTCTCAGATTTTTGGTAGATATTTCTTTTTTTATTTATTTATTTATTTTTTTGGTCTTTTTGAGACAGGGTCTTCCTGTAGCCCCAGCTGTCCTGGAACTCACTCTGTTGACCAGGCTGACCTTGAATTCATAAAGATCCGTCTGCCTTTGCCTCCCAAGTGCTAGGATTAAAGGCGTGCGCCACCACACCTGGCTTGGTAGATATTTCTGTTACAACATTTAAACTGCTTGTGTTTGGAATTTAATGAGGTGCTAGTGCTTTGACTACTTTGATAAATGTAGAGCTGATTGCATGGTATGCAAACATGGTTTGAAGGTCAAGGCTGTTTACTAATTAGCAACCTAGACTGTATGAAATCTCTTAGGTTTTTCTTTAGTATTTATTTTCCCTATAAGCAAAACCTCTTTATTTTTAGAAAATTAGAATATAGGAATTAACATAAAACCATATATATTCCTACCACTGTATTGAATGAATTCTGATTTTTTATGTTTGTTGGTTGTTTCAGAAATATGGCTACACACACCTTTCTGCAGGAGAGCTTCTTCGTGATGAAAGGAAGAACCCAGACTCTCAGTATGGTGAACTTATTGAAAAGTACATTAAAGAAGGCCAGATTGTGCCAGTTGAGATAACCATCAGTTTATTAAAGAGGGTAAGGAACATGATTGCCAACCTGTTCAAATCACCAAGGACATAATAAACTAAATCTACTTTTGTTTGAGTACTGAAAAATAAATCTGAATATTGAATCTCTTGATTGTGGAAGGTAGTTGTGGTCTTCGGGAATGACAGAGTTGGAAACTGCTTTCACTGAAGAAACTGAAGGATTCTCTGATTTGTCTAAAATCAGCTATAGCTAAACTATATGCCTATAGATGCAACCAACATGGTCTCCCTATATAGCCCCAGCTGGCCTGGAACTCACTATGTAGAACAGGATGGCCTTGAACTCACAATATCCACCTGCCTCTGCCTCCCAAATGCTAGGATTAAAGGTGTGCACCACCACGCCCGGCCTTTCTTTTTTAAGTAAGGTCTCATAGAGTACATTCCATCCTCAAAGTTACATAATCAAGAACGGCCTTAACCCCCTGATCCTCCTGTTTCCACCTTCTGAGGATTAGGATTATAGGTGTCACCATTCCTCAGCATTCAGTTACTCTCTCTTATATTGTTTTGTTTCGCCTCTTCCCTCCTTTCTGTTTTCTTATGAAACTTCCCTGTTCTCTCTCCTTCATCTACTCAGTGTCCCTCTCGTCGTTGATGTTCTCTCAGTTTTGAAGTCTCTCTCTCTCTCTTTTCTGATGAATACATCACCATTTTCATCATGGCATCTAAAAAATAGATCTTAATTGGTAATGCTTTATTGTATTCCCCTAAGACTAGTTCTTGGGGCTGGAGAGATGGCTCAGTGGTTAAGAGCACTGGATGTTCTTACAGAAGATCCGGGTTCAAATCCCAGCACTCACATGGCGGCTAACAACTCTCTGTAACTCCATTTCCAGGGGATCTAACACCCTCTTCTGTCCTCAGGCATTGCACGACATGGGTGCACTTAAATACATGCAGACATAACACTCACACACATGAAATAAAAATAAAGAAAAGAAAAAAGTGTTTAAAAAAATAAAAAAATCACATCACATGATCTGCAGAGATGATATAAAAAATAAATGGAGCTTATTGAAAAAAAAAGACTAATCCTTAACAGGTATTTTGAGATGTAGGAACCACGGAAAGGGAACTGCAGTATTGGGAACAAGAATAAATAAGTAAACCAGTAGAAGAGAGCTGAATAAACATCTGGGTAACCAGAGATACTTGGAGATAGACATCTCAGAGCCTGGAGTAACCTGCTTCCATTCCAGAGTTGATGAATTCTGCCTTCCTGTTCTCTTGATGATGCCTGGCAGTGCAGGAGAAGATTATGAAAGCATAGTCCCCACGTTCTTTTGCTTTTCTGCCATTTGTAGTCAGGTTCTGTTTTCACCTCCATTGAAATTGCTTTTTGTTTGTGATACTGGGGATTGAACGTAGGGCTTTGAGCATGCTAGGCAAACACCTTATCACTGAGCTGTGTTCTTGGCCTTTGTTATACTGTTTTTGAGACAGGGTCTTACTAAGTTGCTTTGAACTCACTCTGTAGCCCAGATGAGACTTGAACTTGCAGTCCTCCTGCCTCTGCTGCTTGAGTTACCTACCTTGTGTTACTGGGCCTTGGGAAACTGTTCTTGCATGTTACCATCTTTTCTACAAAGCCCAGGGGATACTTTTAGCCTTTCTTTTTTTTTTTTTTTAAGCCTTTATTTTTCATGTGACATTTAACTTAACTCTAATCAATGTCTCTTTGAAACTAATTCCACTTGTTTCTCGTAACATCATTTCTGCTAGTTAATTCTCTTCCAGGATCTGCTACTCTCCAGTGTGGCCTTATTAGTTACTTTTTGGTTGCTGTGATCAACCACCATGACCAAGACAACTTAAAAAAGGCAGAATTTATTTGGCCTATGGTTTCGGAGGGTTGAGAATCCATCATGGTGTGGAGACGTGCCAAGAGGCAGCCAGGGCAGAGAGCCGAGTGCTCACATCTTCATGCAGCACAGGAAGCAGAGAGAGGAAGCTCAAAGGGGGCAAGGCTATGAACACACAGAGCTTTCTTCCAGTGATGTGTCCTTCAGGAAGGCCACTCCTAAAGAGTCCATGATCTTCAAAGAACACCACTAACTGACCACATGTTCAAATACTTGGAGCCTAAGGTACACATTTTCATTCAAACCATCACATGTGGTTTTTGTGAGCTTTTTTTTTTCTTCTTTATTGCAAGTTTTTTTTTTAATTTAAAATTTTTAATTTTTTAAAATTTTATTTATTTTTGGTATTTTTGAGACAGGGTCTCCCTTTAGACCCAGCTGGCCTGGAGCTCACTCTGTAGACCAGGCTGGCCTTGAACTCACAGAGATCC
Source organism: Rhizomys pruinosus (assembly GCA_009823505.1). Lineage (NCBI taxonomy): Eukaryota > Metazoa > Chordata > Mammalia > Rodentia > Spalacidae > Rhizomys > Rhizomys pruinosus. The sequence continues at coordinate 320,396 of VZQC01012909.1, forward strand.
GCCTGCCTCTGCCTCCTAAATGCTGGGATTAAAGGCATGTGCCATCACATCGGGAAAATTTTTTTATTTTTATGTGTATGAGTGTATTGCTTGCATGTATGTAAGTGCACTTGTGTTGTACAATGGCCTCAGAGGTCAGAAGAGGCATTGGATCCCCTAGAACTGGAGTTACAGATGGTTGATAGCCACCATGTGGGTTTGAACCTGAGTCTTCTGTAAGAGCAGCTAGTGCTCTTAACCACAGAGCCATCTCTCCAGCTTCATTTGCAAGTTCGTAAACCACTATTTATCTTAGAATGTATATCTGGTTCTCTTCAGCTCTCATTTTATATATTCCTGCATGGGTTTGTTTTAGCCATGCCCAGTATTTTCACCAGGCCAATGATGCTGAACTCTACAGCTCTATACAGATCTTGGTTCTGGGTTTCAGACATGTTTCTGACTACCAGACCTCTATCTGAATTTTTCATGTGTGTCTCAGAGTCAGTATGCCACAGGCTAATGCATCATCTAAAATGTGCTGTTCCTTTCTTTTTTTTGTCTTGATTGGATATCTACTCAGCATTGAAGGTGGAAATCTGGGAGCCATTCTATATGACCTGATTTTTCCTCACTTTCCTAAATCTACTCTGTGAGAGGATCTTTCCAGCCACTTCTGTTCATTTCTTTTCTTTTGTTTTCTTTTTTTTTTTGTCTTTCGGAGACATGGTCTCCCATAGCCCCAGCTGTCCTGGAACTCGCTCTGTGGATCAGGCTGGCCTTGAACTCTCAAAGATCTGCTTGCCTCTGCCTCCCAAGTGCTAGGATTAAAGGCATGTGCCACCACGCCTGGCTGTTCATTTTTTTTCTATCACCACCATTGCTTTAACCTTTTTGTTGTTGTTGTTTTGTTTTGTTTTTTGGGAATTTTTTTTTTTTGGTCTTTTCAAGACAGGGTCTCCCTGTAGCTCCAGCTGTCCTGGAATTCGCTCTGTAGACCAGGCCAGCCTTGATCTCACAAAGATCTGCCTGCCTCTGCCTTCCAAGTGCTAGGATTAAAGGTGTGCACCACCACGCCCGGCTTGGGAGTTCTTTTTTAGGCAGGGTCTCCCTTTAGCTCCAGCTGTCCAGGAACTTACTATGTAGACCAGGCTGGCTCTACCTGGAATTACAGGCATGCACCACTACGCCAGGCATCACTTTAACTTTTTAACCTGCTCTCTTTCCCATCTTATCTCCCACCACTCTCTCTACACATCCTAAGATTCATTTGTACCAGCTTGCTTCAGATGCATCAAAGCTGTCAGGCTTTCTTGTCTCCAGCCATCAATGTATACCCACTTTCCACAAAGGACATTGATCCTTGTTAGCTTGCTGTTTCATTATTTAGGAGGCAACTCCAACTGCCAACTCTTTAGTCAAGCTTTCACCAACATTTTCACAGGCAGTCTGTAGTTCTTTATAACAGCATCCTTTGCTGTCCTAGAACCTAGTGCATTATATCTAATTATGCTGTGAACCCTCCAGGGGCAAGAGCGTTGAACTTAACTCTGTTTCCTGATAGTAGATCTCAGATGAATGTGTTTTGAGTCAGTATATTTGATGTGCCTCCTTCAGAAATTTCTCACTACAATAATTGAGGTAGAAGTGCTATAGTAGAAGCTTAAAACCATTTCATAAAAGTTTTGTGATATTAGAGAAGCTAGGTGATAAAGCTAACTTTTAGATAAAAGAAACAAAGGTCCTAGCCACCACTGTTCATGAGAAACCAGGAAATTTTAAGCACAAAAGGTAATGACTATCAGTTTGCTTTGGACTAAAGGGAAAGCTTGTCAAAGCTGTGCATTGGTGTTTATCCTGTGGTGAATGGAGGGGCCCAGGATTTAAAGATTGGAGAATTTGGGCTGGCGAGATGGCTCAGTGGTTAAGAGCGCCGACTGCTCTTGCAGAGGACCCAGGTTTGATTCCCAGCACTCACATGCCCACATGGCAGCTAAGAACCATCTTTAACTCCAGTTCCAGGGGAATCCGACCCCCCTCTTCTGACCTTTGCGGCATTGCACGACATGGGTGTATCAACCTGCATGCAGACAGTACATTCATACACATAAGAAATAATAAATAGGGACTGGAGAGATAGCTCTGCTGACTGCTCTTGCATAGTGCCGGGGTTCGATTCCCAGCACCCACATGGTGGCTAAGAACCGTCTTTAACTCCAGTTCCAGGGGAATCCGATGTCCTCTTCTGACCTCTGTGGCATTGTACGACACGGGCGCACCGACCTACATGCAGACAGTACATTCATACATGTAAAAAATAATAAATTTTGGGGGCTGGAGAGATGGCCTAGCGATTAAGAGTGCCGACTGCTCTTACAGAGGACCCGGGTTGGATCCCCAGCACCCACATGGCGGCCGAGAACCATCTGAAACTCTAATTCCAGGAGAACTCCAGTTCCAGGGAATCCGAGACCCTCTTCTGACCTTCGCGGCATTGCACGACACGGGTGCACAGACTTGCATGCAGACAGTACATTGATACACATACAGAAATAAATAAATGTCAGGCGTGGTGGTGCACACCTTTGGTCCTAGCACTTGGGAGGCAGAGGCATGTGGATCTCTGTGAGTTCGAGGCCAGCCTGGTCNGTGCACAAACTTGCATGCAGACAGTACATTGATACACATACAGAAATAAATAAAAATGCTGGGCATGGTGGCACACGCCTTTAATCCTAGCACTTGGGAGGAAGAGGCACGTGGATCTCTGTGAGTTCGAGGCCAGCCTGGTCTACAGAGTGAGTTCCAGGACAGCCAGAGCTACAGGGAGACCCTGTCTCAAAAAAAAAAATAATAATAATAATAAATTTTTTTAAATAAAAAAAATTAAAAAATGATTGGAGAATTCATCTCCTTGTTATATTTTTCCATATAGATATTGAAATGCGTTCTTGCAGTCTTTCTGAATGTTACTCCCTTTACTAACCATGTTTTGGGGCAGACAATGCCATTTAGATAAAATTAGCTTCAATTTTTTATTTTTATTTTTTTCAAGTATTGAGCCCTACATTAATAAAACCAGTCAAGTCTGCTGCCTCAAGCTTGTTATCCTAGCTACTCAGAAAGCCAAGGCCAGGAGACTCTCAAGGTTAAGGCCTGTTGGGACACAGAGTAAGTTTATGACCAATTTAAGCAACTTAGTAAGACTCTGTCTCAAAATCTTTAAAAGGTGAAAAGACAACTGGGGATGTTGCTTAGTAACTTTCCTATCATGTACGAGGCCCTGGGCTTGTACCACTAATTAAATAATAATCTTGGCAACATTTAGCCATCTTTGTTTTTGAATTCTAGAAAACATGAGCACCCATAAAAGTAGAATACTTTTATCAGGATCTGGTGGTGTACGCCTAGCTCTTGAGAGGCTCAGGCAGAAAGGTCTTAAGTTGGAAGCCAGCCCAAGTTTACATAGTTAGTTCCTGACACACACACACACACACACACACACACACACACACACACACACACACTGCTGCCTCTCATAGCAGGATGACTTAGAGATAGGAACCTAAAACAGGGACTCCAGGTCTCCAGGCTCCAGGTCTCCAGGTTATTTTCCTTTAATTTGTAACTGTGTAATGATATTGGAAGGTAATACTACTATGCTGGTCAGCTGTCACTAGCATAAATTTTGTTTTTTCTTTTTTTGGGGGAGGGGGGAGACAGGATCTCTCTATAGCCCCAGCTGTCCTGGAACTCACTCTGTAGACCAGGCTGGCCTTGAACTCACAGAGATCTGCCTGCCTCTGCCTCCTGAGTGCTAGGATTAAAGGCATGCACCACCATGCCTGGTTTAAAGACGGTTCTTAGCCACCATGTGGGTTCTGGGAATCGAACCCTGGTCCTCTGCAAGAGCAGTTGGCGATCTTGACCACTGAGCCATTTCTCCAGCCCCTGGTATAAAATTTCAACTAGGAGAGTGGATATACCTTTGATCCACTCAGGGATGCTGGATAATAGTGATGAGAAGCACAGGGTAAAGCAGACTACTTGCTTCTTGGCCAGGAAGCACAAGAGAGAAGAGAGAGGAGTGCTACAGTCCCCTTCAGAAGTACCTCCAATTACCTAAAGCCTCACTGTGAGCCAACCCTCCTTCAGGTCTCCTCTGCCTTCCAGTGGGCCACCCTAGAGATCAAGCATCTAACACAATGATTTTGGAGGATATTCAGTACCTATACCATAGGATATGTTTCATAAGATATGGAAACTACAGGACAGGGGAAAGGGAGAGAGAGGGAGGCAGGGAGGAAGAGGAATAGGGGGCAAACACCCATAGCCTCTCCAGCTCAATCAACCATTTTAATAAACTGGCTCATTTCTGTCTAGTCTGTTTTTTTTTTTTTTTGTTTTTTTTTTTTTTTTTTTTAGGGGTCTCCCTGTAGCCCCAGCTGTCCTGGAACCACTCTGTAGACCATGCTGGTCTTGAACTCACAGAGATCCGCCTGCCTCTGCCTCCCAAGTGCTAGGATTAAAGGCATGCGCCACCATGCCCGACCATAGTCTGGTTTTCTATGCACCTTTCACTCTTGGGGTTTAAGAATAATAGCAAGTAGCCATGTTCCCTGTCCTGCTTAAGAAATTGTACTTTGTTAATGTAGTGAGTGTAAATCTTTTTTTATTTAGGAAATGGATCAAACAATGACTGCCAATGCTCAGAAGAATAAATTCTTGATTGATGGGTTTCCAAGAAACCAAGACAACCTTCAAGGTTGGAACAAGACCATGGATGGGAAGGCAGATGTATCTTTTGTTCTGTTTTTTGACTGTAATAATGAGGTAATAAATATCTTCATCTGCCCACATGGGCTTTAAGCTATTAGAGAAAAACAGTGATTTTTTTTTCTTTAATTTATAATTTTTTTTTTAATTTTCTCTTCTCTATTTTTTTTAATTTTATTTATCTTTGTATGTGTATGAATGTACTGTCTGCATGTAAGTTTGTGCACCCGTGTCGTGCAATGCTGCCGAGGTCGTCAGAAGAGGGTCTCGGATTCCCCTGGAACTGGAGTTCTCCTGGAATTGGAGTTACGGTTCTCAGCTGCCATGTGGGTGCTGGGGATCGAACCCGGGTCCTCTGCAAGAGCGGTTGGTGCTCTTAACCTCTAGGCCATCTCTCCAGCCATCTGTCTGTCTATCTATCTATCTATCATCTATCTGTAATATATACAGTAATGTATATATAAATTCAGTGAGTTAGTTTGGGTGGTCAAAGCAGTATGTAATCTTGCTAATAGATTATTAACAGCTATTTGGCATCAGCAGCTTTATAACCTTAAAGTTTGCTTTATTTTCAAATTAATAGGAATAATTTTTAAATAGTTGACATGTACAATAATGTTACGTGATAAAGCTAGAGTATGCACTATTTTCTATTTTTTTTGTTTTGTTTTTTTGGTCTTTTCCAGACAGGGTCTCCCTGTAGCCCCAGCTGTCCTGGAATTTGCTCTGTAGACCAGGCTGGCCTTGAACTCACAAAGATCCGCCTGCCTCTGCCTCCCAAGTGCTGGGATTAAAGGCGTGCACCACCACACCCTGCAGTATGACTATTTTCAACAGGATGTTGTTTACTAGAAAAGATACATGTCTGGAAAAGTATATTTTATATTTTGGTTGTAAGTCTTAGTCTTTAATGGCTACACTATCCCTCCAGCCCTGGAAAAGTATATTTTATTTTATTTTTATTTTTTTATTTTTTTATTTTTATTTTTTTAATTTTATTTATTTTTTATGTGTATGAATGTACTGTCTGCATGTAGGTCTGTGCACCCGTGTCGTGCAATGCCGTGGAGGTCAGAAGAGGGTATCAGATTCACGTGGAACTGGAGTTAAAGACGGTTCTCAGCCGCCATGTGGGTGCTGGGGATTGAACCCGGGACCTCTGCAAGAGCAGTCGGCGCTCTTAACCGCTAGGCCATCTCTCCAGCCCCAGAAAAGTATATTTTAAATAAAATTAGATGAACTTGTCTTCTAGGAATAAAATTGCTTGAAAATAGCAGGAAAAAAATATTTCCTGATACTTCTTATAGTACAACTAGTCATACCTTTGAATAACTAAATGAATTTCTCAGAACTGTTTAAACAGGCCTGGTTCTGTTTGACAACCTCTATGATATAAATTTCATTAAGTCAATGCCAACGGTCTGAAAGAGTAAGAATCTGAAGCAGGGCCTGGAAGGAGCTTGGCTATTCTTTAAGTTGAATTGTAAATGCGCCTCTGGTAGAGACTTCTACAGCCTTTGAGTTGTTTTAGAATGTAACTCTTTTTTCCTAACCCTTAAAATATGTTTTCACTTATCCTTCAAAGTTAACTTTAGAATGTTACCACAGCTTTATAACTAAGGAATGTTTATTTATGATTAACAAGAGATGCTTTATTCAAATATGTTGACTCAAAAATATTTGGATATTTATGAAATTATTTTAAAGTAAGCAAAAATGGTACAAAGTTGGAGCCATATAATTCATACCTAATAAGTTAATAATATATGTGAAATTAAACCACACAGATCTTTTTATTTCAGTTAAAAAAAATACAACAGGAAAAACTGAGTCATGAATGGATTCTTATTATATTCTGTACTTATTTAACCTAGTTTTCTATAAATTGAACCACATGTTTAAAAAGATTTGCATGTTGATTAATGGGTTAGACACATTAAGTTTAACACACAATTTTTTTTCTTCTGTTTTCCTTTAGTTTCTTCAAACTTTTTTCTTTTCAGGTTCTTTAACATAAGTTTAATTCTGTCTCTTTAGATCTGTATTGAACGATGTCTTGAAAGGGGAAAGAATAGTGGTAGGAGTGATGACAACAGAGAGAGCTTGGAGAAGAGGTACTTGTCAGTTTGTATCTTATCCACCTTATCCCTGCTTCAGAAATTGACAGCTTAAATTGCTGTTCTATTTTGGTCTGGAAAAAGGAACACATCATACTTACAGAGATGTGTAAAGAGATAACACATTTACAGGCTTGAATAAGGAGATGACACATTTGCATTAGACCTTGTGTTACCCCTCAAGCTTTCTTATAATGTGGAAGGGAAAGGACAGATACCTAGAACTGTGAAATACTTCTTTTGCAGAATTCAGACTTACCTTCAGTCAACAAAACCAATTATTGACTTATATGAAGAAATGGGGAAAGTCAAGAAAATAGATGCTTCTAAGTCTGTTGATGAAGTAAGTGTCCTTTGTTTTGTTTTTGCAAATGAAGGCCAAATGAAAATGTGATAATTTCTTTTGTTGGTGTAGGCATGAGAAGAAAAAACTATGGCAGATAGTTTTTTTTGTTTGTTTGGTTTTTTTTTTTGGGTCTTTTTGAGACAGGGTCTCCTTGTAATCCCAGCTAGCCTAGAACTTGCTATGTAGACCAGGCTGGCCTTGAACTCACAAAATCCACATACCTCTGGGATAAAGGCGTGTGCCACCACTCCCTGCAGCTGCAGATAGTATTTTTTCAAGACATCGAAGTATGAAATTAGGTTGTTGGTGCCCCCCCCCCCTTTTTAATAGATCTAAAATGGGTTTTACAACTTCAGACTTTTTTTCTTGGGAAGTGGGTCGTTTGTTAGTTCCAAACCACTTTCCTCACACACAGGGAATTTGGTAGTTTGAGTATAGTAATTTGGCTCTTGTTCATTCTTTTAAAAATCTACACTCATCAGCCAGGTGTAGTGGCGCATGCTTTTAATCCTAGCACTTGGGAGGCAGAGCCAGGCTGATCTTTGTGAGTTCAAGGCCAGCCTGGTCTACAGACTGAGTTCCAAGGGCTACAGGGAGACACTGTCTCAAAAAGACCAAAACTAACTAACTAACTAAATAAATAAATATAAAAATTGGGGCTGGAGAGATAGCCTAGAGGTTAAGAGTGCCCACTGCTCTTGCAGAGGACCAGGGTTCGATTCCCAGCACCCACATGGCGGCTGAGAACCGTCTTTAACTCCAGTTCCAGGGAATCGGACACTCTCTTCTGACCTCCGCGGCATTGCACGACACAGGTGCACAAACCTACATGCAGACAGTACATTCATACACATAAAAAATAAATAAAATAAAAATCTACACTCATACTGGCAGGTCCTCTAGCCCAAGGGCCCAAGGCTGTTTTCTTTTCCATAACAAAGAGCTTCAAAGGTACAGGGTCCTAGGACTCCTCTCTATGTCTTTCTAATAGTGGTCTGCAAATTCCTGCCTTCAAATATTTCCAGTGTTTCTAATTCGTCTCTTCTCCCTTTCCCTGGTTTTCTGAGTCGTCTTCTTCTTGTATTCGTAAGACAAAAAGCCAGGCCCAAAGAACCAAGATTCATTGAGTCTTTTTTAAATCCATTCCTATAGAGATAAATAATATATGAGAAAACTGATTTTTTTGGTCTTTTTGAGACAGGGTCTCCCTGTACTCCCAGCTGTCCTGGAACTCACTCTGTAGACCAGGCTGGCCTTGAGCTCACAAAGATCTGCCTGCCTCTGCCTCCCAAGTGCTAGGATTAAAGGTGTGCACCACCACACCCGACTTTTTTTTTTTTTTTGTAGAATCAGAAATATTAACTACTTCACTTTACATTTTACCAAACTACTAACAACCTATCAAGAAGTGTGTTTGGTCAAAAACCACTAGTAACGTTGAATACAACATGTTCACAATTTTGTATGTTTTGTTTGTATTATGCATACAGTGAAACAGAAAAAACTAAGAAATTATAATGTGTAAAATTGATGGTTTTAATAGGAACTCACTATGTGGACCAGGCTGGCCTTTCTGCCTCTCTAGTACAGGTGTGTGCCACAACACCCAGCATCTGCTATGTGGTGTTTTAACAATACTTTGCTTTTAAAAGTATTGTCTTTTTCCTTTATAGGTTTTTGGTGAAGTTGTGAAGATTTTTGACAAGGAAGGCTAACCAACTTTGAAAATACCTTTGAAATAATGCTTGAATATTTCTTTGATAGCTGCTATCACAGCCCCCTCTTTTAAAGCAGTTTTAATCTTTCAAAATTACATCTCAATTAATGACTAGAAAATACCTATTAAGACAAATTAAATTATGTGTTTTTAAGATTTTGGGTCATAGCAGACTTTAACTTCATCTTAGTTATGGTGCTCACAAAACAAAGAAGGGTATCAACTAGTTCTTTAGTCTCTTTTATGGTTTGTGCCTTCTGTGAGCAAATTTTGTAGTATGCATGTATATCCCTTTTCATAATTACAACTTATTAGGATTAGGGATTTCCACTTCCTCTTGCTGAAGATTTTAAAATTTCCACCTGTTAAGTGAATTTGTGGACCAAATTTAAAGGGACTTTTGTGTAGTTAATTCTTGCACAAGGTGTTGAGTAAACAAACTCGTAAAGTGGATTCCTAGCAATGTTTTAATATTTATCAGATAACTGACCATTTCCTATAGAAAGAGAAAACTTAGGCATTGATTTATTGTAGCTTTCACAGAGTGGTCTGCCAGGGTATGCCCTTTGCTTCCAAGGTTTAGCTTGGGACAAAAGGGGGTTCAGCCTGGCAGAACTGTCAGCTTTCTTCTGACATAATCTGGGGCAGTGCTCTGTGGCAGTGCTATTTGTTGTTAAAATGATATTACAAAATTTCTAGCCATGGAATCTTGAAATGTATGTGCTAGATTTATGTTAATATGAATTAGTTCTCATTTTAGTAACACTTTAATGTTTTTGTTTTGTTAAACTAAATACAGTTAGAATAAATTAGAAAAAGCAATCTAATGGTTAAATTTCCCATTTGTATTTTATTTTATGGAATACTTTTTTCATAGTTATTTGTTTAAAAAGATTTAAAAATCATTGCACTTTGGTCAGAAAAATAAATATATCTTATAAATGTTTAATTCCTTTCTTGCCTGCTTTATTCAATAAAGTCTGAGAGTCCAAAGGATTTTCTTTTACATCCATTCTTCCTTTAAAAATTATCTCTCAGAAGTTTGTTTTCCCTTTGTTCCTTCTTTATCTTCTTCCTAAAGCTGAGTGCTATCTAAAGTTCTTAATACAGATTTATTTAAATGTTTCTCATTTTACCATTAACCCTATTAGGTATACAGGGTTAAATAGGGCACAGACTTTGTATAGTTAGATTATAGTTAGATAATTACATTTAATTTTTTTTTTTTTGGTCTTTTTGAGACAGGGTCTCCCTTTAGTCCCAGCTGTCCTGGAGCTTGCTATGTAGACCAGGCTGGCCTTGAACTCACAGAGATCTGCCTGCCTCTGCCTCCCTAATGCTGGGATTAAAGGCATGCACTACCACGCCCAGCCATAATTACATTTAATTTCACTGAGAATAGTTAAGCCAAGTTAATGGATGTTCTTATAATACATGGATTTCTATGTATCTTATGAAATTCACTTAGTAATAAGAAAAATTTCAGCATACTTTCCATTAGAAAACAAAGGAGCCCTTCATACTACAGTATGCTGTCTACCACACTTATATTGAAACTGTCTTGGTTTCTTAAAAGAAATTATCATGAGTTTTTATCTGGTATTTTTGAGGATACCAGTACAGTTGGGGCAGAGGGTTTGTTCATGGGTCAGTCACACAGCTTTGGAACAAAGCTGAGTACAGACTATTTTGAGACTATTGCTGTTCATGCAAGAGAAGAACTCTGTCAGATGGGAATGTAAATATTTATACTGATGATTATATGAGCATACTTCATGTTTTAAAGAGACTGAGGAGATTAGATATTTTGCTTTCTTTCATCAAATATCTCTCTCTGGCATTTGCAACAGAAACCAAAGAGATGGTAATTCCTAAATTGCAAGTGCTTTTTTTTTGTTTGCTTTTATGTTGTCATTGTTGAATTTTGGAGTTGATTGAGATATCTGACTTTACTAGTTTAGTCATTTTATTTGTTAAAGGTACAGTCACTAAGAAGTTTTTGAGTTTCTTAAAAGACTTTAATTTGAACCTTGTTATCTGTCTTTAACATTATTTCCATATAGTGATATTGGGTATATATGAATTATTTACTAAATAATCTTTATCATTAATAAATAATCTTTAATCATTTTGTGCTGGTGCCTTTGCTATAGTTGTTGCTTCAGATTTCTGTTCCCTTAAGCATATTGAAGATGAGAGAGTATCATATTTACTAGTGTGCCAAAGAGAAAGGAAAACAGTGGTCTTAATGATCCATTCCTTTGTTTTATTTCTTTTTAAAATCTTTTAAAAGTTTATTTTGATTTTATGTATATGAATGTTTTGCCTGCATGTATATAGGTACACCATGTGCATGCAATGCCCATGAAGACCAGAAGAAGGCATCTGATCCCCTGGAACTGGAGTTCAGGATAGGTATTAGCCACTATGTAGGTGCTGGGAACGGAACTCAGGTAGGGTCCTCTGTAAAAGCAGCCAATGAACCACTAAACCATCTCTCCAACCCTCCCTTTATTTTCCCATCTTTGAAGTCAGCGTAAGTACTTGTCAATCCCAGGGTGTCTGGGATAGGTCTGGCTGTTTTGATTTTTTTTTTTTGGTCTTTTCGAGACAGGGTCTCCCTGTAGCCACAACTGTCCTGGAACTCACTCTGTAGACCAGGCTGGCCTTGAACTCACAAAGATCTACCTGCCTCTGCCTCCCGAGTGCTAGGATTAAAGGCATGTGCCACCACGTCTGGCCGTTTTGATTGATTTTAATCTGGGTATTTTCCAAGTCCTGAGGTTCATCATCTTTCCTGTTTGAGGGAGATAGGAAAAAGAAAGTTGAATTTCAGAATAAGATCATCCATACTAGGCTGGGCATAGTGGTGCACTCCTTTAATTCCAGTACTTGTGAGGCAGAGGCAGGCGGATCTCTGTGAGTTTGAGGCCAGCCTGGTCTACATAGTGAGCTCCAGGCCAGCCGGGACTAAAGGGAGACCCTGTCTCAAAAAGACCGAAAAAAAAAAAAAAAAAGAAAGAAAAATAATAAAAGGTATCCCTGAAATCCTCAGCGCTCAGGAGCAGAGGTGGTAATCTCTGTGAGAGTTCAAGGGCAATCTGGTCTACATAGGTGGCAGTTTTCCAGACCAGCTGAGGCTAAAGGGAGGACTACCTGTCTCAGAAAATAAAAATGAAAAAAATAAGAATGTTCCTGGTGGCTGAAAGTTCACCTAGAGAATGTGATTACTTTTTCTGCTACAGTCAAGTAAAGTAAGCAAGCTTTCTTCTTAGAAGAGCGAAGCATGAAAGAAAGGCCTTTTAGAAGACAGAATCAAGAAAACCGGGCTTGCTCTGGCCTAGACGCAGGGATTTGTAAAAGGCAGAGCCCAATAGCCTGGAGGGTAAGTATGGCCAGACATATGATATATTATATACAAAAAAAGAAATATATATATATATAGTATATATGATATTATATATAGAGTATAGTTTGTCGCTTTTTATTGTTTTTTTTTCCCCTCACTGAGTGCTGGATCAAAGGCCTGTGCCACCACGGTTGGCACTTGTATTTTACCTTGTTATTCAACATGTTTTGAAGTAGCTGGACAACTTCTAACTTTGGTCTTTTTTTAAAAGGATTTTTGTGGATGTGGCTGTGTGTCTGCATCAGTGTACGCCATGTGTGTGAGTGCCTGTGGAGCCTAGAATAGGGCATCAGATTCCCTTGAACTGGAGTTACAGGCAGTTGTGAATCACCTAAAGTGGATGCTAGGAATTGAATTTGGGTCCTTTGGAAAGCAGCAAGTTCTCCTGTGAGCCATCTCTCCAGCCCCAATACATGCTGGCCTTTGATAGCCTAATCCAGCACAGAATAGTATCTGCAGAGGGAGGTTACCAGATGCATTTCCACATTCTAGCCTTTTGGGATCAAGTAGGTAAGCAACATACACATAAGTAGTATATGTATCCTCATTTGATTGAATAACCACATTCAAAAAGAGAAAATGTTGGGCCAGAGGCGAGTCAGCGATTAAGAGCACATGCTGCAGAACCGTGAGGTCTGGAGTCTGTATCCCAGCACCACCACCCCACACACTTTCGCAGAAACATATGCATAAATAGAAAATCTTTTAAAAAGTAAAAAATAAAAAAAAAATTTTTTTTAAGTCAGGGTCTCTCTGTATCCCCAACTGGCCTAGAACTTGCTATGTAGACTAGGTTGGCTTCATACTTCAGAGATCTACTTGCCTCTGCCTCCTGAATGTTGTGACTAAAGGTGTGCGCCACCACGCCCAGCTTAGGAAATCTTAAATTACTCCTTTAAAAAAAAAATTGGGGGCTGGAGAGATGGCCTAGCAGTTAAGAGCGCTGACCACTTTTGCAGAGGACCCGGGTTCGATCCCCAGCACCCACATGGCGGCTGAGAACCGTCTGAAACTCCAATTCCAGGAGAACTCCAGTTCCAGGGGAATCCGACGCCCTCTTCTGACCTCCGCGGCATTGCACGACATGGGCGCACAAACCTACACGCAGACAATACATTCAAATAAATAAATAAATAAATAAATAAATAAATAAATAAATAAAAATTGAGCCTGGCATGGTTGTGCACATGTTTAATCTGAGCACTCAGGCAGAGGCAGCAGATCTCTGTGAGTTCAAGGCCACCCTGGTCTACATAGCGAGCTCTAGGCCAGGTGGGACCAAGGGAGACCCCGTCTCAAGGAAAAAAAAAATTTTTTTTTTCAGTTTTATGTGTATGAGTGTTTTGCCTATATGTATGTACACCAAGTGTGTGTGATGCCCATGGGGACCAGATCATTTGGAACTAGAGTTATAGACGGTTGTGAGCTACCATACGTGTAGTCCTCTGTTAGGACTGCAAGTGTCAGCACTTGGGCAGCAGAGGCAATGGGATCTTGGAGATCAAGGCCAGCTTGGTCTACATAGTGAGTTCCAAGTCAGTTGGACTATAGGAAGTCCCTGTCTCAAAAAAAATAAATAAAAAAAACTAGCAAATGTTCTTAATCCTTACCTCCACCCGTTTTTTTACAGGGTCTTGCTATGTGACACTGGCATTCACAAATCTGCTTGCTTCTGCCTCCTGCGAGCTGGGAGTGTGTAGTATACTACCACCCAGTGTTATACTACTCCCTTGAAGGCTTCTTGGAAGTAATATACTTTCAGGAGCTACTTCTACAAAATTAGAGAAATAAATGATTCCAGAGCCCAAGATGAGCTTCCTAGAAAGCTGCATTCTGTAAGTTGCCTTGGGAGTTCCTAATCCCTTTCAACCTTTTAAGGATGCAGTTAAACTAGCCTTCCAGCTATCTGGCTCTTCCAGGGCCAAAGGACAATGACATTGACAACATTATTTGGCCTGACTCACCCTCAGTTGTTTATTGGTTTAATAAAGAAGTGGTTTTACAAGCTGGGTGTGATGGCGCATGCCTTCAATCCCAGCACTCAGGAGGCAGAGGCAGGCTGACCTCTGTGAGTTCCAGGCCAGCTGGGGATCCAGGGAGATCCTGTCTCAAAAAGACAAAAAAAAAAAATTTACAATCAGCTCTGAACAGCTGTTGGCAAGTTGTGTATCTTTGATTGACATGATATTACAAGGTCAATGTGTACTCATGATGCCAGGCCTTTTCTCCCAAGCACACAGTAGATATTTCATTAACCCTGTCCTCATATGGGATAATGGTCAAGATGAATAAACATTTAAATTATTTGGATGGGGAAAACAAGTTTAATTGGCTGGCTCTTAGATTGGGAGAAAATACGCTTTAGAATGACCAAGTTGAAGTGGGGATGTGGCTCAGTGGCAAGGCATTTGTTTAGCATGACCACGGCCCTGGATTCAGTTTCCATTGCCATAGGAACTAAGATAAAATGACCAAAAACCAGGTTTGGTTCCCAGGACCCATATGGTGACTAACAATTGCCCTTAACTTCAATTCCAGGGGGTTCTGACCTCTTCTGGCCTCTGTGGGCAATGTACCCATATGGTTCATTTACATACATACAGGCAGTGTACTCATGCACATACAAATAAAATAGGGCTGGGAGATAGTTAAATGGTTAAGGTGCACTTATTTACATACACATAAAAAATAAAATAATAAAATGAAAAAACCCTGTTGAGACAAAGATATGGCCATCATTTATAGCAGTCACCGCCTCAACAAGATCAGACAAACTCAAGTCCAGTGGTTTCTTTTTTCTTTTTTTTCTTTTCTTTTCATCTTTTTGAGACAGGGTCTCCCTGTAGCCCCACCTGGTCTGGAACTTATTATGTAGACCAGGCTGGCCTTGAACTCACAGAAATCAGCCTGCCTTTGCCTCCTGAGTGGTGGGGTTAAAAGTGTGTGCCCAGCCCCAGTGGTTCCTTAAACCATACTTTCAGTATAATGCATTTTTTTGCATGTATGTCTGTGTGTGTATGCATTTTCTTGTGTGTTTGGGTTAGTATGTGTACATGCAAGTTGATGCTGTGTGTTGTCCTCAATCACTCATCACTTTTTTTCCCCCCATCATAGCAGACCAAAAGGTCCAGCTTTTTATTGAGCATGAAATAACAGGTTTAGTCAAAAAGACTGAAGCCCGGGGCTGGAGAGATGGCCTAGCGATTAAGAGCGCCGACCGCTCTTACAGAGGACCCGGGTTCGATCCCCAGCACCCACATGGCGGCCGAGAACCGTCCAAAACTCCAATTCCAGGAGAATCCGACACCCTCTTCTGACCTCCGCGGCATTGCACGACACGGGGGCACAGACCTGCATGCAGACAGTACATTCATACACAAAAAAAAAAAAAAAAAAAAAGACCAAAGCCCATGTTGTCATCAGACTCCTCTGAGTCTTTCCTGGCTTTCACTTTCTTCTCAGCTGGGGCAGCGGCAGTAGAGGGGGCAGGACCACCTGCTGGGGCGGCACCAGCTGCTGGATCAGGTCCACCAACCCTTCCATTGCAGATGAGGCTCCCAGTGTTGACATTGGCCAGGGCTTTTGCAAACATGCCAGGCCAAAAAGTTCAACACTGACACCAGCTGCTTTAATGAGAGCACTGATCTTATCCTCCATGACGGTGACCTCCTCGTGCAGGATGAGGGTGGAGTTGATGCAGTGGAGCTTGGACACGGAGGCCATGCTGAGGACTGTGGCGCACGGTGCTAGTCACCGGATGGAGTGAGAGCCTTAGCTTCCTTGGAAGGACCGAGTGCCTTGGTGGCAGGCAGCTGAGGAAAAAGGTTTCTCCACTTTTTTTAAACTGAGGCAGGGTCTTATTATACCCAGAGCTTGCCAACTCTGGCTAATCTAGTGTTTCAGTTTGCCCCAAGGATCCTGTCTCTGCCTCCTGAGTGCTGAGTGCTGAGATTACAGGCAGTCACAGTACCTGACTTTGACAGGGCTTCTGGGACTCCAAACTCCACTCCTCAAGTAAGGACTTTATCCAATAAGCCAATTTCCCCAGCCCTGTTTTTTATTTTTTGTTTTTTAAAAGACAATTTATTTTATGTGTATGTGTGTTATGCCTACGTGTGTGTAAGTGAACTCATGTCATGCAGTGCCCACAGAGTCAGAGGAGAAAGGGGCATCGGATTCCCCTGGAACTGGAGTTAGCCACTGTGTGGTTACTGGGAATTAAACTCAGGTACTCTGCAAAAACAGCTAGTGCTCCTAACTACCTAGTCATCTCCCTCCAACATCCCTCCAACAGTCATACACATAAAATAAAAAAAAAATTTTTTTAAAGAGGGCAGCATTGGGCCAGGTGTGGTACATGCCTTTAATCCCAGCACTCTGGAGGCAGAGGCAGGTGGAAGTAAAAGCCAGCCTGAATTAAAAGCATATACTGTTTTCTTTGTGAGTTCAAGGCCAGCCTGGTCTACAGAGTGAGTTCCAGGACAGCTGGGACTACAAGGAGACCCTGTCTCAAAAATACCAAAAAAACAAAACAAAACAAAACCCAAAACAGAACCATATACTGTTTTCTCAAGGTCAGTTGAGGATCTGGTCCTCAAGGGTCAGTCAGGTTTTGGAGGAGGGGAGGGAGCCCCTGGCTCCTTTTGGCTTTTCAATCACCAGTTCCATCCACTTGAGGACAAAGTCAGGTCTTGCTAGACCAGGCTTCTTCCCTATTTGAAGCATGAGCAGACTTTCCTCTTTAGAGACTGGACATTGGCTGAAGTCCCATTAGAGGATCTCCAAGACCTCCCTGCACAGGAAGACTGGTGACTCACATTTGCAGGACATTTCAAGAGATGGCTCCATGCATAGTCCCCTGAGACTTAGTTGACCTCTGAGGGCAAGGACCAAAGTTATCCCTTAAGTCCCTCAGCCAAATTGGTATGGGCATTAAGCATGGTTGTTAAGCACCCAGAAAGGCTAAGTTATACCAGCCTGATACTTTTTACCTACTGTATAATATTTTAGAAAAGGCTTAGACAAAAGCTCATGCAGCCTTGTATAAGAAATACTAAGAAGCACTCCCATAAAATAAATACTGTGGTTAGACATAATGTCATGACTAGTTTTTTCCTCATTCTTTTGATCTTCTATTACTCTAAAATATGCATACATATCCTCCATCCATATACCAAACATTCCTAAGTCTGAAAATAAATGGTAGCTTAGTTCTGGAATCTGTTAAGGGATTCACAATATAAGAGTACAGTTGTTTTCAGATCACAAGGAATATAACAATGTCACTCAGTTTGCCTTACAACTAGGTAATTGGCACTAGCATCCACAGATGAGGGATACCATTCGTCGTTTGTTTTCCTGGGACTGTGTTACTTAACATAATATCTTCTAGTTCCATCTATTTACCTGCAAAGCTCATGATGTCATCTTTCTTTAGGCTGCATAGAACTCCATTTGGTAGATGTACATTTTCTCTATCCTCTTTTCAGTTGAGGGGTACTTGGGTTGGTTCCAGCTCTTCGCTATTGTGAAGAGAGCTGTAATAAACATGGCTGTGCATGTCTCTCTGTGGTAAGATGAGTCTTGTGGGTCTATACCCAGGAGTGGTATGACTAGGTCAGGCAGCAAGCTCATTTTGAGTCTTTTAAGGGTTCTCCACACTGCTTTCCATAGTTGCTGTACCAGTTTACATTCCCACCAGCAGTGGATGAGTGTTCCCCTTTCCCCACAACCTCTCCAGCATTTGGTATCAATTGTTTTCTTGATTCTAGCCAGTCTTATCAGAGTGAGATGATATCTTAAAGTGGTTTTAATTTGCATTTCCTTAATTATTATCAAGTTGAACACTTTTTAAGATGTTTCTCAGCCATCTCTAATTCCTCACTTGTGATCTGGGCTAGCTGTGTGGCCTTAAACATCCAAAAGGAAAGTATAACCAGAAATAATTAGTAAGGCCTGAGAAATTGTACTTCAGGTATAAAACTTGAGATCTCAGTAAAAAGAAAAAAAACACCGTTGTTTTGCCTGACTTACTGGTAAGTGCAGCTACCCGGAGGCTGCCCCTGCTTTTGCCATCCTTCAAAGACGTGAGGTACAGCTGTTCAACTTTCCAATATGGACTGAAGACTCATGTCTCTCCAAGAATCCTCCAAACCTTCAGTGCCAGATGGGGACTGCTGAGACATCCAACTTGTGGACTGAGCTACTACTGGGGTTTCAGTCTCTTCAGAGTATAGACTGCCATTGTTGAACTACCCAGGCTGTATCACAGAGGGCAGTACAGGAAGATCAAGACAGGATGTCCTGCTTACTGGACCTCATTTGGTGACCATGGGAAGGGAAAACCCCAGTGTGGAGCACAAGGGCAGAACTGATGGTGGTTTGGGCTTGCCAAGGAGGAGCCTTCAAACATGATATCTTTCAGCCTAATAAAGAAAAAAAAAATCATAAGCTGAAGATGCTAAAACCTATGATATATGTGGCATGCATATGTGCATATTTTGGAGTGATGCAAGTTGGAGAGAATAAAAAAGACTGGGTCAAAGAACTGAGTGAAATGGTGAACTTCTGCTCAAAACAGTAAACTTCTGCATCAAAAATTTTTAAAAGAGACTGAGGGAAATATGAAAAACATGTTTGGTAGAATGCATGAGCTCGGGTGGGGTGGGGTGGGGCAAGGAAGAGGGCATGGGTCTAGATTTGATTGGAAATTTTGTATGAAATGCACAAAGGTTCAATAAAAATTGGCCTTGAAAAAAAAATACTGGTTATGTGTGGTGGCTCATGCCTATAATCCCAGCAGAGGCAGGTGGATCTCTGTGAGTTGAAGGCCACCCTGGTCTACACAGGGAGTTCCAGGCAAGCTGGAGGTACAAGGAGACTCTGTCTTTAAAACAAGGCCAGCCTGGTCTACAAGGTGAGTTCCAGGACAGCTGGGGCTACAGGGAGACCCTGTCTCGAAAAGACCAAAAAAAAAAAAAAAAAAAAGAGGGTGTTGGATCCCCTGGAACAGTTGTTAGCTGTCATGTACGGAGGAAACCCAGTCCTCTGCAAGAGCAGCCAGTGCTGAGCCATGTTTTTGGGCTGTTTGGTTTTTGTTTTATTTTTTTGAGATAGGGTTTTTTTTTTTTTTTTTTTTTGAGACAGATTCTCACACTGGTCTGGAACTCCTGGGTTCAGGCAATCCTCCTGCCTCAGCTTCTAGAGTGCTGAGATTATAGGCATGAGCCACTGCACCCAGCCAGTATATATTTTAAATGCTGGCTGGCTTTTACTTTTGTGGTCTCATTTTGTTTTCTCAGTCATTCTGAAGCAGTTTGGAATAGTTATTTTCCTTTTGCATGGATGACTAAAGTGAGGCCCAGAGACTC
>VZQC01012909.1:342190-422190 GCA_009823505.1 Rhizomys pruinosus
AAAAAAAAAAAAAAAAAAAAAAAAAAAAAAAATTGCACTGTGCCCAGTTAGTAAAATAAGTAATAGGGAAGAAAAAAATCACTCAGCCCTTCAAAGTGTCTTTTCATACCCAACAACTCCACTGACAAAAAATCACAGTGCTGGAGATTGGGGAGATGGATCCACATTAAGAGCTCACTGCTCTTCCAGAGGACCCAAGTTCAGTTTCCAGGTCCCACTCCGGGGAGCCTGCAACTGCCCATAAGTCCAGCTTCAGGGGATCTGATGGCCTCTCTGGTGTCCACAGGCACCTGCAAACACGTGGCATATAGTCATACAAACACACGTACACATAAACCTAGCAAAGATTAAAAACCAAGAATCACAATGCCGGAAAGCTGGATATGGCAGTGCATGCTTCTGTATTCCCAGCATCGTAAGACAGAGGCAGAGAATGGTTTTAAGTTGAAGGCCAGCCTGGTCTACATGGCAAGTTCTAGACCACCCATGGCTACATGGCAAGACCCTTTCTCAAAAAGCAAAACAAAGCAAGAAGACAAAAATCAAAACAAAGAAGGACCTATAAATTAATGAATGCTCTCAAATGAAACATTGCCTAGCGTGCCATCCCACAGGTTCCAGAACCCAGAGAGAAAAGTTCAGCAGAGGAATCCCTGCAAAATGGATGGCACCTTGCTCATTTTATGTAGCAAAGAAGAGAGCACTGACCCCAACCTCTGCAGGAAAACAGCAAATGTGTTAAGTGTGGTTTGCAGGCCAAGTCAGGGTGGTGGAAGTTGTATACAGAAGGTCTAATGTTAGAGTCCCCAGTTGAGGACTGCTTGAGGACATGTCTCCACCAGGACATATGCAAGCAGAGCCTGCTATAGTTTTCCAGCTCTGAGGTGCTGTGGTTCAGGAGCAATTCTGCTCAAGTTAGAGCTGAACTTGAATTGGAACTCAAAGGACTTCTCTAGCTATTGTGAAGGAAAGGATCATAAGAACTCTAATGCTAAAAACTTCCCTTGGCTTCTCTGCTGCCCAGGGCCGGCTGCTCAGCAAAGGCTTCTGGGAGTACTGCTAGCAGTCAGGAGGTACCCAGTTCATAGTGGAGAAGGGAAGGACCCATTCCTACAGAGAAATAGCACTAGAAAAAGACAGGAGTGAAGGATGTGGGAGAGGCCCCAGCTTGCAGGTACGAGGGTCCCTGTGTGAACGGACTTGTAGCATGCAGTGAAACCCTGTGGTAACAGGTAAAGGAATGCACATGGTATCCTCTTAATACTTGATGCTGCCAGACTAGGAAGGTGGCTGACTGCTAGGCTTGCAAGACAGTTCTACAAACACTTTGAACTGGGAGGCTGTTCTGTTTATCATGATCTCCTCTTCCTCTTTTTTCTCCTCTTCCTCCTCTTCTTCCTTCCTCTCCCCCATTCCCTTTCTCCTCCTCTTCTCCCTTCCCTTCCTCCTCCTCCTCTTCCTCCTCCTCTTCCTCCTTCTCCCTTCCCTCCTCTCTCTTCCCTTTCTCTTCCTCCCCTCTTCCTTTTCCCATCTCCTCCTCCTCCTTTTCCTCCCTCTTCCCTTTCCCTTTCCCCTTCTCTCTCCTATTTCTCACTGTAAACTCCCTTGAGTTCTATTTCGAAACCCTTAATGTGTTTTTCCATCTCACTAGGGATAGTTTGAAAACCCTCTCTGGCTTGGTCTAGGTTGGGGCTGGGCCCAGGGCAAGCTGGCTAGGAGGTAGGTCCCAGCAATAAGCAACCCACAGAATTGTGTCTGTTATTTAAGAAAAGTTTCTGGCTTTTTGGCTAATTGCAAAAATACATAATGGATGCTTTTTGCATCTGCTAGTTATTCCAGAACAGGCCTGCATCCAAGAGCAAACTTTAAACAAACAATAAGATTATGGCGCTTAACTATTTCAATGTGTAACAGAAAAGAGAGCCAAGCCCTGAGAAGTTACATTAACACATGCACTCAGTCATAAGCACACAAGTGATCATAGCAATAGATACAACACACAGATGCAGGGCTTGGCACTAATGTATGCCAATCCATGCTTGAGTACTAGCACCTATATAGGGCATAAGTGTATACAAAACTCTTACATATGCCCAATTAAATACCTATACACAGACACTCAAGGCACATACATAAATGGCACATGTGTGTGTACTTAAAAACACCTACATATTTAAAATGGCCATCACAAGCACACACCCCCAAGCACAACTGCATTCACACACATTTTTCTTTTTACTTTTTTTTTTTTAAACCACAAAGAGTGGTCCTCCTGGGTAAGTAAATGGGGTCCTGCACTGGCTAAGTAGTGCAAGGTGTAGTTATCAATGTGGCCACCAAGGGGCACCCAGGATCCATCCTGAACCCACCTTTCTCTGCTTGTCTCTCTTACACACACACACACACACACACACACACAGGCGTGCACCACATGCCTGCACCTTCTTTTTCTGGTTCCCTACACAGCTCCCCCAGGGTCCCTTGTATTCATTTTTGCTTTTTTCCTGTAACGTACTATAGAAACAAACCTGGGGCCCCACCTTCTAGCAGAACCACGCAGCTTGATCTGTCAGGCCTTAACAGTCACATGATTACTACCTAGTACTTCCCCGGGAGTAGCCATCAAAATCTCACCAGGCTTTCAATATATCTCAGGTTCTCCCAGTGGAGAACTGCTAGAGTCACCAGTACACGTTAAAGTGCTGTCCATGCTCCTCACTGACCAGGCTGGAGAGATCTTTGGCTTCAGCCCTCACCTCCTGGCCTTTTGTGCTTCAATGATACAAATACTTCCAAACAGAAGGTAGGGGTTGAGAACATGGCTTCACAAGTAAAGCGCTTGGCATGCAAGGGTGATGACCTGATTGGAATCCCCAGAAGCCTCTGGTACAATAACAAGCACACCTGGAATCCCAGCCTTCTCATGGAGAAACTGAGGCAGGAGAATCCTGATAAACTCAAGGGACAGCTAGCCTGTCATACACAGCCATTAATAACAAAGATGGCCTGCCTCCAAACACATGAGTTGTTACTTGACCCCCACATGTGCACAGTGGAATATGCACCAACACTCACACATAGGAACACATACATACACACATCACATGCACACAAGATTTTAGAAAAGCACACAATGTGGGAGCAGAAAAACCAGCTTCCGTGAAGCCCAAGCTTCTCAGCATCCCAGGCAGATAGCACTCCTGGCTCCTCACTAAGTAGCTCAGAGTTTCTCTTCTTCCAACAGACATTCTCAGAGTCCATCATAACAGGGGCTTGGGCAACTCTGGAAATACAAGATTGCTGCCCTCCAAGGATTTAATGGTCTTCTGTGGGCATGTGACCAGTACAGCATGAAACATACAATGGACTAGGTGCAAAGTATAGAGGAGGCTATGAGGAACTTTCTAGAACAGTGGGGACACTTAAAGAGGGAGTACGGGCTGAGCAATAGGCATTACCACTCATATTTAGTGAAGGAATACAAATGAGCACTGCATTCCAATTAGTGAATGTTTTCTGTGCTCATGATGGTTAATCCTCACAGAGGAAACCCAGGTCTGCCTGTCTGCGGTCTGAGAGCTTAACCACCAGTCCAGAGTGCCTCTTATGACATAAACAAAGGAAGGGCTTGGAACAGACAGGCCAAGGACGTGCTGGTGTATTTGGTTTCTATGGCTACACAATAAATCACTACGCACTGGGTGACTGAAAACACCTGCTTATTACCTCGAAATTCTTCAGGTCAGAAGTCTGGGTCAAGTCAGCTAGGTCCTCACCCCACAGGACTGCAAGCCTGAAATCAGTCAGCTCACCTGGGCTCTTACTGGAGGCTCTGGGAAAGTCCGCCTCTGAGCTCCTTTATGGCTGTAGGGTGAAGTCTCCATTTTCTTGATGACTCTTGGCCACCCCAGAGACTGCTCTCAGGTCCCTTCCACCTGCCTCTCCAGCAAAGGAGGCAGAACCTTTTTCTTGCTTCACGTCTGTGAAGTCTTCATGTTTATTGCCAGCTGCACAAAACTCTGAGCTTTAATTCAAACGGCTCGGTTGACAATATTGGGCTGGACTAGTAATCTTAACTGGAGCAGTCAGTTCCTTAGCTGCATCTACAAAATCCCTCTTGCCACCTATATACACAGAAAAGAGGGTAATCCAGGGGTGGAGGTGGGGGGCAACCATAGAGCTCTGCCCAACAACCTTGACCTTCTCTGTAGTCCCCTTGGGTTTATGGCATAGGGTAGACTATCAGAGTGTGCCCAATCAAGTCATAGGAGCCCATAAAAAGGAGATTTCTGTGGCTGGTAGAAGAAAGAAAGCACTTGACCTGCAGTTGTTTGCTTTGAAGATGGAGCAGGCCATGTGCCAGGTAGGGAGAATGTCTTCTGGGAGCCTAGCTGATAGCAGTGACTCAGGGCTGCAGGTCCACACCTCCAACTAACTGAATTCTGTCAGGAACTGAATGAGCTTGGTGGTAGATCCCCCCACCCCCGTGCTTCCAGATAAAAACCTGGCTCTTAATTCTAGTTTTATGATATAATGAATAGAGAACACAGGTAAGTCTGCCCAAACTCTGCCCTTCAGAGCAGTGAGAAAATAAACAAATGTTTGTTTGGGAGCTACAGAGATGGCTCAGCAGTTAAGAACACTTCCTGCTCTTGCAGAGAATCTGGGTTTTGTTCCCAGCATCCACATGGCAGTTAACAACCATCCTTAACTCCAGTTTAGGGAATCCTATGTCCACTTCTGACCTATCTGGTCATGGCATACATATGATGCCCTTACACACATGCAGGCAAAGCACACACACTTAAAATAAGAAAAATTATAAAAACAAACAAAAATTCTGGCGTTGGAGAGATGGCTCAGCAGTTAAGAGTACTGATCTTGTAGAGGACTTGGGATGGGTTCTTAGCACCTACATGGCAGCTAACAACTGTCTGTGTAACTTAAGTTCCAGGGAATCAGACACACTCTTCTGATCTCCATGGGCAGTGTACACATGTGATACATAATGCAGGCAAAATACTCATATGCATAAAAATAAAATACATTAAAAAAATAAGAACAGGCCAAGCTTAGTGGTGCATGCCTTTAATCCCAGCAATCAGGAGGCAGAGACAGGCAGATCTCTGTGAATTCAAGACCAGCCTGGTTTACATATTGAGTTCCAGGTCAGCTGAGGCTACAGGAAGACCCTGCCTCAAAAAGACCCCCCCCAAACAAATGCTGTTTTGTGCTGCTAGCTTTGTGGTAATTTGTTATGCAACAATAAGAAACTAATATGCCAGGCAAAGGGCACAGCAATCTCTGATTACCCACCTACAGCTCTCTCCTCCTATACTCCTCTAGTTAAAAATCGGTTTCAGGCTAGTTGAGGTGGTACAAAAAAAAATTTTTTTTGAGACAGAGTCTCCCTGTAGCCCTAGCTGGCATGGAGCTCACTATGTAGACCAGGCTGCCCTTGAACTCAACAGAGTTCTGCCTCCTGAATGGGTGGTGTACGTTTTAATCCCAGCACTCATGAGACAAAGGTAGGTGGATGGATCTCTGTGAGATCAAAGCCGGCTTGGTCTACATAGTGAGTTCTAGTTGGAGTTACAGGGAGACCCCGTCTCAAACCAAACAAACAAACAACCCCACCCAAAACAAAAAATAGAAACACAGGGTTGGTGTGATGGCTCAGTGGGTAAAGGTGTTTGCCTCCAAGGCGATCCTGAGTTCGATGCCTGTGATCCACATGGTGGAAGGAGAGAAGAGCAAGCTGTCTTCCGACCTCTACACAGGCACAGGCGACACGCAGCTCCCCACCACACACACAGTTTTAAAAACAGGACATTAAAGCCTACAGCTATCCTCAGCAGATGTCCCAAGGTCACAGCATCTCCATCATCCTGGGGTCTTCATTGCAACTTGGGCTACACCTTCGGTTTCACATGGGGGTCTCTTGGGCCTCCTTTCAGGGACTCTGACCCTGCCATACACTGTCTGGCCACAGCAGCTGTGTGAAGCTGTGGAACAAGACTCTATGACCTCCTTAGTCTTCCAGCGCCTGTAAAACCAACACTCTGTGGGCAAGACTGCCAAATTCTGCCTCTTGTTGGAGATGTAGCCAGGCCCCCGTGGGCCACAGCTGGACTGACCTCGGTTGTGCCTTGGTGACTGACTCTGTTTTCTTTTCTTTCTTTTCCTTCCTTCCTTTCTTTCTTTCTTTCTTTCTTTCTTTCTTTCTTTCTTTCTTTCTTTCTTTCTTTCTTTCTTTCTTTCTTTCTTTCTTTCTTTCTTTTTCTTTCTTTCTCTTTCTTTCTTTCCTTCTTTCTCTTTCCTTCTTTCTTTTTCTTCCTTCCTTCCTTCCTTCCTTCCTTCTTTCCTTCCTTCCTTCCTTCCTTCCTTCCTTAGTTCCTTCCTTCCTTCCTTNCTTTCTTTCTCTCTTCTTTCTCTCTTTCTTTCTCTCGTCTCTTTCTCTCTCTCTCTTTCTTTCTCTCTCTCCTCTCCCTTCCTTCTTCCTTCCTCTTCTTCTTCCTTCCTTCCTTCCTTCCTTTCCCTTTCCTTTCTTTTTTCTTTCTTTCTTTCTTTCTTTCTTTCTTTCTTTTCTTTCTTCTTTCTTTCTTTTCATTCTGTCTGTTCTGTCTGTTGTCTGTCTGTCTGTCTGTCTGTCTTTTGAGACAGGGTCTCCCTGTAGCCCAGTGGCCTGGTGACCTCACTCTGTAGGACCGGCTGGCCTTGCCCTCACAAGTCTGCCTCCTCTGTCCTCCCAATTGTAGGATTAAAGGCATGTACCACCACGCCCAGCTTTTTTTTTTTGGTCTTTTTGAAGGTCTCCCCTTTTAGTTCCCCAGCTGCCTGGAGCTCGCTATGTAGACCAGGCTGGCCTTGAACTCACAGAGATCAGCCTGCCTCTGCCTCCCAAGCACTAGCATTAAAGGCGTATGCCCCCCCTGGCATAATAAAAATATTTAAAAAAAATATTTTTAAAAAATAATAAAATATTTTTAAAAATCAAGATGTCAAAAGAAAAAATCAAGACATCAGGCCAGCCAGATTGCACATGCAGCTGAAGCCTATTGATCTGAATTTGTAAACATGGAAGGAGAGAACTAACTCCAAAAAAATCGTCTTCTGGACCTCACACGCCCATCATGGTGCATGCAAACACACACACACAATAATAAATTAAAACAAATTTTAATTTTATTATTTTTTTTTATTTCTGATGTGTATGAATTGTACTGTCTTCGCATGCAGGTTGTGCACCATGTCTCTGCAATGCTGCGTGCGGGTCAGAAGAGGGTGTCGGATTCCCCTGGAACTGGCGTTCCCTGGAATTGGAGTTTCAGACGGTTCTCGGACGCCATGTGGGTGCTGGCGGATCGAAACCCGGGTCCTCTGTACGAGCGGTCGGTGCTCTTTCACCTCTTAGGCATCCTCTCCAGCCTATTATTACATTTTTTTTTTAATTTATTTCCGTATGTGTATGAATGTATTGTCTTGCATTGCCAATTCTGTGCACTCCGTGTCTGCAATGCGCAGAGGTCAGCCGAGGGGTGTCGGAATCCCCTGGAACCGGAGTTCTCTGGAATTGGAGTTTCAGGACGGCTCTCGGCCGCCATTGGGCTGGGGATCGAACCCGGGTCTCTGCAAGATGATGGTGGCGCTCAGCCCTCTTAACCGCTAGCCATCGCTCCAGCCCCCTTCTTTATTACTTTTTTTATGTGTTATGAGTGTACTGTCTGCATGTCGGTTCGGTGCAACCCGTGTCGTGCAATGCCGAGTCGGTGAGGTCAGAAGAGGGCATCAGATTCCCCTTGGACCTTGAGGTTAGACAGCTCCTTAACAGTCATCTGGGTACTGGGAATCAACACTAAGGGTCCTCCGCAAGAGCAGTTGTGCTCCTTAAACCGCTGAGCCATCTCTCGGCCCCATAACATTACAAAATTTTTTCATTTTTTTAATTGATGTTTTGTGTATCATACATCATTTTTCCAATCCAGTTGTTCAGGCAGTATTCCCTTTCCTTCCCGCCCATCCCACCCCACCCCATCCCAGATCCATGGCATTTCTGCCAGTAACTGTCCTGCAATCTTTCTCTCAGTTTGTTTTTTTTTCTATTTTTTAGCAATATGAAATTTATGTAAAGACCTTTAAAAAAAAAAAACAATTTGCAAGCAGTTGTTGTGCCCAAACCCACCAGCCCTAGGGTCCCACCATCCCAGCCGGGGGGAGGGGGGGCTTGTATGTTCAAATCAAGTTGATCAATGAGTTTCCAGACTATATTGTGACTGTAGTTTCACATTTTGCCCCAATCAGCAAGCCCTTACATTTCTGACACTACGCGCCCCTCTTCCGTTAGATTGTCCCTAGGCTTAGGAAAGGGGCACAAGTGAGTAGAAGCAAAACAGTCCTATCTTTCATGAGTTCTTGGACTCTGGTCAGTTATGGCCTGTTTCCTTTCATGGGCTGATAGTATTGTCCACAAATAACTTTTCATTCCTACAATGAGCACAAGCAGTTAGATATATGGTATGTTAAAGAGCACTAATCGTATATGGTTACTTTGGTATCGACACATAAGTTTGGATGATATGTTCTAACCGTAATTGCTTTCCTGTTTAATCTGACAGGGTATTACTGTGGCTTATAACATCTCCTCACCTGAAGGCTTGCTTTGGGGCAAACAGCCATGGGTTATCCTCCAAGGAGAGAGCAATAGACCAATTAGATTTTGGGATATACAGGCATATATGGCTGACCTCTGCTGCACAGTATTTCTAGGGCAGGCGGGTGTAGCTGGTGCTGACGGATTGGGAGTTTGCCTGTGACTGCAGGGACATCGGTATTCTGCTTTATTGGTTGAGTGGCTTTGGGTTAACACTTCTGGTACTCCGAGAGCCATCTTACACTTGCATGTGTGGTCTCAATATGATCCTTTCCGATGCTTAACATCGAAGTCTTCCGGCAGCAGGGCCTTGTATCGCCTTTCTTCTGCAGGTAATCCACTGTTTACAGAGGCAAGGATCCTTTCACCTTGGTGGGGCTTGGACCCCTGGCCAACATCTCCCTGGGTAAATAATCCATTGTCTGATGCTCAGATCTCTGTATTAATATATTTTGCTTTTAATTTAAGTTTGCTGTCCCAGTTTAATATATACTAGTCCCACCCAAACTAATGAGTGAATTTGATGTGAAATCTGCTGACCTTGATTCCACCCTATAGTTACGTCACAATACAACTGTCTTCTGGAGATTCAGGGGTTAAAAAAAGGGGGGGGGATATAGAAGACATGAACCTTTTTGTCAAAAACCTGCAATTCAAATCTAAAACTAACTATGGGAAAAGATTTGTGGGTCCCAACAAGACAAAATGGTCACCAACTGCTATGTCTGAGAAAGAAAAGACCACAGATTTGCATTGAGGTTAGGATGTACCAGAAAGTGCAACTGAAAGGTTTGGACCTAGCTGACATAGAAGGAAGAATAGGCCTCAGATTGCATAAACCCCGAACCCCTGCTGTGGATCCTACTGTAACAACTATTATAATGAGTCCTAACTGAAACATACCTTTAGAAGTGTCCCCCAATGTTTGTTTTGATATAGAGACTTTCTTTCTTCCGGCCCCCCCATAGAAAAAGGAGAAATATGATGATGATGAGGTTGCTCTCCAACTGTAAATTGGAGACAACTATTATAGAGGTAATCTCTTATAAAACCGGTAAAACTGCCTTCTTTAATTGACTAATAGGCATAAGAACTGTGAAAAGGATTATCCTCTGTTCAGAACCAAATATAATACTAAAGTCCTTAAGTTTTACCGGTTTTATAAGAGATTACCTCTATAATAGTTGTCTCCAATTTACAGTTGGAGAACGACATCATCATCATATTTCTCCTTGTTCTATGGGCATCAGATTCTCCTGGAACTGGAGTAAAGATGGTTCTTAGCAGCCATGTGGGTACTGGGAATCGAACCTGGGTCCTCTGCAAGAGGAGTTGGTGCTCTTAACCGCTGAGCCATCTCTCCAGCCCCATAAATTAAAAATTTTAAATCAAAAGCTGAGTGTAGACTATTTTTCTTCAGTTTTTATTTTATTTATTTATTTTATTTTTGAGACAGGGTCTCCCTTTAGTCCCAGCCAGCCTGGAGCTCCCTCTGTAGACCAGGCTGGCCTTGAACTCACAGAGATCTGCCTCTGCCTCCCAAGTGCTAGGATTAAAGGTGTGTGCCACCTTGCCTGGCTTTTTCTTCAGTTTTTAAATATGGGAATTGTATGAACTTTGTTTATATTGAAAATATGTGTTTGGCAATGCTGAGAATTGAACCCAGGGCCCTGTGCCCTAATGCCAATCGATAACCCCAGGCCTTGGATTGATTTTTGCTTCATATTTTTTCTCATGTTTTCCAATTCCTTATATTTTGTTATATGTAATTCCTTATATATTACTATCTGATAAATTTTCTCTTATAAATCTTTTTTGATTTATTAATTTTTATTTTATGTGTGTGGGTATTTTTCCTGCATGTAAGTGTCCCAACATCATGCATTGCCCATGGAGGCCGGAAGTGGGCATCTGACCCCCTAGAACTGGAGTTGGGGGTGGTTGTTAACCACCATGTGGGTGCTGGGAGCCAAACCCAGGTCCTCTGGAAGAGCAGCCTAGCTCTTAACTTTAAAATACTGTGTTAAATTTAAAAATGCATACATTTGAAGTGTTCAAGTTATTTCTTTTCATGTCCTTCTTACTGTCCAGTCCAAATTTTGTTTGATGGATCTATTCCCTTGCTGAACCTTTGAGGACACTAAAAACACAAAATTACTTTTAGTTCTTTTCTGCTTTCTGCATACTTTTGGTTATGCTGTGTTTGGAGGCTTTCATCAAATGTGTGGTAATCTTTGTTCATAGTCAATGTAAGGATCTACTAGCTGGTGACTGTGCCTTCTGCTGGTCACTAGACTTCCTCCCTCTCCTCCTCTGACTCCAAGGCTGGTGACTGTACCTTCTGCTGGTCACTAGACTTCCTCCCTCTCCTCCTCTGACTCCAAGGCAGAATGTGGGAAGTCTTCTAGGGACATTCAAGTTCCTCGGAAGCCTACTGCTTCCCACCTGGAGAGCTGGTGGCAGATCCTGTGCCCTGCACAGAGTGGAAGACAGACTGCCCAGTGCAGACTGTTCCTGCGTGGGAAGTTCTGGGGCTTGCTGGCTCTGCAAGGGGAGGGAACAACCCTTCCTTGACCGCACCTCTCTCTGCATGTTCCCGCCAGACCTCAGTGCTCCTCCGTGGAATCCCAGTCCTCCACCTGTAGTCCTGAAATTTGTTACAATAACTT
The DNA here is from genome assembly GCA_009823505.1 of Rhizomys pruinosus. Taxonomy (NCBI): domain Eukaryota; kingdom Metazoa; phylum Chordata; class Mammalia; order Rodentia; family Spalacidae; genus Rhizomys; species Rhizomys pruinosus. The sequence continues at coordinate 353,510 of VZQC01012909.1, forward strand.
GTCTAGTAAGGTCCTTCGTTCTCTTTATTGTGGGTTTGCATCCTTCTGTTTTAGTTTCCTTTCTGTTGCTGCAATAAAACACTCTGACTGAAAGGAGGAAAAAGATTCATTTGGCATATACTTCTGTTTACAGTCCATTGTTGAGAGACATCAGGGCAGAAACTCAAGCTGTAGCCCCAGGCCTGGAACTCGCTATGTAGACCAGGCTGGTCTTAAGCTCAGAGATCAACCTGCCTCAGCCTCCTGAGTACTGGGATTAAAGGTGTGCACTACCACGCCTGGCTCTTTCTGGCTTTTTCACAGACTTTTTTATCCAGTCCAGGACCATCTGTCTAGGACTACTGCCCACAGTGGGTTGGGCCTTCCTATATCAGTGACCAACCAAGACAATCCCCACTCGCAGGCCCAGTCTGATCTAGGCAGTTTCCAAAGGTGAGGCTTTCTTCTCAGCTGGCTTAAGCTGTTAAGTTGACAAGTGAAGCTGACTAGGATACTGCCTTAGTCCCCAGACCTCTTTAGCAACCCCTGAGGAGAAACGGGGCAAAGCAAGCTCGTCCTGCTTTCTTATCACCACACTGGCGGTCCCCAAGGTGGCACTCCAGTATCCTAGGCTTATTTCCTCTCCCCTGCTTTAGGTGCCCCCCCCCCCCTTTGAGAACCTCTCCTCCAGAATGAACTGCTACCAGCCGGATGCTTCCAGGACACAATCCCAGCACACTCACACCTAACGGATTGGTGGTGCAATTTCAGTTTTAGAGCTTGGACTGGAGAAGTTAAGTCTCAGGCATAAGTGTAGTTTTTACATTCTGAACCCCTAAAGTGACATTCTGTTACTCACTGGCAGTGATAATCCAGCCCAGCTTTGCTGGAGGAGACTGGTGCTCTGCCATATATCCTTTGTCCTCAGGCCTTTTTTTTTTTTTTTTTGTCTTTTCGAGACAGGGTCTCCTTGTAGCCCCAGCTGTCCTGGAACTCACTACATAGACCAGGCTGGCCTTGAACTCACAAAGATTCCTGCCTCCCGAGTGCTACGGTTAAAGGTGTGCGCCACCACACCTGGCTTGAGCTAATTTCTTAAGGTCCCAACTAGCTTCAAACACAGCTCACTTCCACATCTTTTTCATCACTGTGTTGTGATAGACAGCCCAGATATTCCTAGACAGAAGTCCTTCAATAGCCTCCCCACTGCCTGCCGCAACTTGTACCCCCAAGGGATTTGAGCTGGGTATAGATGCAGCTAGGTCCTTCACAAAGTATTTTCTTGACACTTCCCTTCAGTGGTCCTAGCATGACTACACATCACACAAGACAGACTGGGCTCCTCTCATCTCAATTAATGAAATAATTAAAATGGAAAATTAGTAGATATACAAATCATGTGTTGTTTCAGCCTTATGCTGAACTCTTACTCTAAGTCATCATCTCATTTAACCTCAGTACAAAGCCAAAGGCAGCTATTATGATTATTCTGCTTCATGCATGAGGAAAACGAGGCTTCACGAGGCTAATTTGCTCAGAGGAACACAGATACTAGTAATGTCTGAAATAAAACCGAAGAGCACCTCATGCAAAAGTCTAAGAATGTGAAATGGCCATAACATGCCCAGTCTCTTCTCCAGGAAACCTTTCCTGATTCTCCTTGCTACATGTTCTGAACTTCCACAGAGAACAAAACTCATATTGGTTTGATCTTCCAGGACTCTGTTCATTTACTTAAGAAGCCCGAGGGGCCTCTCCGAGCCTGGTGCTGACGGACCAGGGCCATGGCTCTTCCATCTAACCATCTTACCAACTTACCAAAGTTAGTCTGACTTTCCACTGCTGTGACGAATACATAAGAGAAAACACTTAAAAGGGAGCAAGGTTTACTTTGGCTCTAGAAGCCTTCTGAGAGGCAGAAGCTGGCTCTAACGTGGTATAGTATGGCCAATCGGTTTCCTTCTCATTTGCCCATGAGGACTTCTTCCAGCTCCTGTAGGCCGAGAGGCTGGGGCTGACGGGAAATGCTTGATGCTCAGCATGTGTGCAGGCTCTGATTGCCCAAGCCAAGTCCAGTGGATCTTGCCTCCAGCCATTGGTGTCGGGATTTGCCAAACAAACCTAATCACTTAATGAGAAATGAAAATGGTGCCTGGTTGCTCTACTAAATTGCCCTTTTGAAAACAACACACAGGAGATTTATAGTAATCGCCATAATTGCCTCATAAAAACCCAGAGTTTGAAGACTGACACGCCTCATTTCTGGGAGGAATTTAGAGGCAACAAAGCAAAGCGAGGGGTTCTCGGCCTGCTTTGCCCTTCACTCTCTGGAACCCAGGACTCTTCCCACAGTGTCTCTCACTCCAGCAAAATATTGTTCCAGATATTCTGAGACAGCCCGTGCCTATCTTCTTTGGTCATTGGCGTGGCCTAAGGAAGGCACACCAACCACATTCAGAAGGCCTGCCAGCCTCAAGGTCAGAGAAGACACTAACTCCTGAGCTTGAAGGACAGGAGGAGAGGTTGGGGACCCACAGGCTAGCTGTAGACAGGATAAATGGTAGTAGTGAGTTCTCTCTGTGTGATAGGCACTGGGCTAGATGTTTGAACTACTACAAAAAGCACAAACATTCCTGTCTCACCAGAGCTCACCCCCTAGTGGAGGGAGACAGACATGAGACAAATAAGTCAATCTTATCATGTGGTATTCTGTTAATTATGTTTCTTGTTGCTGTGGTCAAATACCTGAAAAGAAGCAATGTAAGAAGAGGTCACTTTTAACTCATGGTTCACGGGGTACAGTCCATACAGGTGACACTATCTGTGACAGCAGGAGCTTACTACTCAGCTTGTTCACATCTCAGTGGACAAGGAAGCAGAGATAGCCCTGTAACAGCAGGGCTGTAATAATGCATAAGACCACTCCATCCACAGAGGCCCTCCAACCTACAAACAGCACCATCATCTGGGGGCCAAGCGTTTAAACACAAGAATTTGTGGGGACATTTTGCCTTCAGATCCCAGCAGATGTGTCTGGGAAGGAAAGAAGTACAATGAACAGAAATAAAGTAGGAGAGGGTCACAAAGCGTGGGGGCTCAATTTTATTTTGGGAGGTCATGAAGTGGACTGAGGCAGGCCAAAGTGAGGCCACATAAATACATGAGGAAAAAGTACTTTTTACCCCCTCTGTTGTAGCTCAAACATCTAGCCCAGTGCCTATCACACAGGGAGAACTCACTACTACCACTTGTCTTGTCTACAGCTAGCCTGTGGGTCCCCAACCTCTCCTCCTGTCCTTCAAGCTCAGAGGTTGGTGTCTCCTCTGACCTTGAGGCTGGTAGGCCTTCTGGATGTGTTTGGTGTGCCTTCCATAGGCCACACCAAAAGAAAGATAGGCACGGGCTATCTCAGGTTTGGAAATGAAAGTAGGCATGGTCCTTAGTGTCTGCTAGGAACAGCCAGGAGGCCAGGCAGCGTGGCTGGAGCAGGGGAAGCTATCCGGGAAGTCACAGAGTACTGGAGTAGCAGCATGACAAAATTTAGGTTTGTTTGTTTACTTATTTTGTCCTTTTGAGACAGGGTCTCCCTGCAGCCCCAGCTGGCCTGAAACCTACTGTGTAGACCAGACTGCCCTTGAACTCACAGATATCCACCTGTCTCTGCCTCCTGCTTGAGTGCTGGGATCAAAGGCATACACCACCATGCCTGGTTAAGAATTTAGGTTGCACAAACCTACATGCAGACAGTACACTCATACACATACAAAAATAAAAAAAAAATAAAAGAATTTAGGTTCTTATTGTCACTGTGTCTGCTCCTGATAGTTGAGGGGGGAAGACTGGAGAGATGGCTCAGTGGCTAAGAGCACTGGCTGCTCTTGCAGAAGACATGGGTTTGATTCCCAGTACCCACATGGCAGCTCCCAACTGTCTATAAGTCCAATACCGGGGAAATCCAATGCCCTCTTCTGATCTCTGTTGGTATTTCATGACACAGATACATTTACGCACATGCAGGCAATAGACTCATAAACATAAAATAAAAATAGTAAGAGGCTGGAGAGATGTCTCAGTAGTTGAGAGCACCGACTGCTCTTGCAGAGGACCTAGGTTCTATCCCAGCACACACACGGTAGCTAAGAACTGTCTTTAAGCCAGGCCTGGTGGTGCACGCCTTTAATCCTAGCACTCGGGAGGCAGAGGTAGGAAGTTCAAGGTAAGTTCAAGGCCAGCCTGGTCTACAGAGTCAATTCCAGACCCTGTCTCAAAAAAAAAGTCAAATAATTGATATTTGGGTTGGAGATGCAGTTCTATGGTAGAGCACTTCCCTAGTTTGCATGAGATCCTGGGTGCAGTCACAGACAGCAGCATAGACAGACACACACACATGAGAATTAGTTTCTGATGCTCATTATAGATTTAAAACATATATTTGTTTACTTTGTTTTGGTTTTGTTTGCTGAGACATGGTCTTATGTAGCTCAAACTAGCCTTGACTTAGGTATGTGACCAAAGGTGATCTTGCTGGGATTATAGGCATGAAACACCACTTCTGGTTTAAAGGTAGTTTTTTTTGTTTGTTTGTTTTGTTTTTTTGTATGTGTATGAATGTATTGTTTGCATGCAGGTCTGTGCACCCGTGTCGTGCAATGCTGCGGAGGTCAGAAGAGGGTCTCAGATTCTCCTGGAACTGGAGTTCTGGAATTGGAGTTACAGATGGTTCTTAGCCGCCATGTGGGTGCTGGGGATCGAACCCGGGTCCTCTGCAAGAGCGTCGGTGCTCTTAACCGCTAGGCTATCTCTCCAGCCCCTAAAGGTAGTTTTAAATATTTTAAAATTTATTTTTATTTTTATTTTTATTTATTTATTTATTTTTAATTTCTGTATGTGTATGAATGTACTGTCTGCATGCAAGTTTGTGCACCCGTGTCGTGCAATGCCGCGGAGGTCAGAAGAGGGTCTCGGATTCCCCTGGAACTGGAGTTCTCCTGGAATTGGAGTTTCAGACGGTTCTCGGCCACCATGTGGGTGCTGGGGATCGAACCCGGGTCCTCTGTAAGAGCGGTCGGTGCTCTTAACCGCTAAGCCATCTCTCCAGCCCCTTAAAATTTATTTTTAAATGTGCATGAGTGTCTTGCCTACATGTAAGTACACTTGTGTTGTGCAATGCCCACAGAGGTCAGAAGAGGGCATTAGATTCCCCTGGAACTGGAGTTACTGATGGTTGTTAGTTGCCATGTGAGTACTAGAAATCGAATTCAGGTCCTCTGCAAAAACAGCCAGTGCTCTTAACACTGAGCTGTTCTCCAGCTTCTAAAGGTAGCTTTGAATGAGTGAGTAGATAAGTGAATGGAGTTTAGGAGGGAGAAGGAGAAAAGAAAGAAATCACTGTGGAGGGAGAAGCTCCGTGTCTTTGACAAGGACCATCCCTCTGCTGAGAGTGTGAACCTTCTGCTGACATTATACCTCAGTGGTAGAAAGTCTTTGTCATGGGGGATGTATGAGCCAGGACTGGCTGGCCTCAGAAGTAGACATGGCTAGGGGCAGCCTATGTGTCCCCGAGTACTCTTCCCATCTTGTAGATGAGATGTTAGAGGGGGTCTAGGAAGTTGGTGTCTTCTTTGACCTTCAGGATGCCAGGCCTTTTTGATGCATTTGGTCTATCTTCCTTCCCTAAGGTACACTGATGACAGAGGGGACCTTGGAAGCAGGCTGCAAGGAAACGCTGGCTGTAGGACAGTGGGAGGGCTAACGGGGGTCACAGGAAAGGCTAAAGCCCTGCCCTGTTGGGACTTAGAATCTAAGGGCAATTGCAGACGCTAGACTGTCATCACAGGGCTAGGCAAGTACACTGGTGACAAACACCTAGTGGAGATAATGAGTGGTCTGACTGTGCCCAGGGACACTGTGAGTTGCCCTGGAGAGCTGTTGTGAGAGGCCTGTACCTAAGGGTGGTGAGGGTTTGGTAATATCAGGTTTTGTGAGGGAATTTGTTGAAGAAGCTCAGCCTCTATAGACGCTGCAGGACTCAGTGCTGAGGGTGGACATCTTAAAAATGGATATGATGCCCATTCTGCTACCTTCCAAGCCATGCACCCCGGAGCAAGCTCCCTTGGGATCAGAGCTTGCTTCCTTTTCTCAGAAAGGAAGAAGGGAAAGCGAGCTTCCCTTGTTGGGGATTGTTGGGAGGAGCAGATGGAATAGTTGTCAGAGTTGGCATGTGCGGGGGCTCAACAAGCAGCTTGTTTCCTGTTCTTTTCTCTTTGCCAAACCTTTTAACAGCCTGACTCCCTTCACCTGGCATTGTTGACTTCCAAGGACCGTGGGACTAGAGTGGCCGAGCTGAGGCGAGGAGTGACCGACACAGCAAGCCCTACGGCTTAGCTTTGGGAAATCTTCCTGGATCTACAGCCTGCACAGGCCCCCTGCACCTACCCGTATGCTCACATGCATATATGCACTCACGAAGCTCCCGGTAGCTATTCCCACAGTCATGTGCATGAGTGTGTGAGCGATTCTGAAAGAAGCAAAATTGTCACAAGCAGGGTCCATACCCCAAAGGTGCTCATTACACACCTGTACTAAGATGTGACTAAACACTCTTATTCCAATTTCAGACAATCCTACTGTGACTTTAGGCATGTCCTCGTGCTATTGAAGCTGTAGTTTCTTTACTACTATACAAAGGCAGGTGGGATTAAGTATTCTGTTGGGCCCCATAATTCTCTGAAACTTGGGGCCAGTTTCCTACCCTCTCTGAACTTCAGTTTTCTCATTTGTAAAATGGGAGGAATGATGCCCAGATCATGGGTATGACAATGCAGATGGAAATATCTCACATGATTTGAGTACAAAATGGACCAAAAATTCTAAGGACTGTAGTGGATTTAAATTAGGGTGGCTACCCAGTCCCCAAGTGTCCCCAGGGTCTCTGTCTATGCCATCCCCATGCATTTGGGAGAATTGCTCCTCTTCTGGATGGAGGATGCCACTCTCCTCGATGCCCTGTCAGGGGAAAGCATGGGTCCCTCACCGAACCGAGTCCTTCCTAGCTGTAGCTCTTTCATTGTCTGTTTGTAGAACTGGAAGGATGGGAGCAGGGAGCATCCAACTGCCACAGCCCCAGCCCAAAGAAGGCAGCCCCTGAGAGTGAAGGGGATGTGGGGAGGCCTCAGGAGTGCTCCATCCCATACAGTCCTCAATCCACTTCCATCCTTGCCATGGTGTATGGCCAATATATTCTCTACCTCTCTTTCCTTGTCACTTTGAGTCTGTCGCTTATAATCAGTGAATTATGACAGCTCCTTCTTCCTTCCTTCCCTCAGCCTCAGCTTCCCTCCTCCCACAATGACCCTGCCCTTTCCCTCTCCATTTCTGATATACTGTTATTCATCAGTCTATTTGTTCAGTTGATCACAGTCTGCATTTACTGTGCATCTGTGAATCTCTTCTGTCCTTGGTCGAAGATTCCCATTGGGAATCTTGGGAGAGGAATAATTCACATCTCCAGTTCTTGGGATGAAACCGGTTAGGCAGGATGGGAAACTGAGCAAGCATTTAGCACCTTGAGTGACAATACCTGTGACAGAAGGATGCAGAGGTGCTGTGGCAAAGTCAGAAGGAGACTTATCCTTGTATGGAAGGTTCTTGGAGGAGGTGGGATGGGTTGAGTTTTTCTGACCAGAGTGAGGGCAGAGAAGTTAAGTTATTCCAAGCAAAATAACTGACCTCAGTAAGTGGCCCAAAGGAGAATGAGAAAAAGCTGCAGCCCGGGGTGGGCACAGAATGCGCAGGAGAGATGAGGCTAGCAGTTCATCTCTGCCCGAATGGTACTATACTTTTTTTTGCCATGAAACTTCTTGGGGAGAAAGAGACAGAAAAAATACAAAAGCCTCCTTTTTTTTTTTTTTCTTTTTGGTATTTTCGAGACAGGGTCTCCCTGTAGCCCCAGCTGTCCTAGAACTTGCTCTGTAAACCAGGCTGGCCTTGAACTCACAAAGATCCGCCTGCCTCTGCCTCCCAAGTGCTAGGATTAAAGGCGTGCGCCACCACGCCCAGCAAAAGCCTCCTTTTTTTTAAGTTCAGAAAAATCCCTTGGTGGGATCTTGGAGGGGAGAGAAAAGGATGTGAATCTTGACCACAGCAAAGCACTGGAGTGGATGACTCCTTCCCCACCAGGCTGCTTCATTGTCCATCTAGGGAGCTCCTATTGACAGTTGCATATAGCAGCTGGTCCTAGGGCTGTGGATGTGCCTAAAAATAGGAAGGCAGACAAAGCTAATGCCAACCAGACAAACAGCCCACATAAGAGCAATGCAGGCAGGCAGAGGGCACGGAGAATGAGCGTGTCCCCCCCCTTTCAGGAAGCACTCATTACATTCTGAGCAGTGGCTGCTCACAATGTGCCCTGGAGTCAACATGCCCAAACCCTGCTAATGACTGCACGCCTGCTCCAGAGGCACAGCTGTTCCAGATGTTGCTCCAGCCTCCAGCGGAGTCCTCTTCACCCAAGCTTCTATCCTCGTCCAGGGGTTCCAGTCTTCTGGGAGATGTACAAACCACCCTAGGCCTGGGGCCCGTGATTGTCCTGTCTGGACATCCTTGTCTTAAGGGACTATTGTAGGGATTGTGTTTGTTGGCCTGGAAGGGTGGTGGCTTCTGGGTGGATTCGGGCTGAGAGATAATGGGTTCAAAACTTGGGTGTTTTCTACTGGATTAGCCTGTGAAAAAAAAACAACAAAAACTTGGGTGCTAGTATTTCTGCATCTGTCAGATGGGAAGTCTCTACAGAAGTAGTAATTCACCAAGCCAAGCCCCTCAGTGTGCTTAGGCATTCTACCCCTGGGTAGGTCCTGGAGTCAGAGCTGGTTTCTGATTGGACGGTTCTGGGAAGCTCCGGGGAGCTCTTCAAACCTTCACTTTCATCTGTAAATTGGAAATAGTTGCTGAAATGAACATTTTTCTAGTCAATTAATTCATGCATACTTACTGTTTACTTTTTTTGGAAATTGAATCAAGCCATTTAGAAATGATTTTGTGAGCATGTGTGTGAGTGTATATGTGTGAGTGCAGGTGTCCAAGGAGTCCAGAAGAGGGTGTTAGATCCCCTGGAGCTGGACTTATAGGAGGTTGTGAGCTGATATGGGTGCTGGTAACTGAACTTGCGTCCTTTGCAAAAGCAGTACCCATTCTTAACCACTGAGCTATCTTTCCAGCCCCAAATAAGCTATTTTTGAATAGGGCATACAGTCACTGTGACTCCAAATTTCAGATACGGGAATTCTGTGGCACAGAGCGACAGTATCCTCCTCACTTCTGTTTCTTAGTTTTGTTTTGTTTCTGAGACTGGATCTCGCTGTGATGCCCAGGCTGCTCTTACCTCACAGGCTGAGGTGACCCTTACTTCAGCCACTAGAGCAGCTAGGCTAGGACGACAGGTGTGTGCCACCACATCCAGCACACTGTGAAAGAACCCAGTTTTCTTTCTAGAGGCAACCATTTTGTTTAGTATCTGCCATATTAAGTGTGTATGTTTTAAAACATTTCTGTGGAAGTATCAACCTATTTACAGCAAAGTGGATATATCACAAGAGCACAATTCACCAAATTGTGCTCACAGTCTGAGGGCAGTCTGTTTTTTTCAATGTTGGGCATCAAGCCCAGGACCTTATGCATGCTAGGCAAGCACCTTATTAATGAGCTCCATACCTTAGCTTCCTGTGCATAGTTTCAATTCCTTAATTAAAACTTTAAATCAGCTATAGATAAAACACTGATATTTTGGTGTATTTTCCCCATTCTTTTTTAAACCATGTGTATACTTTTTATAGCCTACTTTTTATATTTACCATCTTTTAATTTTTATTTTTTTTAATTATGTGTATTCATGTGGGGGGCATGTGAATGAGTGCAGGTGCCTGCAGAGGCCAGAGAATCTCCTGGAGCTGGAGTTACAGGTAGTTGTTAGCTGTCTAATGTGAGTGCTGAGAACCAAACTCAGGTCTTCTGCTGGAGAGGTACACTCTAAGTGCTGAGCCATCTAATCAGCCCTTATATTCACCATCTTATCATGAACGAAACTCCTTACAATATTATTTCTTTTTAATGTTTTAAGGAATGGATCTACCCTGACCACAGGATATTGTTTGACTTTTCTCTATAATAAATACCCCTGGACATGCATTACCAAACATGTGCCCAATATAAACTTCTTATACGGGGGATTATGTAACCAGAGAGACATATAGCTCCTCTATACCTCAGTATAAAATAGAGGAGGGGCTGGAGAGATGGCCTAGCAGTTAAGAGCACTGACTGCTCACATGGTGGCTGAGAACCATCTTTAACTCCAGTTCCAGGGGAATCCAACACCCTCTTCTGACGACATGGATGCACAAACCTACATGCAGACAATACACTCATACACATAAAAAATAAATAAAATAAAAAATAATATAGAGGACTAACAGCTGCTAAAAAGACTAAAGATGCTGTTTAAAGTTCTGATCTAGTCCTAGGTACAGGTGTGTACTCTGTGAATGTGACTCTGAGGGGTCAAAGAGAAATGGTGGGTGTGGCCTATTCTCCCATGTCCCCAATGCCCTTCCTGTGGGCCTTCTTATCCTGGAGTCCCCTACTGAGCCAGATTGGGAAACTTCAGTCTCATCTGATTGTGATTATTTTAATGGCTGGACTCTTGCCAAGTGGTAGGCTGGTGGATATTTACTAGCTGGATCTTTGGCTGGTGAGGCACCCTGATTTGTAGCACATACCAATTTCTGTGGTGTAAATACTCCCAGTGACTCATTTCAGACTAACAACATGAGGTCCTCAAAAGCAGAGCTCAGAGAGGCACTCTCAAGTTAGTTCTTGTCTTCTTGACCCCTTCTTCTTCCTGTCTTAACCCTTTCTCGACCTCCATCCTTGGGGCTCTAACAAGATGTTAGGGACTCCACATTTTGGTTTGGCTTTTTTATTTGTTTGTTTTGGTCTCACTACCCTGACTTTGAGCTTTTTATGTAGAGCAGGCCTGCCTCCCGAGTGCTGGGAGAGATTAATGTTGTCAAGCAAGAACATCTTCTAATTCTCTTCCTTCATCCTGATGATATTTACGTATGTCTTCACTTTTCACTATTCACTCTTCCACATAGCAACCTGCTTCATAAATAAACGACCCATCCCCAATCCCAGGAGTAGGAGCGCCTAGGCAAACAAGTCATTTGCTCTTCATCTGTGATTGATCTAGGAGGGGAAAGAAATCCATTTCTGACCCATGGGAGCTGAGATATTTAGGATTGAGGAATTGGGAAATTTTTTTTCCCAAGACATAGGCATGGAGGAGACAACCTCTGTTCTAGAACTCACGTGCTGCAGATCTGGATGCCGTTGTCTTGTATCAGTCAGAACATGAGGCTCATGTATGAAGGACAGCCAAGAGCATCAAGGGCCCAACCCTCTCTTACCTCTGACCTTCTTATTAGGGAGAAGCTGTATTTCCCTACAGCTTTAATTGGTTTCAGTTTTCTACTGTATGCCGACAAAGCCATCTTAGGTGATAAGCACTTCCAGACGGGTGCCCGAGGGCTTTCTATGCAAAAGGACCCTTACTTTTCCCATGCATGTCCTTCAGTAGCTTTTTTTTTTTTTTTTTGGTCTTTTTGAGACAGGGTCTCCCCCAGTGGCTTCTTTAGTGATTTGGATAAAGTCTTGCCAGGCGAGATAGCGTGAACCTTTAATCCTAGCAGTTGGGAGGCAGAGGCAGGTGGATCTCTGTGAGTTCAAGGCCAGCCTGGTCTACAGGGTGAGTTTCAAGACAGCTGGGCTATAGGGAGACCCTGTCTCAAAAAGACAAAAAAAAAAAAAAGTCTCGGGTTAGCTTTTCTCCCCCTTCATAGTCGCTCCTCTGCCACTATCTGTCCCTGAAGGTAAGCTTCATCTTTGGCCCTGATCAAGTGCTGCATAAAGATTGTTGACTACAATTTTGCTGGGTCTTGGAGCCCTAGACTTCATTTTTGGGTTTGCATTGACTTGTTTTCAAACTCAGCCAAGTCTCTCCCCTTTCTGGACCTCAATATATAAAATCACAAAGAAGGCACATGACATTCTAGTGATAAAGACTGGAGATTGAAAAATGACCTCCCAGCTACTCCATGTGATAGTAGTTGTGCTTTTGATGTCCGCTGATGGATTAAGAATCATGGAAGGGTAAAAACAACTGCAAAGCTTTTAAACGTGGTTGTATTTCTCCATCACAGGAGCATCTACACACATTTGAGAAACACTCTGCAGGATGCACTGTGTATCCAGCTCACAGGCAGCACTGGGTGTCACGTGGCTTCCAGAAGCCTTTGGCTAAGGGACCTGGAGATTGGAAATCACTGGCCTAAATCACCTCACCATTTGCCAGGGGCTGGGAGCCTCTGTGTGACATGGGCTGTGCTGGTGGGTGGCTTATGGAGCACACAGCAAATGGAGTGGGGTGTATGGATGTCAAATTCAATCTTCTCCAATCTAGACTCCGGTCTATTTCCCTCCTGGGTCAGCCAGCCTGGTGGACAACACCACACCCCTCACTTCCCCAGAAATGAGAACCAGGGAGGACTGAGTCCACTGAGGCTGCAAGGCTGCAGAGGCAGGCGAGGTAGATGTCAAAACACTGACGGCACCAGATGACATGCTTCAGATGCTGCCTGTGTGGCTTAGGAGTGGCTGGAATTACAGTCTTGGGGCTGAGCCAACTTTGTCTGAGCCTGAGCTGAGCTTGGACCCTGCTAAGTCAAGGACCATGTGGGGGGTCTCAACCCTGGGCTGCAGGACTGCTCAGACAGGCAACATGGTCAGGGCTACTCTCAGCTGGAAATCAGCAGCCTCATACTTTTCCAGACATGGGTGGTCATTCACTTATTCATTCATTTATTCAGCAAGAGGATTGGTGGCACACTCACTAAATTAAATGCTTCCTAAGGAGCTCTGAAGACTGACTCAGGGTTGGAGGATGAAGGGCTCGGCCCACTGTAGAGCTACTCCCCTCCTACCCAGGGAGGCTGCCAAGGAGCAAGCGCAGAAGGCTCGCTGAACACCTTCAAGCTTAAGGTGTCAGCATGCCTACCTGGGGAAGGAGAAAGGAACTGGGAGATGTCTGCTAGAAGATGAAATGGTTATCTTCTGAGAGTGGCTCTCGAGGAACTAATAGGAAGGTGTCCAAGTAGGTCAGGGAAGAAGGGAAAGCCGTCAGGGTTTCTAGCATGCTTATTTGTTGGTTATTTGACACTGCAGAAATGGAGTTTTCAGAGGGAAAGATGGAACTTGCAGCAATAAAGTGCTTAGCAGATTGTGGGGGCTTTTTGGAAAAATAGATGGAGCTGCATTTGTATCTAAAGCTGGCAAATTAGGCTCAGAGTGGGAGGGGACCCAGCTCGAGGCTGAAGTTGGCTCTATCAGGCTCTGTCAGGAAGGTATGTGGGATGTGGAGAGGCAGAATGGGGAGGCTGGGGACAAGGGCAGCAGTCGGGATGCACAGGCCCATGCTGCAGTCCCTGCCAGAGGGCTGCAGAGAAAGGCCAGGACCCACTGCAGATACTTCAGCAGACCACGGCTGAGGCATGGCCAGCTCTGCTGCAGACAGAGGGAAGGCTTGGAGGACCAGCATGGAGGCCCCAGGAGCAGACAGGAAATGCCAAAACTGCGCTGAACAAAGACCGAGACAGGGAGCATAGAGACAGGATAGATTCTAGAGGGAGCTCTGAGAAGTGGCGGTTCTCAGTCAGTAGAAGAGGCTAGAAAGGGAGGGAACGGGGTGGATGATGATGGTGGCTTTTAGACCAGATATGTGTAGACCATCAAGTGAGGTGGACAGGTCTAGCTTCTTCCACTACGCAGTGAATAGGAAAGTATCTGCTGTTCCGCAGAGGCTCGCTCAGTCTGGACGCATACCTCACAGCAGGACACCTCCTGCTGGGCCTCTGGGCCTCTAGTCTTCTCTCTCTCAATCCTATCCAATGATGGGCTGAGGGATACAAGCAAGAGCTCTGGTCACTACTACCTGGGACCTTTCCAAAGCTCCTGTTGCCACCCCTACCTGGCAAGTAAAATCAACTACAATCTGACCTGTCTTCCTCTTCTGTCTCAGTCCCATCACCCACGCCCAACACCAGCCACCATAGGGAACAGCAGTAACGACAGTGACAGTCAATGGTTACCCAGCCCTAGAGCATGCAGGCAGCACTCTAAGAACTTCATACACTTGGCAGCTCATGTAATGCTCAAAAAACAGTCTTACTTCCCAAGGTGGGTCATGTGCTCTTGCCTCCAGACCTCGGTACCTGCACTTCCCCCAACCTGGTCTAAACCAGCTTTCTGGTACACTTCTATCAGCAAATCCTGCCAGGGCTCCAAAGATGAGACATGGGATGTGCCCTCTGTGCACACCAAGTCCAGTGAGGGAGACAGACACAGCAAGTATGTGCAGTGACAGGGATGTTGTGCGGCATGAGCAGGAGCCCCTAACCCAGCCCCTGTCCTTCCCCCTGGAGCCTCACCCCTTCTAGGAAGCCCTGACTCACCCTGCTGCCCCTGCTCTGCCTTTACTGACCACCAAATACAGCCTGGCTGCCTCCTCTTGAGCACAGTGAAGGCAGTTGAAAGTCTGACTCCTTTCTAGGGCCCAGCATCCTGGCAGCCTGGACATATATCTTTGGGATATATGCAGTAAATGAGCATGAGTGAGAAGCACACAGAAAGGCACCTCCTCCTCACCGTTTGCTATGCTCTCTTACCAGGCAGGGCTGCACTGCTGCCCACCAGAGCCAGCTCAACCCTTCAGGAACCAGGTGCTGTGGTACTGTGCTCAGTCTTGATGCAGGAGGAGCCTGGACATGAAAGAGCCTCACCGTAGCATGGTTCCAGGTGGTCGCCTGACTCCTGAGGAGAGAGCTGTATCCTGGGTAGCTCTAGTGTGCAGACTAAGGGAAAATGTTCTTGTAGGAACCTTCAGGCCAGAGACAGTGTCGGTGGTCACTAGGATTTACTGCTGCTCCTGGACTACAGAATTCCTTGAGGCTGTGATAGAAGGGTTCAAAATACATACCATAGGGTCTCGAACTAGAAGTCTTTGTGGGAACATTCTAGGAAGCCTTAGGGAGTCTGGGGACAGCTCAGGCTGGCCTCTTGGGATTTCTTTGGGTTAGCTTTTTCTCCAAAGCTCTGGGTGGGCACTGTGGGGTATGAATCTTGGGCAAAGACTTTAAATGACTTTCAGTCCCAGCTGTCTCTCTTAGTCCAGAGTACATGGTAAGCTTTGGCCCCACCTTCCACTTTTTGCCTCCAAGTCTGGGCTAGTGGTGCCTCTCAAATCTGGGGCTGGATAGAGGGTCTTGGAGGCCAGTACAAACAGCTTTAGACAAGGGTGGGAATTTCCACTCTATCTGGAGAGCCATCAATGTTGTGTGCCCTGACCTGGGCCTTTGGCCTCCAAAGGGCAGTGGGAAGGCCGGCCCCAGGGCCAATCCCTGGCCATTAATCCCTCCTGCCAGCCCGAATATCCACCCAGTATGGTCAGACAAAGGACTGCCCAGCCCAGCTACTGTGTTCCTCCTGCCCCAGGGGCTCCACTCAGACGCTGGGCCGCCTGGAATTCAGGCCCATGAGAAAGGGGCCACCTTAACTCGTCCGTCTTATGCCCAGATGCTCAGCCGCATCACGTCCGGCCCAGGGCCTGTGAAAAGAGGGCCCAGCCACGCTGAAAACACGGATTAGCCCTTGGACCACCCCCGACACTGGCTTGCTCGGCTCTGGGAAGCAGGCCCGATGTAGGGGGACAGATGGGCACAAAGAATTGGAAAAGTCTGGGTTCTCACCCCTTTGGCCCAGCTCCTCACCCTCACCGACTTCAGGATCAGCACAGCCAACCACATATTTAGGATCATTTATTGAACATATACTATGTCCCAGGCTGTACACACGTCCTAGGAAACTGAAGGAACAAGAAAACTGCAGTTAGCCACGGGAGGTGATGACGGTTTCGTCCTTGGAGGTGTGGCACTGAGGCTGTGGTGGGAGCTTCTCTGGAGGGACTTCACCCCTAAGGGAAAGTGGGAAGGGCTCTGGCTCCATCAGCACGGACTCCAGCTGCACAAAAACCCTGCACCCACTGGAGAGACATCCAGTCTGCCTGTCTCCTGTCTACCTAGTGAACCCTGGAAAAAAGTGCCTCTTACCAAGAGCCAGTGCAGGCCTGCTCCTTTAACGTGGAGATGTCACTGCTTTCATGTGGCAGCTGAGGAAAACTGAGGTTCAAACTCACTTGGCTTTGGGAACATTTTCTGCTGCTGCAGTGGTATGTCTGGCCCTCTCTGGTGAGCTGACTGATGTGATTTCAGTGTCCCGTGTTCCAGATGGGAAAGCATGGCCTGCTCTACACACACCTTTGTTGTCTGTGTTGGGGATCTAGGTCTGCAAGTGTCTTCTGCTCTTTTTGCAGCACCCCCACTGACCTCTCAATCTGTAATTGCCCATCTCCCCACCACATTGGCTCGTCTCTAAAAAGGCCTGGCTCAGAAGTGCTTGCTGAATGAGGCAGGCTGAACTGAGGTCAGCACTGAGGTGAGATGGATTTGAGAGCTGTGTGGTGTTAGCAGGATGTGGCAGTGGCCTGTAGGGTCTGCCCTGGACAAAAGGATGTCCACAGACTGAGATCCGGAATGCTGGTTGGAAAACAGGCTGGGACTGAGTGGACACTTCATTTAGATCATCTGGCCTTGAGATGCCCAAGAAATCCATGTGGTGATGTTCCATGGGTCCTGGATCTGTTGACCAGGAGCTCAGGAGAGGAGCTAGGAAGCAACTTTGGCAGGTCAAATGAGACAAGCTGGAGCAACTGTATTGTGATTTATTTCTGAAGTTCTTTTCCTCTCCCCTCCCCTTCTTCCTGCTTATCAGGTGGGCACATGTGGAGGCCAGGGGATAACCTTGGGTATCTGTACTTACTGCCTTGAGTGATAGGTGTTCTGAGACTCTGAACTCAATGAGTAAAGCATTGTGTGTCCAATGCTTTACTCACTGAGTCATCTCCCCTCCCTATTTTATTTATTTTGAGATGATCTAGTCTAGCCTATAACTGGGTCCAGTTTCTCCAATGCTGGGATTACTGGTGAGTGCCACTATGCCTAAGTCTCCACTTGTAAAAGATGGTGTCAGCTGGGCCAAAAAAAAAAAAAAGATGGTATCAGAAGAGTGATGAAGAGGTTGCGCTTTGACTTCTGGTTTAAGCCCTGCCATTATTAGCTGTGTTAGGTTAGGCGTAGTACTTAACCTCTCAGATCGCTGGCTTCCTCATTCAAGAACTGGAGATAATGGTTATCTCTCAGGATGCTCAATCGCCAGTTTAAATACTGTAAACTGCAATTACAAAATGCTAAGTAATGATAGCTGTGAGGTTACCAGCTGAGTACAGTGGAGGGAACCCCGCACCCCAGCTTAATGCTTTGGTTTGGATTCTGATTCTCTAGGCCACAGGACGTCTGCAGGGGGATAAGGCATCAGAGACGGAGTGTAATGGAGGTGAGGCCCAACATTTCAGTAGGCCCTGGCTCCCTAGGGCTGGATGCACTCACTGTACTGAGAGCTAGTGCTCTGAAACCTAGACAGTAGGCCCTCCCTGTGGCTGTTTGCGCTCTCAGCCGTCTTCACCTCAGCTTCTCTTGGTCTTCTGGCCTTTCTCCTTGTCTTAAGACAAGGCTTTGGCGCCTTTAATCCTAGCACTTGGGAGGCAGAGGCAGGCGGATCTCTGTGAGTTCAAGGCCAGCCTGGTTTACAGAGTGAGTTCCAGGACAGCTGGGGCTACAGGGAGACCCTGCCTCAAAAAGACCAAAAAATAAATAAAAATAAAAAGACAAGGCTTTTTCACCCTTTCATTCCCTCTGTGTGGTGGTGGATGATGGAATTTTGACAAAAACTTCCCATCCCCAGTTAGGGTGCATTAGAAAGCAGCTTTCTCAGCCTTTCCCTCTGTGGTAGCACTTGGATATGTGTGTACTGGGGTCCTAGCGGTTAAGAGCGCCGACTGCTCTTACAGAGGACCCGGGTTCGATCCCCAGCACCCACATGGCGGCCGAGAACCGTCTGAAGCTCCAATTCCAGAAGAACTCCAGTTCCAGGGGAATCCGAGACCCTCTTCTGAACTCCGCGGCATTGCACGACATGGGTGCACAGACTTGCATGCAGACAGTACATTCATACACATACAGAAATAAAATTTAATAAAAAAATTTTTTTAAAATAGTGAAATTTTACTTTTAATTTAAAATTTAAATGGATCACTATATTTACATTTTACTTTTTCCAAAGAAAGTTCACAAGGACAAAAGAGGAGCAGCAGAGAAAGGAGTGGGGTCTCCAAATATATCCTTTCTCCCCCTCCCCCTTGGTAGCTTGCCACCTCTCTGATCAGGCACATAGGGTGCAGGCTCTCACCCCTTTTCCAGTAGAGGATGGACCTGCAGATGAGGAAGGGGGAAGGGGGCTGACTGCTGGGAGGCATAAAGTATGGGGAGGGCTGAAACTAGCCCAGAATGGGTGGATTTGTGATAGAGATTCACCCAAGGGGAGGGGGCAATGGGAGCAGTGAAGTCACATACCAGAGGATGGGTCAGGGCGCGGGCGACTCAGTGAGGATGAAGCATGGTCTGGGAAAGGGACCAGATCAAGGGAGGAGCGAAGAGAGGTGGGCAGGGAAAGCGGTTCGAGGGCAGGTCGAGCCCCCTGCCCTGGAGGTGGGATGCCCGTCCATATAAAGCGCTTCCTCCCAGAGCGCAGGCAGGGCTCTGCCGGCCCAGGACTCGGCATGGATCCGCACGCCGCCTACTCAGGCTTCCCCGCCCTGCCCTCGGTCGTGCCGTCGGGGCCGCCGCCGCCGTCGCCGCTCGCGGAGGCCGAGCCGGGCCGGGAGCCCGAGGCGGGAGCGGCCGGCCGGGATGCGGGAGCTTCGGGGGCGCCGGGCTCGGGGCGGAGGCGGCGGCGGCCTCTGCAGCGCGGGAAGCCGCCCTACTCGTACATCGCGCTCATCGCCATGGCGCTGGCGCACGCCCCGGGACGCCGCCTAACGCTGGCCTCCATCTACCGCTTCATCACCGAGCGCTTCTCCTTCTACCGCGACAGCCCGCGCAAGTGGCAGAACAGCATCCGCCACAACCTCACGCTCAACGACTGCTTCGTCAAGGTGCCCCGCGAGCCGGGCAACCCTGGCAAGGGCAACTACTGGACGCTCGACCCCGCGGCGGCCGACATGTTCGACAACGGCAGCTTCCTGCGGCGCCGCAAGCGCTTCAAGCGCGCGGAGCGGCCAGCGCCGCCGCCGCCCTTCCCCTACGCTCCCTTCCCGCCCGCGCCGGGCCCCGCGCAGCCCTCATGCCTCTTCCGCGTGGACGGCTTGCTGGGTTTGCAGCCCGAGGTGTCGGGGCTCCGCGCGCCCGAGCCCTGCTGCGCCGCGCCCGACACCGCCAGTGCCTTCCCGCCCTGCGCCAACGCCGCGCCGCCACTCTACGCCCCAGCGCCCGACCGCCCCGGGCTGCCAGCGCCGCTGCCCCCGGAGCCCCTTCTGGCCTTGACCAGGCCGGCGGGGGCGCTCGGGCCTCTTGGCCCCGGGGAGGCCTTCTTGAGACAGCCCGGCTACGCGGCGGGGCTGGAGCGCTACCTGTGAGCCGCTCCCTCCCAGAGTGCGCTCAGCGGAGCCTCGGCGCGCCCGAGAGTGCGCTTCGCGGAGGACAGTGCGCTTAGGGGAGCCTCGGCGCTGGAGAGTGAGCTCAGAGGAGCCGCCGCCCCCGGAACTGCCCCCTGAACTGCCACACCTGCTAAATGTTCCCGCTCCCCTCCACCCCTGGGGGACACTCCCTCCAGGGTGCCACCTGACCGAAGTGTCTTCTCTAATTTGTGTGTCCGCCATTCTTCCCTCACAGTTCCCACCTATGCACCCTCACAGTACTGAATCCCCAGCCTGGAAGCTGGACCAGTGAGGCCTCTGGGCTGCAGGTGACCCGGTGAGTTCTCCAGTCCTTAGAAGTCTCCACTTCAAGCTAAGTCATCAAAGGATTCTTGGTTGACTCTGAATTTTGGCAAATACTTCAGAGGTCACCTCCTCACCACCTTTCATTTCCCCACATGCCTGTCCCTTAACCTGCTTCACCCACCTGTCCTTGGTTTCTTACTGGCAGCGAGAGCCCCCTCCCACCCTGACACATCTGGTTGCCTGTTCGTTAAAGGTCT
The DNA here is from genome assembly GCA_009823505.1 of Rhizomys pruinosus. Classification (NCBI taxonomy): domain Eukaryota; kingdom Metazoa; phylum Chordata; class Mammalia; order Rodentia; family Spalacidae; genus Rhizomys; species Rhizomys pruinosus. The sequence goes on from VZQC01012909.1 coordinate 373,745, forward strand.
CCTACCTGAAAAGGGAGTTGGTGGATTTCTGTGCCCCCATCCCCACCCCATAGAAAGCACAGAACTTACCACGTTATTGTTATGTTTTATCAAAGCTAGTTTAATTAAAGCAAAGAAGCCTTTCTCTGGATTGGTGTGTTGGCTGGTAACTTGGGGAGTTGGAGGGGAGGGCAGTGGCTTGCCTCATTGAATAAGACACGGGGTGAATCCTCTCCTGAGACATCATGCTCCTGAAGTGGGATTAGGAAGTGTTTTGTAGCTGTGTACATAGTAATCCTGGGCATAGATGGTAGAGGTGAGATGGTGTGTGTGTGTATGTGTGTGTGTGTGTGTGTGTGTGTGTGTGTGTGTGTGTGTCTGTGTGTCTGTGTGTGTGTTTGCGTGTGTGCAATTGCATTTGGGCACTACATTGCCTGGTTTTTTAAAATTTTTAATTACTTTTTGGTCTTTTTGAGACAGGGTCTCTCTGTAGCTCCAGCTGGCCTGGCACTCACTAAGTAGACCAGGCTAGTCTTGAACTCACAGAGATCCACCTGCCTCCTCCTCCCAAGTACTGGGATCAAAGGCCTGTGCCATCATGTGGGTTTAAATTTGTTTTGATTTTATGTGTATAAGTGTATGATCTGCACTTATGTAAGTGCACCTGTGTCCTGCAGTGCCCTTGGAGGACGAAGAGTGTGTTGAATCCCCTGGAACTGAAATTTTGAACAGTTGTTAATACCCATGTGGGTGCTGGGAATCAAATCCAGTCCTCTCCAAAAAGTGCTCTTAACCGCTGAGCCATCTCTCCAGGCTCTAGGTTGCCTGATCTTTGAGATCATTCACGGTACCCATGGATAAGGAGCATTGAGAGTTCCTCTGCTCCATTAATTGGCATTAATCCAAGCATCACTGTTGAGAGAACTGAAGGGGTCATTTTCTTTTTTCTTTTTGTTCTTTTTGAGACAAGGTCTCCCTTTAGTGCCAGCTGGCCTGGAACTCATTATGTAGACCAGGCTGGCCTTGAACTCACAGAGACCTGCCTGCCTCTGCCTCCCAAGTGTTGGGATAAAAGGCATGCTCCACTGCACCTGGCATGGATAATTTCAACACAGTCCTGCATCACCTGGATCCTTGCTAGAAATACAGGGTTTCTCGCCTCACTTCAGACTCATTGAATTTTCCATTTTAACACAGTTCCCAGGTAATTAGGACACACAGTAGGCTGGAGGAGAGACAATTGGTCCAGGCTGAGGGCTCAGTCTAAAGAGTGAGACCAAGTCACAGGCCACCTTGCCAATGTGAGCCTCACTTTACCTCCCCTGCTGCATTGTAAACTGGGGTAACACTGGCTGAACTGATCACAACTATTCCAAGCCCCAAGGACAAGTCAGCACTGAGGTGACTCAAAGGATGTAGGGTCAGGAGGTAAGGGGTGGAGTTGGCTCTTGGTCCTGTCCTGCTCTCTGGTCTGGATGCTGGGCTTTTCTAAATTTCCTACTCCAGCTCCAGGGCTCCTAGTCTAATAGAGCTTGACTTGAGGTAGAAAAGGGCAGAGAAGACTCTGAAACCCAGAGTGACTGTGATTTTCTTATGGGATGTGCCAGACAGTACTCTTTTAGATAGCAGTGTTTCAAACCCCAGGGTGATAATGGAAGGCAGGGGTAAACCATGAGCTGCTCAGAGGAGAAAGGTGGGGGATCTGAGGAGGTAGACAGCTCTTTTTTGGAGGTAGGGGAGTGGTTTGATCAAAGTGCCTTGATAGATGCTGTCTCCTAGCTGTTCACTGTTTTTAGCAAAGTTTGCCTGTATCTTTGCTCAGTATCTATGAACTGAATGACTGACAAATGAATTCTTTGATGTCTAATAATGTGCCTGACTTACTGAACAATAAGAGGATGGTATTTTGGCACCTTCTTATTCATTTTTACTGGCCATCCTCAAAATGACTTGTGGAAAAAAAAAACAGAGGTGGTGGTAGAGGCAATGTCTCGACTTCTGAGTTGAGAAAACTGACACCCCCTGGGCCCAGCAGGCTGCAGAAAATTCAGTATGGTTCTCTAGGAAGTAGAGTTTCACAGAGATCAAAGTGCAAATTTCCTTCAGCTTCAAATGGTGTGACTTGCCACTTTCCTGCCTCCAAGTTTCTACCCACAAATATTTCCAGGGAAAGGGAGAATCTGCTCTCAGCCCACAAGCTACAAAGTGCTTCCTGAGCTCTGAATTCTGATCTAGTTGCTACCAAGCACATTCAGAGTCTGGATCTTCAAGCACTCAGGGAAATTGTAGGGTGCACTACTAAACTGGAATCCCAGTACCAAGGGTATGCTGTGCCCAAGAGATACAAATCAGACTGGAAAGCCATATTTCATAGAGTATCCTAAAATTTTTGATACTTTGGCAAATGTTGAAAAAAACCTAAAATGTAACCCAATTTTCCCACTAAAAAGCACCAAAGCTGGGCTGGGATGATGGCGCAGCAGGGCAAAGTGGTTGCTGTGGAAGCATGGGGAGGGGATCTGAGCTGGTGCACAGGGCTGTAACCCCAGCACGGTGCGGGTGGGGACAGGCAGATCCTGGAGTCTTGCAGTTCAGCTGGTGTAGTTGAACAAGGGTTAACTGAGATGTCCTGTCTCAATAATGAAGATGGAGATCAACTGAGCAAGACTCAGTGATCAACTGCAGCCTCTGCATGCATGCACAGTTGAGCACACTACATATACGCACATACTCAAACACATACAGTTTTTAAAAATATTTTTATTGAAGTCCTGTGCATTTCATACAACATTTCTCAGTCCAATTTAGACTCACTCCCCTTTCCATGCCCCCCACCCCACTCGAGTTCATGCATTCTGCCAAAGATGTCTTGCATCTTTTCCTCAGTCTTTTTAAAGTTTTTCTATGTAGAGGTTTATTTGTTTTGGGCAGAAGTTTACTGTTTCAGTCAGTTCTTTGACCCAGTCCTTTTGTTGTTGTTCCCTCCAATTTGTATTGCTCCAAAATATGCCTATATATACACATCATACCTATACCAAAATTATGATGTTTGAAACTAAACTGTATATTAGTTCCAAAACATGTTTAGAAATTCACATTTTCCCTTTAATTTTATATTACTCTAATATCTGCATACATACCCTCCACCCATATAGCAAAATTATAAAGTCTGAAAATAAGTGGTAGGTTAACTCTAGAACCTGTTAAAGGATTCACATTAGAAGAGCATAGTTGCTTTCAGATAAAAAGAAATATAACATTAACATTGCTCAGTTTGCCTTCCAACTAGGTAATTGGTGCTAGCATCCACAGATGAGGGATACTATTCATCATTTGTTTTTCTGGGACTCTGTTACTTCACTTAGCATAATATCTTCTAGTTCCATCCATTTACCTGCGAAGTTCATGATGTCATCTTTCTTTACTGTTGCATAGAACTCCATTGTGTAGATGTATCACATTTTCTTTATCCACTTGTTGGTTGAGGGGCATTTGGATTGGTTCCAGCTCTTCATTTTTGTGAAGAGAGCTGCAATAAACATGGCTGTGCATGTATATCTGTGGTAGGATGAGTCTTGTGGGTATATACTCAGGAGTGGTATGACTGGGTCCGGTGGTAGGCTCATTTTGAGTCTTTTAAGGGTTCTTCACACTGCTTTCCATAGTGGTTATATGAGTTTACATTCCCAATAGCAGTGTATGAGTGTTCCCCTTTCCCCACAAACTCTCCACCATTTGGTATCTTTTGTTTTCTTGATCCTAGCCAGTCTATCAGAGTGAGATGATATCTTAAAAGTGGTTTTAATTTGCATTTTCTTAGTTATTAGGGATGTTGAACACTTTTTTTTTTTTTTTTTGTCTTTTTGAGACAGGGTCTCCCTATAGCCCCAGCTGTCCTGGAACTCACTCTGTAGACCAGGCTGGCCTTGAACTCACAAAGATCCGCCTGCCTCTGCCTCCCAAGTGCTAGGATTAAAGACGTGCGCCACCACGCCCGGCAAATGTTGAACACTTTTTAAGATGTTTCTCAGCTATCTTTATTTCCTCACTTTTTAAAAAATTTTATTTTATTTTTTTATGTGTATGAATGTACTGTCTGCATGTAGGTTGGTGCACCCATGTCATGCAGTGCTGTGGAGGTCAGAAGAAGGTGTTGAATTCCCCTGGAACTGGAGTTAAAGACGGTTCTCAGCTGCCATGTGGGTGCTAGGAATCGAACCTGGGTCCTCTGCAAGAGCGGTCAGTGCTCTTAACCGCTGAGCCCCTTTGCTCCATCTTTTGAGTGAGTCATTTGTTTTCTTAGTTCTTTGTTTTTTGAGTAATTTATATATTCTGGAAATTAGTGCTCTGTCAGATGTATCAGTACTGAAGACTTTATCACACTCTGTGGATTATCTCTTCACTCCCCTGATTTTTTTTTTTGCTGTACAGAAGCTTTTGAGTTTAATGAGGTCCTACTTGTCAATTGTCAACCTTATTTTCTATGCAGCTGCTGTCTCATTTAGAAAGTCCTTTCTTACACCTATGTCTTGTAGGTTGCTGCCAATATTTTCTTCTATTACCTTCAGAGTTATGGGTTTCACGTTGAAGTCCTTGATCCATTTGAAGTTGATTTTTGTACAGGGCAAGAGGTAGGGGTTTAATTTTATTCTTCTACAAGTGGTGATCCAGTTTTGTCAACACCATTTGCTGAAGATGCTGTCTTTCCTTCATTGAGTCTTTTTGGCACCTTTGTCAAATATGAGGTAGCTGAAATTGTATGTGCTCAAGTTTGGATCTTCAGTTTTGTTTCATTGGTTTATGGATCTGTTTTTGTGCCAGTACCGGGCTGTTTTTATGACTATAGCCCTGTAATATATTTTGAAATATGGTATACTGATCACCCCTGTATTGCTCTTTTCACTCAGGGCTGCTTTGGCTGTTCAGGGTCTTTTGTTTTTCCATATAAATTTAAGGATGTTTTTTCCAATTCTGTGAGGAAATTCCTGGGGATTTTAATTGGGATTGCATTGAATCTGTATACTAATTTGGGTAGAATGGACATTTTTAAAGTATTTATTTATTAATTATTATTATTGTTTATCTGTTCGAGTGTACTGTCTGCATGTAAGTTTGTGCACCTGTGTTGTGCAATGCCGCGGAGGTCAGAAGAGGGTGTCGGATTTCCCTGGAACTGGAGTTAAAGACAGTTCTTAGCTGCCATGTGGGTGCTAGGAATCGAACTCTGGTCCTCTGCAAGAGCAGTCAGCGCTCTCAACTGCTGAGCCATCTCTCCAGCCCCATAATGGACATTTTTACTATATTAATTTTTCCAGTCCGTGAGCATGGGAGGTCTTTCCATTTTCTGATGTCTTCTTCAACCTTCTTCTTCAGGGGTTTAAAATTTTTGTTGTAGAGATTTTTGGTGTCTTTAGTTAGGTTTGCTCCTAGAAATTTTGTTTGTTTATTTATTTATTTATTTATTTATTTATTTATTTATTTTTTGAGGCTATCATGAGTGGTAAGGTCTCCTTATATTCCTTCTTCAGTTGCTCATATACAATTTTTTTTTTTTTGGTCTTTTTGAGACAGGGTCTCCCTGTAGCTCCAGCTATCCTGGAACTCACTCTGTAGACCAGGCTGGCCTTGAACTCACAGAGATCCACCTGCCTCTGCCTCCCAAGTGCTAGGATTAAAGGCATGTGCCACCACACCTGGCCTCACACACAATTTTTTTAAAGCACCAAAGATAATTTATTCCTTTTCCTTTAGAGGGAAATAATGATATAAATAGAGGTTTCAGAACCATTAAGCAAATTCTTGCCACTTCATTCATTCTTGTAAAAAATTAGAAGTCATTTTAATTTGAAGACATATTTTAATGTTTATTTTATTGGAGCCGGGGATTAAACACAGGGCCTTGCACATTCCAGTCATGCACGGTACCAAGATCTCTAGTCATTTTATTTTTATTTTTATTCAACTGAAGTAAGCACATAATCTCATAAGTCAAATAGCAATCCAAAGCTCCTAACTGGTGTCTTGCACCACTCTAGAGACCCTGTATCTTTGTCTACAGACATCTGTGTCAATTCTTCTTTGTTTCTTTTGGGATTTATTTCCATGTTTATACTCTTCTTTCTTGAATAGTAATTATTTTTTCTGCATACTTATAGACTTTATTATGTATATTAAAATATAAATGGAGATAGTAAATTTAGAAAGCAAATTATCATGAAGAAGGCAAATGCTAATAATGTGTGGTGACAGATTTTTAATTTGGTTATACTAATCATTTCACCACTCAGATGTACATCAAGTCATGACAGTGTGTACTTTGAATGTATAAAATTTCTATTTGTCAATTATGCCTCAGTAAAGTTAGGGGAGGGGAGAGAAAGCATACCATTAAAGGTCATAACAATAAAAATATTTTCTCTTTTCCAAAGTATCCATTGAATAAGGTGACATTTCCCCCCAGTTTGAATAGTAATTATTAACTTTTTTTTTTGTCTTTCATAGCCCCAGCTGGCCTGGAACTCACTCTGTAGAGCAGGCTGGCCTTGAACTCACAGCGATCTGCCTGCCTTTGCCTCCCAAGTGCTAGGATTAAAGGCATGTGCCACCATACCCAGCTAGTAATTATTAGCTTTTTAAAAATATTTTTTGGTCTTTTAAAAAATTTTATTTATTTTTTATGTGTATGAATGTACTGTCTGCATGTAGGTTTGTGCCCACATGTCGTGCAATGCCGTGGAAGTCAGAAGAGGGTGTCAGATTCCCCTAGAACTGGAGTTAAAGACGGTTCTCAGCTGCCATGTGGGTGCTGGGGATCCAGCCCCTAATTATTAGCTTTTTGAAGGTATTTGAAATCAAACCCAGGCTCTTGAGAATGTCAGTCTAGGGTTGATTGAAACTGTATCCCCACCCCTAATGATTAACTTTCTATTATGATAGATGATTATTTATAAACTCTGAATTCTCCATCTCTTCCCATTCCCATTGAAGTCTCTCCAAATATTGATTAAGTTAGTTAAAAAATTAATATTACTGCTAGAGTTGCAAAGATGGCTCAGTGGTTTAGGGCACTGGTTGCTCTTGCAGAGGACTCTGGTTTGATCCCAACACCCACATGATGGCCAACAACCATCTGTAACTCCATTTCCAGGGCATCTGATGCCCTCTTCCGACCTCCACAGGCTTTGTACGACATGCATTACAAGCAGGCATAACACTCGTATGCAGAAAATAAAAACAAGTAGAAAACACATCATGTTCTCTGATAAACTGCTATTGTAAGCTGGGCATAGTGATGCATGCCTTTAATCTCAGTATTCCGGAGGCAGAGGTGGGTGTATCTCTGTGAGTTCGAGGCCAGCCTGGTCTACAAAGTGAGTTCAGGCCAGCTGGGATGGCAGAGAGACCCTGTCTCAAAAAGGGTTCCTCCTCCCAAAAAACTAAACTACTATTGTACTATGCTTACAACTTTTCACGTGTTCAGCTTTTGGTTTTCCCTGGACCTAATGTCTCTTCTTCATCGGTTCAGCTTCCTCTCTCCGCACTGCTGAAGTCCCCTCCTCCTTTCAATGCACTGTGGCAGTTTTCCCTGGCCCTAATACTGTCTCTTCTTCACTGGCTCAGCTTCCTCTCTGCGCACTGCTGAAGCCCCCCCACTCCTTTCAATGCACTGTGGCACAGTTTTACACAAGGTCACATGAATGCAGAAATTCATCATGGCTATTGTTGCATGGCTCCCAGATGCCTCTGTCCTCGGGCTCCAGTCTGGACCAATGGCTTTCCATATGTGCTGCACAGATGTGGACCTGGAATTTCTTTTCCTTGATATCCTGGGGATTCCCTTCATCTCTGTCCTGTGTTGCATCTCCTGCTTCCTGGATTCCATCTATTCCTTTTTTTTTTGTTTACTCCCTTGTTCCAGTAGAGGTAAATTGTTTTGGAAACTATACATCTGAAATTAAGATGATTATTTTAACATGAGAAACTAAACATGCACTTTGACACTGAAATAGTTGGGTCAAAGCTGTTTCTGTAGGCTTTTACTAGGGGAGGGTTTAGGGAATTAGATAATAGGTGGTACTTCCTCACTTTTAGTATGTGTTGTCTGTCCCCAGGGAAGCTGGCAAGGTAGTTCAGGGCACTGGTGAGTGTTTGGATAGGACAATGAACCATTGGGAATTATTTCTTATTATTTATCAGTATTATTAGTGTGTGTATTTATGATTTAAATGTGCTAGTGGGGACATGTGTGCCATGGTGTGTGTGTGTGTGTGTGTGCATGCCATGGTCCATGTGTGGACATTAGAGGACAACTTTAGGGAGTCAGTTGTTTCCTTCTATCAGGAGTTCTAGGGATCAAGTTCAGGTTACCAGCTTGGGTGGCAGGTACCCACTGGGCTGTCTTGCCAACTTGAGAAGGAGAGCTGACAGGAAAAGCACTGAGACAGAGCTGCTTCCTGACCTAGTGGGACTTGGAACAGGGGCAAGGGTAGCTTTGGTCTCAGAATGCTACTAGCTAGTTTGAAGGCCTCTGGATGCAAGAAAGAAGCCAATATTATCATGGCAGAGAACTGACTACATAGAAAAGCAATACACTTAGCAAGGACTCCCTTGGCTGGACAGTTGTGTCAACAGAAAAGCTCCTTCAGGCAACTTTCAGAGCTCTGGGCAAACTTGAGAAGGCAGGTGATTACCAAGGAAAGAAAGATGAGCAACATGGTGGGCCCCGCGCTCCACTGAATGACTGAGTTATTTAAACTCATGTGAAGGAGCTCGCTGGGAGATCCTACATGTGTGGGGACAGGGAGGCTTTTTGCACGATACAGAAGTTTAATATGATATATGTTTAATGAAAAAATTTCATGGGCCTCCAAAACAATTGAAAAAAAATTAAAGTATTTTACTTTTTATTTTTAATTTTATGTGTATGAGTGTATTGCCTACATGTATGTAAGTACACCTGTGTTGTGCAGTGCACACAGAGTCAGAGAAAGCATTAGAATTCCCCGGGACTGGAGTTAAGGACAGTTGTTAGCAGCCATGTAGGTGCTGGGAATTGAACCCGGATCCTTTGCAAAAGTAGCCAGTGGTCTTAACTGCTGAGCCATCTCTCCAGCCCACAATTGAAAAAATTTAAATGCTTATTTAAATAAATAACTCTTAGGCTAGAAGAAAGTTGCTATTACAGACTACTAAACATGTTAGTTGAGAGCCTTACATTTTATTTATTTATTTTTTATTTATTATTATTATTATTATTATTTTTTGCTTTTTTGAGACAGGGTCTCCCTGTAGCTCCAGCTGTCCTGGAACTCACTCTGTAGACCAGGCTGGCCTTGAACTCACAAAGATCTGCCTGCCTCTGCCTCCCAAGTGCTAGGATTAAAGGCGTGCGCCACCACGCCCAGCTTTGTGAGCCTTACATTTTTAAATTCATAAGATGTGGAGCTGGAGAGATGGCTCAGTGGTTAAGAGCACTGGCTGCTCTTGCAGAGGACCTGGGCTTGGTTTCCAGCATGGATGCTAACAACCATTGGTAACTCCAGTTCCAGGGGCTCTGACACCCTCTTCTGACATCCATGGGCATTTTATGACATGGGTCATTTATATACATGCAGGTGAATATAATAATAACATAAAACTAATGAAAAATAGGGGGCTGGAGAGATGGCCTAGAGGTTAAGATCACTGACTGCTCTTGCAGAGGACCCGGGTTCGATCCGCAGCATCCACATGGTGGCTGAGAACCGTCTGTAACTCCAGTTCCAGGAGAACTCCAGTTCCAGGGGAATCCGACGCCCTCTTCTGACCTCCGCAGCATTACATGACATGGGTGCACAAACCTGCATGCAGACAGTACATTCATACACATAAAAATTAAATAAAATTTAAAAAAAGAAAGTTTTTTATTATAAAAAACCTAATGAAAAATAAAATCAATAAAATTCATGAAAATTGTGTTCAAATTAAACTTTGTAGCCACAGGTTTTGGAGGTGGTTTTATAGGGACATGGATGGGACAGGGAGATCACTTAAAATGCTATTTAAGCATGGTAGAGAAAAAATAGATGTACAAAATATTAGAACAAATCATTGGTTGAAATAATCCAAATCTACTGAGGCTACAGACTCTCATGGGCATTGAGCTGGCAGATGCCCTGGTCTGGTTTGACTGATTTAAGGGATAGCTGAACTCAGTAGCTGTATGAGCACAGAAGGAAACCAAAACCAAAACCAAAACCAAAAACCTCGCTGGGCTGTGGTGGCACACACCTTTAATCCCAGCACTCAGGAGGCAGCAGGGGGCTGATCTCGGGGAGTTCAAGGCCAACCTGGTTTGGTCTATGTAAGTGAGTTTGAGACGGAAGCTGGGGCTACCCTTTCTCAAAAAGACAAAAAACAAACAAACAAACGCACACAAACAAACAAAACCACAAACCCTATTCTACTGTTCCCACCTGAGGCTGTTTTACTTGTAAATTCTGTCAAATCATCAAGAAACCTATTTCTCTAGTGATATAAATTGTTCCAGAAAACAGAAGAAATGGAAGCTATTCCAATTCAATCTATTTAATTATGTTATGAGAACCCTAACAAAGAGCAGGTAAATCTGCAGATATGGTCTAACCTCACATATGAAAGAGGATACAAAGTGTCCCCAGTAAAACTATTAAATTGAATTCAAATTATTAGCATCCTTTCATAAGTGCAATAGATCATGCCCTTTATAAATGATGAAATTGAAGCTCATAAGAATCAAGCGTTTTATCCAGGTTGAGCTGCAAAGTGACGGAATCAGGACTTGACTGAGGCTCTGCTTGACTCTGAAGCCAGTGGAGGTAGCAGCTTCGGTGGAAAGACCCTGCCACCTAGAGTCCCTTCCCCAGCTCGGATCTTGAAATATATCTTTTCAAACCAAGTGACATGACTTGGGTTTTCTCTTTTTTGACTCAGTTTCTTTCCTCTTTAGGCTGCCCCTCGCCCTCTCTTCCATCCTTTTTTCCCAGTACTCCAATCTTCTACCTGTCTCCCGTCATTTTCTGGGGACAAAAGCGCCACCTGTTGGCCATGTTGTATGCACCTGATTGAAGCAGGAGAGGATCGGAATGCAGCCAGGACCCTCCTGGACGTTCTACCGGGCTGGTAGAGACAGGTGCGGACAAGCACTCTATTCTGGTGACTGAAAGGTCCCTGTTCCCATCGGAACCCACTTGTTTGGTATGAAATAGAAACATAGCTGTAGTGCCCACCTTCTCAATCCTTTCCAGGCCTCCAACTTCCTCTGCACTCCGTTCCCTTGGCAGTCTTTGGTAGCTGCTGTGCTGCTGAGGGAATGAGGGTGGGGTATGTGATTCTGGGTGTGGAGAATAGGTCAACACTGTAAGAAGTAAACTGAGGAAAGGGTCCCCCTGGCTGGGGCAGAAAACCTGAGGTCTAGTGCCAGTTCAAATGCTCAGGCAAGTCATTTCCTTTCTGTAGCTTTCGTACAATTCTGAATTTCCCCCAAGCTCCTACATTATGCTGAGATAAAGCTCAGAGTCAAGACCTAGAGAAATTCAGTATTGGCAGAGAGTGATACAGTGTGCCGAGTGCTTTACAAATGTGAGAGCTAAAGCGGGCGTGGTGGTGCACTTGGGAGGCAGAGGCAGGCAGATCTTTGTGAGTTCAAGGCCAGCCTCATCTACAGAGCGAGTTCCAGGACAGCTGGGGCTACAGGAAAACCCTGTTTTGAAAAAACAAAACAAAACAAAACAAAACAAATGTGAGAGCTGTTAGGATAACCTGGTCACTTTGAACTTAAGCCTCTATCCTGACCTCAGACTAGGCCCCTTCTGAAAACAAGAAGAATGTACTCAGTATTCTCTACCATGGTAGGATGAGCTTTGTAATTTGAAGGTGAAGATTTTCTTCCTTGTCTCAAACAACAAGATGGGGACCAGTGAGTAGGTAAAAGTGCTTGCTGCTAAGACAGATGACCAGAGTTTGATCCCTAGGACCCACACTGTAGAAGAGAACTGACTCCCCCACAACACTGATCCTGTTTTTTCTGCTCTATTGTCTTCCTCACAAGGCAGCTTTAGCTAGAACTGGGCACTTTAAGGCTCTGCAAGGGTTAAGGGAAATAGAGGCAAGAGGCCTAGACCCCACCATGGCAGCAGGCTGTTTATGAGTTAAGAGGGGCTCATAATGACTCAGGCTTCCTAGAGGATCTTGGCACTGGGTTGGAAACTGAAAGAAGATCCAGTAGGACCTGCTGCTAGGGCTCCTGTTAAATCTCTTCTTCCTCCACTCATTGGAATCTCTGGCCTAGAACTGGATGGAAAAAAAGACTACTTTTAAGGCAACTGCCAAGAAAGGGAAGAGCTAAAGACAAGGAAAGGAAGAGAACAGGAGGGAAGGACAGGAGATTGGGCTCCCTACCTGGACAGTCCTTCAGGGACATTCCCAGACACCTGCTAGATCTAGCTTTTACAGTACCAACTGTGTTTTCATGTTGGAGCCCCACAGAAAATGTTCAGTGCATACTTATGGATTTATTACTCTTATGTTTTGAACACTAAACCTCACTTATTGGAACAGTTAGATTGCTCCTGTTATTTATTTTATTGTTGAATATGCAATCTATTCACTTGGCTTTAAAAGCATATGAAAATCCCATGAGAAGTCTCTCTTGAAGCTGGGGAAATAGCTTTGGGCAAGCATGAGGACTTGAATTCAATCCCAGCACCCACATAAAAAAGGATGATGAACACTGATAATCCCAGAACGGGAGGCAGAGGCAAGGAAATCCCTGGGGCTTGATGATCGGCCATCCTAGCCTGCTCAGTGGGCTTCAGGCCAATGAGAAACCTTGCCTTAAAAAACAGGGTGAAGGCAAGCAAGCTGGTAAAAACTAAACCTCATGACCAGAGTTTGATCCCCAGGACCCACATAATGGAAGAAAGTTGTCCTCTAGGGACTGGAAAAATGTCTCAGCAGTTAAGAGCGCTGGCTGCTGTTGCAGAGAACATGGGTTTGGTTCCCAATATACATATGGTGGTGGCTAACAACTGTAACTCCAGTTCCAGAGGATTGGATGCCCTCTTCTGGTCTCCATAGTGCACACACATGGTACACTTAACATATATGCAGGCAAAACATTCACAAATAAATAAATTGAAAATAAGTATAAAAATTTTAAAGTTGTCCTCTGACCTCCACATGCATGCAATGACATGTGCAAATCTACACGCACACACTTGCAATGACGTGCACATCCACACACATGCAATGACATGTGCACATCTACACACACATGCAATGACATGTGCACAACTACACACACATGCAATGACATGTACACATCTATACACACACACTTGCAATGACATGTACACATCTATACACACACACACATTCAAAATAAATGTAAAATTTTTTGGTCTTTTTGAGACAGGGTCTCCCTGTAGCCCCAGCTGTCCTGGAGCTCACTATGTAGACCATGCTGGCCTTGAACTCACAAAGATCCGCCTGCCTCTGCCTCTTGAATGCTTGGATTAAAGGTGTGCACCATCACACCCAGCAAAATAAATGTAATCTAAAAATAACAAGGTGGATGGCAGCTGATGTTCTTACAAGTACACATGTACGCACACACACGCACACACACACACTTCCTATTCTTGTTGCATTTACCATAAGAAATACATGTTATTTTTACAGATATATTTGTTGCATACATAAACCAATATTAATATATTATCTCAAAAACCCAGCACAATTGGAAGTATAAATGTTTATACTGTTTTGGATTTTTTTCCCCTCAACACAGTATCTTGGATTCCAGGTGTGGTGGCACATGCCTTTAATCCCAGCACTCAGGAGGCAGGGGCAAGCAGATTTCTGTGAGTTCAAGACCAGCCTGGTCTACAAAGCAAATTACATGCCAGCTGGAGCTACAAGGAGACCCTGTCTCAAAAAAAAAAGACCCCCCCCAAACCCACAAAGTATCTTGGAGCTCCTTTCATATTAATGCATGGGGAACTTCTTTCTTTTACACTGTATACTATTCAATTCTACCACCTTTGTTTGCTTACACCCCCTTGCTAATGGGATTTACATTGTTTCTAGTCTTTTCACATTCCAATCTGTCACAAGGAGACCATGTACATATTTCATACCACCCATGTGCAGGTCTATCAGAGGGAAACAGAAGTGGTTTTCCATGCATTCCTTGTTAGGACACCATACTCCCTCTGAACTGGCTCTTTAGGTAACCGGCTCTTATTTCTTAAAGGGACCCCAGAATATCTCAAACCCCATTTCTCTTCTGCCAAAGCTTTCATCAGAATCTAACACTGGGTCTCCTCACTAAGTATTTTGGCCTCTAGATCCTCAACTCTTGGTGAGTCTGTGCTCTGGCAGCCACTGTGTCTTCAATAATGGCTCCTTCTCTGCATTTTCCAGGCCCCAGCCCTGGGCCACAGTGGTAGGTGCAGGGAAGCAGCTTTTTGCCCCCATCCTTCAGGCGTCTGGGCTTCTGGACACAAATTGCTCTTCCCAGCCATGGCTCTGGTTGTGACTCCTCTCTTCGGACCATAGGACAAGTCCACTTCTAATTGCCTCTTGCCCCCCAAATGAGTGGCTCCAGTTTAAGGGGGTAGAGGAAGCCAGTGAGGTAGACTCAAATAAGACTCCTGTGTACATGTGATGAGTAGACACAAATAGAACAAGGCTCTTATCAGCCTTGGAGCCTCTGGGTTGACTCATGTATGTGATGTCAGCTCATGTAGCAGTTGGAGCCATCTGGAGCTAACTAGCAGGTACATGAGACAGTCTGTTCTGGCAGGCTCCAAGTCATGCCTGGGTAAGGCAAAGCCATGCAGTAAGGTGGTTAGCATTGCTAAGCATGATACCTGCCCACATTTAGAATTGTAGATAGGGCATGGGCAAGAATGCTGGTTTGGAGACAGACTGTCCAGGATATGTACTTTGAACTTGTCAGAGGAAACTGAGGCCTTAGAAGAGGAAGAGATACCTCAGAGGTCACACAGGAAGACAGGAGCAGTACCAGGAGCAGAGCCCAGGCCTCTTGACCAGGTTCTACTGCTCCCTCTAGCAGCCCAAACCAGTGGGATGTGCATTCTCCTGGCAGAACAGAGCTGACAACCCAAACATGTCAAGGAACTGTGCTGAGACAGTGTCGTGCTTGGCTCTAGTTACAGTGCTGGGTCTCAGAAGTCCCTGAGCTGGCATACTAGAAATTTCTTTGGTCCTAGTCCCAAGTAAGTCAAGCTAATCTAGAGACTTTCAGGGGCTTAAAGAGATTATTGTCTGACAGTTTATAGCAGAATAGTTTGAACCTAGCTCTAAGATCTGAAGTCTTTCGGCTTTGCCTACAGGCCTCTAATACTCTTTATTCTGTGATCACTCAGTTTCTACTTCAGTTAATGGGAGCTCATGCCCAACAAAGTAAACTTCTACATCAGAGACACAGCCCTGTAGAACATTTCCTTGCAGAAAATAATTCTCACTGAAGCTTTCTGGTTTCCCTTTGCTAGAAGAGGTCTCTCTGCCCCAGGCTAACCCTCTACCAACTTGGGGGTAGTGACTCTGTGTACCATTTATTCTTCAGGCTAACAACCCCAGGCCTTTCTTTTGTGGCTACGGGACATTTTCCCATCCTTTCTGTATTAATTAGGGTTAGGTTTGGCTGTGGGTTCAGTTCAGCATGCCAGTTAGTTCAGATTGCTTTCCACCCCATCAGTGGATGAAACAGACTGGCCTTTATGCCCTGTGCAGGTGGTTCAGCGATCTCCAGGACCCAGGGTCTTCTCTCCTGTGGCTCTGTTCTTGGTAAAATTCAACTCCTCTAGCAGAAATTCAATATTCCATCACTTAGCATAGGAGATTTGGGTTTTCCATGTTTCTGGAAAGATTGAAGGGTTCTAGTTTCAGGCAGAGCTGGTTCCAGAGATTTAAACTCTGTTATCAAGTTTCCATCACTCTGTGGGCTGTTTCTCTCTGTGTGTGGGCTTCAGTGTCAGGCAGCATTCTCTTCCACCTGGCAGCAAAAATAGCTACCTCTGGAAGCTAAGCCTGTTATATATTTACCTCCACGAGGAGAACCACATTTCCCAGAAATCCAGACTGAATATATGCCGGAGTCTCACAGTGTACACAGCTCTAAGTCTTAGCTTCCACATACCAGTCGTGCAGAAGGGTGGTTCAGCTTAGGTCACCTGCTGCTTGACCAAGAACATGGCTTTGGGATAACATAGTGGGAGCCCCTCATATCTGAGTGGGGTGTTGCGTGGGAAGTGGATAGTGGAGCCCCTCACCTCTCAGTGGGGTGCTGTGATGGAAATGGATAAAAAAAAATCTGACTTTTGAAACAGACCAAGAAATTAGGAGGAAATAGGCAGAAAATGAACAGGTAAGTAAACTAGGCTAGAGGACTAGAGGGTTAAGAGCACTGGCTGCTCCTGCAGAGGACCTGGGTGTGATTCCCAACATTCACATGGTACCTAACAACTGTTTGTAACTCCAGTTCCAGGGGATCTGATGCCCTCTTCTGACCTCTGTGGGCACTGCACAGCACACGTACACTTACATGGAGGCAATGCACTCATACACATAAAATACAAAATAAAACATTAAAAACCACTCATATACATAAAATTAAAAAAATAAAATTAAATGAAAAAAAAAAAGGGTAAAGCAGGTAGGTATTGGAGGTGGGGCTGCCAAGTAGGCAGCTCAGGCTGTGGGTGTCTTGTGCTTGCACACAATTGTGCAAATAGCAAGTATCCCTGAGGCCTCAGGCAAATTACTCATTCCTTTCTGCACCCGGAGGCCACCTTTTGTGGCACTGGGGTCCAGCTGAGCATGGATTAGCAGGAAAGCTCTCAGCTCCTCCCTTCCCTGGGCAAGAGAAGCAGTGGCTGATGGAAGAGGGTGGTCTTTGAGTTGAAGCTGTTTTTAATCTCCAGCGCCACCCATTTGCTCACATAAGACATTTAGCTAAATCCTGAACAGTAGAGCCCTCCAGTGTAGTCGATCTGGGTGGGACTGGAGGAAGGAAAATGTGACCTCCCAGCACAGCTATGCCCTCCCTGCTTTCTTTTAAATATTTTTATTTACTTCTACTTTATACATGAGTATTTTACTTGCATACATGTAAGTATACACCCATGTCATTCAATGCCCATGAGGCCCACAAGGTCAGATTGGAGTCTCTGAACTGGAGCTACGGATGGCTGTTAGCTGCCATGTGGGTGCTGGGAATAAAACCCAGATCTTCGGCAAGAGCAGCCAGTGTTCCCAGCTGCTGAGCCACCTCTCCTTTCCCCCTTCCCTGCTTTCTTTATGGTTTCATCCTGGACTAGTGAGCTCCTGCCCCAGGTTCTTCTTTATTTCCTCTTATGTATGTTCAAACTTCTCCTCCCCTGCTTCCTCATCAGAGGGACCCCTTCCCCACATTACTACCTCCTTGGATGAGACGGAGAGGACACGAGGTTGGGAAGTCCAATATTAAGCTCCACTTTCCATCCGTACTATCAATCTGGACGGGAACACATTCCCTTCTGGGTTTCAACCTCTCCTTAAGAGAACTGAGCTTTGAAAAACTACAGTCCGGGGCTGGAGAGATGGCCTAGCGGTTAAGAGCGCCGACTGCTCTTGCAGAGGACCCAGGTTTGATCCCCAGCACCCACATGGCGCCTGAGAACCATCTTTAACTCCAGTTCCAGGGGAATCTGACACCCTCTTTTGACATCCGAGGCATTGCACTACATGGGTGCACAAACCTACATGCAGACAGTGCATTCATACACATAAAAAATAAATAAAATTAAGAAAAGAAAGAAAGAAAAACTACAGTCCATAAAGAAATACAGAGCATGGCACATTGTGTAACAGACAAGGATAGGACTCACTAAAAACTCCCGAAGATGATAGACATTTGCACAACTAACAGGCTCAAAAGAAATCAGTGCAAATGACCATCTCTAAATGCATCATGGGTGCATATCCCTAAAAGTCAGATAGATTACTGCTTTTAAAGACTCATCATTGCTCACAGGGAAATAAACTCATCTCTTCCATTCACTGATAAAGCCCTGTATTGTTAGTGGGGTATGGACAATAATTTTCTCAACATTTTTCTTTAGTAAGTATATGTTGCCTCACAATAAACACACTGACAATAAAAAAGAAAGAAAAACCTTCCATCTTTATTTACTGGGGGAGAAGGGAGAGAGAAAGAGAGCACACAGTATGGCACAAAAATAGTGGGTGGGGTGGATTCATGGTTTCTTTGGAGAAGGGTGAGGGAGGAAGCAGGTGGGCTCTGTAGGGAAGAGCAGAGGCTGGGATCCAGGGTCCCAGGCATTAGATTCTGAAGTCTTGGGAGCAAGCGGGAAGACAGGAGGAGGGCTTGACCCTGGGAAGGCTTCCCTCAGCAGGAGGCAGGACATCAGAGGGATCTGAAGGGCGGCCCAACAGGTTAGAAAAGGAAGCCAACCTGAGCAGAGTGAAGTCCGGACATTTTGACTCTGCATGGTCACCAAGGAGTGGAATAGGGTGGTGGGCAGGGGGTGACTGAGTTTCAACCTTGGGTGCAGTTTTCGACTTTTGAGCGGATTCGAATCCTCCAGAGGTCGCTGTTCCCCAAGAATCCCTCACTAGAGTCCAAGCAGTAGGCCTGATTCCTCTTGGTCCCTCTCTCTCCGCTTCCACTAGCTTTTAGCACCGCACCGCCACAGGAGCTTGGCAACATTTCCCTGCCTTCCCGTCCCATCAGAACTGGCGAAGGTGAAATGCAGGGGGACGCTGGGGGAAGCCTAGGGGAACCTGAATCTAGGGTAAGGCTAGGCACCCTCCCTTCTGCCTGGTCCCAGTTCAGGTCCCTAGAAGAGCATCCGGTCCTCGAAGTGCTGCAGTTCTGGCCCCAGTGTTGTATCTGGTCAGAAGGGGGTCTGCCCCCACCTTCCAGGCTCTGTTTTTGCCCTCGAGGCTTTACGAACTTCTCCCTCTTGCAGACCTTCGTCACTGCTCCCTAGGATCCGCAGGCTTAAGTAAGCCTGGGATTGGGTAGCTGAGCCTAGGCTCTTCCCCACTGAGCTCAGAGGCTCCGGGAGCAGGACTGCAGTCCTCTGATTCTAAAGCGGGAGGTCGGCAGGGGAAGACTGGGGGCCCTCGCGCCCGCTTCTCAGGATGGTGCTTAACCCAGGGCTGGTTATCCAGAGGAAACGACACAGTAGACGTGAACTGACTCTCGGACCTAGGCTGCTCCCTCACTCCCGGCCCCTACTCCCAGGCCCCACCTCCACTGCAGTTCTGCAGCGCCTGGAGCCTTTGTCGATAAGCTGTTCGGATCTGCAGAGCCTGCGCTTCTGCGGTTTGAAGGTGGAGCTCTTCTCCTGAGCTGGAAACCCTCTTCCCACGAACCAGATCCGCAGCTCCCTCTGGTTTCAACAGCCACAGAGTGGGTCTCAGGTGTCTAAGCAAGACCCCCCCAACATGCAGTCCGAGAGTGGATGTCAGGGAGGTGACCGTGGCTAGGTGTAACGGAAAGAGGAACATGGAAGCCGGCTGCCAGAAGTCCACCCTTAAAGTCACAAGGTCTGGACTCTCCACCTCCAAACCTAGCCAAGGGAGACTTAGACTCCAAAGCAGGCTTAGATCCTGGTGGAGAACGGGAGTTGTAGAGGCGGAGACCAAACAAAAGGTCCTCCATCCAAGGCTGTGGTCTCCAGGAGAGCAGGAGGAGGACAGGAGCTCTCTCTGGCTACGCAGCTTTCCCCAAGGCTGGCCAGTTTGGTAACTAAATTTGGAGAGGTGCAATGGACATGGTGTCCCTTGTTCAGCTGCAGCCTCTCTGCAGCCCCGCTGCACCAGGAGCAGGCCAGGGAGTTTTCCAGCTCCAAACCCGAAGGCGGTATGCCAAGTTTAGCCCTGACAACTCCTCCAATTGCTCAGCTCTTAGCCAGTTTTGCCATTGACTTAATTATATCCACATACTCGAGGGAGACTTCTCTTTTCTGGGATCCACAGAGAATGGCTTCTCCACAGGGGCCATAAGAAAGGCTAGAGATGACTTGGACACCACTAAGAATAGCACATACATCCCAATAAGCACACAACTTCCTCTGGATTATAAAACCATTTCAGAATGGAAGACACTGCATAGGCGCACAATCTCACCCCAAGCCATCCTCTCAATTGTTCTGGGCTGCTCTAGGGAGGGGACTAGGCAGTGAGGCAAATGAAGGTGGATGCCAGTACGACTTAGGACTTTGTGAATAATCACTCCCCTCCTAATCCCAGCTTCCTGCTCCTTAGAGGTTGCCCAAGGCATGGGTGTTCAGGCTTCAGAGTCGATGTCAGGTTTTAGCCCAGAGAGCAACAAACTCCTGCAGGATGAAGGCAAAACTGGAAGATGTAAAAGAGACTGAGGCAGAAGGTGAGAAAGGTGGGGCTACCGAAGAAGTGAGGCAAACTAACAGCTTCTGAATCCCGGGGAGGCATTTTCCCAGCCTCTAGTCCCTGCACTTGTGGCAATTCTTAAAAGAAATTGGCTTAAGAGCCTTGGAAGGACTAAGAGGCCACCAGAAGCAGAGTTATTTGAGTAAATAGATGAGTTCTGGGCTGGGTCCCCTATAGTGTAGAGTGCCTCAAAAACCTGGCAAGTAATATCCTGTTGTGGCCTTCTCTTTCCACTCTAGCTCGTGTGTTTGCAGTGTCTGGGTGATGCCTCAAGGTGGTGCCCCACAGAAGGGAAGCTGGGGGCTCTCAACTGCTTTTCCCCAGCTTGAGTCTCAGTCCCAGTGAACTGCAAGTAGGGCAAGGATGCAGGGCACACCGAAGAGCTGAGCGGCTCTTGCCTTGAGCATAGCATTAAAGATCTGGATAAAAAATGTTTCAGCCAGTCTCACCCTGAAGCTGGGCATGCAGCTGAAGTCTGGAAAACCAGGAGAGCACAGGCAGTGCAGGAGTTATTCAGCTGTCTGCCATTCAGAAAGCACAATGGGGTTGAGTATGCCAATCTCTCTCTCTCTCTCTCTCTCTCTCTCTCTCTCTCTCTCTCTCTCTCTCTCAAGCTGGGCTTGGAGTGCTAGCAATGATGAGCTGGGTTGGAGCTGGGATATGATTGATGATGTAGGGTATCAAAGTGGGGTCCTAGGAGTGAAAGAGCTGGATCTCCATGTAATAAAGAAAATGAAGTATGTGTGTGGTTGCTGGGAAGGACGCATCCACTAAACTGGCAATCCTGGGTATGTTAGTTAAATTTTTAGCCAAGATGTTGGTCCTTTTAGAGGGCTTTATTACCCAGAAAATTCCAATTCCAGGCCTCTCTGCCATGTTTACTGTTTTATTGTTTTGAGAGCTAGTCCTCTTCTTTTTTTTCCACGGACACTTTGTTTACGGAGACCCAGCACACTAGGTGGGTCCCCTTGGTCAGACACCATCCACAGGTTTGAGGGATCTGCTCTCAAGGAATAAGGGCAGCCACAGCAGCCTTTTGGCCACTTATGCTCTTGGGTTGGGAAGGTGAAAAGCTCTATAAATTCTTGTATGCTGGTGCTGCTCTGTCTTGTTAGAGTCCTTTCCTCTTTCCACTCAGACTCTATAACCGCCACCCATGGAATGGGTGAGTTGGATTTTTTTCTATTTTATGTGTAGGAATGTACTGTCTGCATGTAGGTTTGTGCACCCATGTCATGCATATGCCATGGAGGTCAGAAGAGGGTGTTGGATTCCCCTGGAACTGGAGTTAAAGACGGTTCTCAGCCGCCATGTGGGTGCTGAGGATCGAACCTGGGTCCTCTGCAAGAGCAGTGGTTGCTCTTAACCTCTAGGCCATCTTTCCAGCCCTGAGAGTTGGATTTATCTAGACTTTTCACTGATGGAGATTGCTGTTAGATAAAAATGTTCGCCTGTCCTGACTTATATTTCGATGAAATTCAGACCACAGAGGCTGCAAGTTTCCTTCCACCGTGCCCAGAACTTATCTACTGGGAAAGAATTCAGCACAGTGACAGAATGTTTCTATGATACTAAGAAGCTGTTCCCAGCTGGGCCAAGGCTCGAGATCCAGATGGGAGACCACATTGCTCCTAATTCTTTTCTCTCCCAGAGAACAGGGCACCTAGAATCTGTATAATTAGTAGCCTATAATGCAACTACTTTTACTATTTGTCACAAGATTATGTTTATCTTTTTGTTGTGTTGTGTTTTGTTTTGAGACAGGGTCTCACTATGTCACTATGTAGCCCAGGCTGACCTCAAACTCCTCAGCATTCTGAGTGTTGGGATTACAGACATGAGCCACCATGCCTGGCTTGAGGTAGGTGTTCAAAATATCTTATTTTAGAAAAAGAGGCAGGCAAAAAGTTTAAGGAACTTACCCCAGTGACAGTAGTTGGTAAGTAGTGAAGACAAAATTGGAATCTCGGCAGTTTGACTCTGTGAGCCCTGCTCATTAACCTCTTGCCAGACCAGGAAACCGGCTCTGAAGGAGTCAGTTACTAACGATAGTTCCTTTGGACTGTGGTGTGCAGCAGGGACCGAGGCCTCGGGTGGCAGAGCTTTGGCCACTGCGCGGCGCTGTGGGGGCAGCGGCTGGCCATCCATCTGCTCAGCTCCTGCCTGTGTCCAGGATACAACCCTTTCGATGCCCCAGAGGTTGAAATGGGCCTGGTATGAGCTGGAGAGACTTGCTCATTGGTCCTGGAGGGAGAACAGAGAAGGGAAGTCCTATCAAGACGTACAGAAACCTGGCTGGAAGAGTGACCGGACCAACTTTCTGTGCACAAAGTCCTCAGAAAAAGGCACTGCTAGGGGGTTGGGGTTCAGTTTCTTGGAGAAGGTTTCCGTGGGAGCTCTGAGGACTTAGAGAAGTCCGGAATGGGTGATTAAGAGCGGGACTGTATAAGACTCAAGAACAGACATATAGGCAAATGCAGTTTCCGCAGGAAATGCAGGCAGATTTAGCGACGCAGAGATTGAGATGCTGAGGCCAGACCCTGCTGCAGACTCCGAGTAGGCGGCCTGGGAATGCCGCATCAGTGGAGCTGGGTTTCATCAGGGACCAGAGCAGGCGGCGCGCTCCCGGTCTTCCCAGGACCGTGGCAGGGCCTTGGAAGGGAAGGACAGGACGGCAGCAGCAATCTCTCACCTCCTCAAGGCTGAGCTGCAGGCGCCAAGTCGCTGCTCATGATCACTCCCCCTGAGGCCGGCTGGACGCCACTTGGCTCCCTCGGGTCCTTTCCGCCACGTCGGTCCCGTGGTCTCGGCTCGCGCTGGCGGTCGGTCCTTCGGAGCTCAGCCGGGGTGGCCCGGGCGCCGCCTGGGGGAGGCGAGGGGAGGAGGCTGGAAGCCACTACCACTCGCTCCGGCTGCGCACGCCTGAGCTTTGACTTCCAGGGGCTGAGCCCACGAAGGCCTTGGCTCCAGGGAGCCGAGAGCTCGCCCTGGCTGCAGGGAAAGGGATGACCCGCCTCCAGATCCGCGAGCCCCGCTCCCGCTGCAGCCGGTTCCCGCAGGGCCCCCGCGGCGCCAAGGACCTTCGCCCGCCCCCTTCCTCCGCGCCCCACCCCACCCGGGGAGCTCCGCCCCGGCCCGAGGTTCTTCCGCCGTAGGCGGCCACCGGGCGGGAGGGACCAACCTCCCGAAACCCCACTGGTACCTCTAGCGAACTAGGGGCCCAGATCCGACTCCGGAACGGGGCTTCGCCGGGGTGCGGATCCCGGGGCCGGGGCGCTGCGCCCAGCAGAGTGCGCGCTGGGAGCTGGCCCGGCAGGGGGCGCTGCGGAGCCCGGACAGCCCTCCCCGCCCGCCGGCCCCCGCCCCCTCCCCGCCCGCGCGCAAAACACACCCGCCCGAGAGGCAGCGCGGCCGAGCGGGAGCCGCGGCCCGACTGGAGCCGGAGAGCGGCGGCGGCGGCGGCGGCGGCGGCACCATGACCCTGGGCAGCTGTTGCTGCGAGATCATGTCCTCCGAGAGCTCTCCGGCCGCGCTGTCAGAGGCCGAAGCAGACATCGACGTGGTGGGAGGCGGCAGCGGCGGGGGGGAGCTCCCCGCCCGCTCGGGGCCCCGCGTCCCCCGAGACGTGCTCCCTCACGGCCACGAGCCTCCCCCGGAGGAAGCCGAGGCGGACGTGGCCGAGGACGAGGAGGACTCGGGAGGCTGCTCAGACGGCGAGCCCCGCGCCCGGCCGCCCCAGGGGGCGGCGACGGGAAGCCCGGGGCCCGGCGCGGCGGCGGCAGCAGCTCGGGGAGCGCCGGGGCCGGGGCCCGGGCCGCCGTCGGGGGGCGCGGCGACGCGGAGCCCGCTGGTGAAGCCGCCCTACTCGTACATCGCGCTCATCACCATGGCCATCCTGCAGAGCCCCAAGAAGCGCCTGACGCTGAGCGAGATCTGCGAGTTCATCAGCGGCCGCTTCCCCTACTACCGGGAGAAGTTCCCCGCCTGGCAGAACAGCATCCGCCACAACCTGTCCCTCAACGACTGCTTCGTCAAGATCCCCCGCGAGCCGGGCAACCCGGGAAAGGGCAACTACTGGACGCTCGACCCCGAGTCGGCGGACATGTTCGACAACGGCAGCTTCCTACGGCGCCGCAAGCGCTTCAAGCGCCAGCCGCTGCCTGCGCCGCACTCGCATCCGCACCCGCACCCGGAGCTGCTCCTGCGCGGCGGGGCGGCGGCAGCGGGCGACCCGGGCGCCTTCCTGCCCGGCTTCGCCGCTTACGGCGCCTACGGCTATGGCTACGGGCTGGCGCTCCCCGCCTATGGCGCGCCCCCGCCGGGGCCGGCCCCGCACGCGCACCCGCACCCGCACCCGCACGCCTTCGCCTTCGCCGCCGCCGCGCCCTGCCAGCTGTCGGTGCCCCCGGGCCGTGCCGCCGCGCCCCCGCCAGGACCCCCGACGGCCTCGGTGTTCGCCGGTGCCCCGACTCCCGCGCCCGCCCCGGGGTCGGCCCCGGGCCCCGCAGGGCTGCCCGCCTTTCTGAGCGCGGAGCTGGGCTGCGCCAAGGCCTTCTACCCCGGGTCCCTGAGCCCCCCCGCAGCTGGCACGCCAGCTGGCCTGTCCACCGCGCTCCTGCGACAGGGCCTCAAGACCGACGCGGGCAGCGGCGCGGGCGGAGGGGGCTCCGGGCCGGGTCAGAGGCCTTCCTTCTCCATAGACCGCATCATGGGCCACGGCGGCGGCGGGGCAGCACCCCCGGGCGGCGGCGACGGCTCCCCAGGGTCGCCGTTCGCGGCGGGTCCTGGGGGGCAAGCCCAAGTCTTGGCCATGCTGACTGCCCCGGCCCTGGCCCCGGTGGCCGGCCACATCCGCCTCGCGCACCCAGGGGACGCGCTCCTGTCTTCAGGACCGGCGTTTGCAGGCAAGGTCGCTGGCCTGAGCGGCTGCCACTTCTGACCCCAACGGGCCCTCACTGCTCACCGTCCCCCGGACCTCCTGCGGCCCCAGCGGAATTCAGGGCGTCTATTTATGAAGTCTCCGGACCTTGGCTCGTGCGCCATCAGGCATTGCAGTGTCGGGCTCCGAAAGCATCCGACAATTGGAACGAAGCGGGCTCCAGCGCGCAGGGAGGCAGGGAGAGGTCCGAGTCTACGCAAACGGGTTCCAAGCCCAGATCTTACGTCCGTTTGAGCAGCTGAAAAGGGAGGAGGAACTTGGCTTTTTCCTGCCTCTTTGCCTCTCACAGCCAGAGAAGAATGCATTCGACTGTCGACCCGTGGATCCCGCCAGAAAGACCCTTGGCGCTGAAAAATCTGCCTTTCTTCTCCTCCCCCCATTCCTTCCTCAACTTTGAGACCCTGCTTGTCCAATATTATAATTTAAAACATCTATTATCTGCTTTGTGCTTAAGAGAAAAGTTCTATTTTTTCCCCCTTTGCTGTTCTCCAAGGAAGTTGGTTCCCTCCACGCCTACAGCAGTGTCTACACAGGGGAAGGTAAAAGGAGAGGTGAAACAGGGATCTGTCTCCACCACCCCTGAGGAAACCGTAGAGCCCAGCCGCCAGGGAATCCCTTTTTCTCTTTGGTGTTTGGGTGCTCTTAAAGGAACTTCCCCTGGCCTTTCCCGTGGGCCACGGACTCAGCCATCGGGGACCAGCAGCCTTCCTGGCCTTCTCCGTTCTGTCCCAGGCCCTGTGATATTTATTGTAGTTAATAGGTGGGAGAGGAAGGTCTGGGTCAGGGACTAGAGAGGTGGGAGTTGGGTGGGCAAGGGCACAGAGCTGCAGCAGGGGGGTCCTATAATTATGTGTAAATATCTGTACAGCGGACTGCCCTCTGCTTCCTGTGTCCACTGGTGTGCATTGATTTAGACTTCTCCACTAGAGGAGACCCTGTGAAATTGTCTGATGGTCTGTGTGGAAGAAAAATCTGTCTCCCCTCTCTGGCCTCAGTGGTGTCAATTGAATAAATATATGTGAAGTTGAGCACTCACCAGCTCAGTCTGCTTCCCTGTACCACTTTGTCCTGGTCAGTGATTTCCCAGAAGACCCCAAGCTCCCCAAGGATGCAGACAGAGATCTAGGAAGAGCTAGACAGGCAAGTGAAGCTTGGAGCTAATCCCATAGTGGAGGCACTGTACAGTGGCCTGGAGGTCTGGTTTGGATGGGCTAGGTCTCTAGAAGCCCGTGGCCACTTCTGCACTTTCATTTTCACTCTGGTACTAGGAAGGGTGTGCTCTGGGGTTGGGCAGAAGGATTTTTCTGTTCCCTCTGCACCTGAGGAGTTTCTCTTCCTTCTATTTTAGATTTTAGCATGCCCTGGGCAGATGTGAGTGGAAAGTGCTCTTGAGCTCTCACCTGCTGTGTGTGTGTGTAAGATGATGTCCCTTGAAGCATATTTTGTGTGCCTCTGTGTTTCTGGGGCCTTGATGGAGCTCTTGGTTTGTGTTTGTTTGTTTTGGTTTTTGACTTGTGTGTGAGAATTGTATTTCGGGATATCCTTGCTTTTATTTTTATGTGTGTCAGTGAATGTGCTTCAGACTATCAGTCACTGTCTTTAATAGGAGAGTGTTTCTTGGCCACTGTAAGGCCTTTACAAACCCCACTCCCACGCACTTCTGGAAGGCTTTATTTAGGGACTCTCTAAATTAAATTAGAAACCCCACCCTGTCCAGCTGAGTGGGCTAAAGAACGAATAGGGGTTGGTTTCCCCGGGGCAAAGGTCTTGGTCCCTGGAGCCATGCTCATAGCTACGAACTACCGCATGGGTGCAAGTCCTTTGGTCTGGTTGAAATCTTCCACAGCCCATTGACCCTTTGGGCTTAGGATTTGGGGCTCCTAGTCCTTAGATTTGCAAACATGGTGGGTGAGGTGATGCTTTGGTGGAGTAAAGATGGTTGGTTACTCCTTTTTCTGTACTGTATTGTATTGAGATCACGGGAGAGAAAGTATGAGTGTGCAGGAAGAGGCAATTGAGCGTTCATAGAAAACGGGCACACGTCAAGGACAAAGGTTGGGAGACAAGTGATGGAGAATAGAGAAGGCAGGTCAGAGAGGATGCAGACTGTGGGCAGGAGAAGCTACCCAGGACTCTAGCTAGCATCCCACAATTGGCAATAATAGGAAACAGGAGAAAGGGTGGGACAGAGGCCCCCGTGGAAAGAGGAATCAGGATGGGAGTGGGGGAGTATTGGAGCTGGGGACGGGCTTGGGATTCCCCTCTTCCTGTCAACTAAAGGAGGAAAGACTGGCCTTAGAGCCCGTGTAGTGAACAGAGACCCTCTGCCATAGGCCAGGGGTCCTTCTCCATCTTGCTGAAAGACTAAGGGGTCAAGAGAGATCAAATGGAGGGGGCTAGTCTTTGACCATTTTATCAAACAGTCCAGACAGACGTAAGGTTAGGTTCAATGGTCTGAAGTGGGACATTCTGCTAGTGCTGGGGTAACTGTGTCTGCCGGCTGCTTCTCTGACTTAAATTGCTACCAATTGAGGAGGTGAAGGGTGAATGTGACCAGGTGTGGGATCTGGTTGTGCAGGTACGTGTGTGTGCACATACTGGAAACTGTGTGTGCTGGGGGGGGAACAAAACACTTTCCAGCTATGTGATTTCATTTGCCACAGTTGGTCACTCCCAGGTATTAGGTTGGAGCTTTAAGGAAAAGTCTCATGGCTGATTTTTCCTCTCTCAGAGAGATAAAGGCAGCAGAATTCATTTTGGGTTGTAGATAAGTAGCTGAGATACGGCTACAAAGTACTACTGTACAAAAGTGGCTGGATTCGTTGATGAGAGAGAGAGAGAGAGAGAGAGAGAGAGAGAGAGAGAGAGAGAGAGAGAGAGAGAATATGAGAATCAGGGTCAGGAAAAGGCAGAAAGGTGGAATTGCAGAAGAAGAGTGAGATATTAGAGTCTTCTAGACCCTTGAGGCCCTGGCCCCATGACTCAGACTGGACCCTAATTTTCTACTGAGTCAAGAAGGGCAAGTCTGGTTTAGAGAAACTAATGCCAAGTGGTAGCGGTGGAGGAGGTTCAGGTGAGGAAGGCAAGGGAGAAGGAAGGTGTTCTGGCCTCCATGAGTTTGTATTCATAGCAAACCCGTCAGAAGTTGGGGATTGAACTCCCAGAAGGATAGAGCTGCAATATTTGTGAGATAGAATCCCGATTTCCCCTTCAGGACGGGAGGTGCACATTCAGTGACTCATCTGTGGGAGCCCAGGGCCCGCGGCTCAGTTAGTGGCCCACCCTCCTGGGAGGTGAAACATCTTTTCCGGTGAACGCAACTGGGTGAAGGTAGCTGAGGTCTGTCGGCTTATAGGAAGCTACAATTGGTGACAAAAAGAAAATATTCAGGGCACACCTTGATTTCTCCAAGGTGAGAAAAAAAATGGTAAGAAATCAGCCTGGGGTTCAGAGAGTGCTGTTGAGTGCGGGCAGTTTTAAGGAGAAGAAAATTGGCGAATTTCACTGGTCAATTTCACTTCATTTCGTTCAATTTCGTTCAATTTCATTCCTTTTTATCCGGCGCCTGGAGGCCCGAGGCCACAGGAGGGGGAGGGGGCTTTCCAGGCAGATTTTTCTCTTGCAGATTTACTTTCTACAGCTGTGAAGGACAGTCTTGATTTTCCAACTTTGACTTAGGGTTTTCAGCCACGGCTAAAGTCGAACATTTTATTTTATTGACCAGTATTTGATTTGGGTGATCAGGCGCATCAGCGAGCCTGCTGCCCGCCCTTCTCGGTTGCGACCCAATTAAAGCGGTTAATTCTTTTCACCGCCTATCCCTCCCCATCCTTCTTTCTTTCTCCAGGGGCTCCCAAGACCACCCAGGAGCCGCGGGGGGGGGGCAGACACTTCCCCTCCACCTCCAATTTGTTCTCGCTGCACCCGGCGCGTCTTCGCGATCACAAAGCGCGTTTCCCTCCCTGATGACTTTTTTCCCCTTTTCAAAAAACACTTCTCCTTCCTTCCCCCTTCCACCCGCACCCCTCCCCGATTTACCCCTCCTCTCTCTCTCTGGCAGGGTTTATTTAAACTTCGCCTCCTCCAGCGCGGCGGTAGCGCTCGCTCAATGCTGTGGAAGGCTCGGTGAGCCGGGGTGAAGAGGGTTGGAATCTGGTGAAAGGGGCGTTTTGTGACACTGATTGGGGTGGGGGCGGGGGCCGTCGGGGGCGGACAATGACTGGGCGGGCGGGCTTCCCAGCGCTCTGGGTCAGGGAAGAAAGGCGCCGACGAAGTTTAAACGAGGGTCCCTGCTAGAGAACCAGAGAAAAGACCCTGAGTGCGGAGCGTGCCCCGTCGGCTCCCCGCGGAGGAAGCGGAGGGAGGAGGGAACGCAACGTGTCTTCACCCGCTGGATTCCGAGTTCCCTCCATTCCTGTGCTTTCCACCCTGGAGAGGCGAGGCGAGTTGGGGTTTGTGCCTAAATTATTTCCATGTAGATTGCAAAAAGGTTGTATAGGTTGGGGTCCGGGGAGGACGGAGGGACCCACGGGAGAGAGGGTGACAGGTGGGCAGGGTGGGTGGCATCCCTCCGTCCCCCTGGTCTATCCGGGTGTTTGAGCACAGACGAACATTTGGCTATTTGGAGCCCAGTGCTCTGGCTTGTTGAAGGTCGGCCTTGGTACGCTTCAGGGACAGAGGTTGGGGCTCGGGTTTAGATGAATTTTTTGGTGGCGGGGGTGAGGGGAGCGGGCACCGGCTCTGTCCAGCTCGAGAGGAGCAGCGAACCCAGTCCCGAAGACGCCGGGAGCGGGGCTGCGGGAGGCCTTCAGTGGCCCGGAGCAAAGTTTTAGCTGAGCTGCGGCTGGACTCCGCGCCGACACCGCTGGGGCTTTTCTTCTTTACCCCCACCCCCCGCCCCTGCCGGGTTCGCTGGTTCTGCGGAGAGTGGGCTTTTCGCTCCACGCGGACTCTGGCAGAAGTCGCTTGCACACGTATCTGCGTTTCTCCTTCCTCAGGGTTCTCCGCTGGGTGGACCTTCTTCCTGGCTCACTAGCCTTTTGGCCGAAGTTTCACCGACCTCAGGGCCTTGGTAGCGCGCCCCAGTCTTCAACGACGGTCTACACTGGGATCGGAGGACTAGAGTTGCAGATCTGCGTGTGCGCTCAGAGGGACGCGCCCAGCCTCCGCTGCAGTTTCCGAATCCGAAACTGGCGCCTCTGAGGTCTGCGCTCAGTTTTCCCAGAAGGTGGGAAAGCCACATGCTTGGCTCACCTCTGGGTTGTTCTTGTCCCGTAGGCAGAAGTCTTTTTGGAATCAGGGTTGCAAGAATCTTGGGACTGGAAAGAGCGGATTCTTAGGTGGTGAACAAAAATGTAAAACCCAGCCTTTCGATTTCTAAAAATTATTGCCCACCTGAAAAGTGTATTTCTAGTTATCTGTGGAAACACAGACAGTGCGTGCGTGTGTGGATGTGTGTGTGTGTGTGTGTGTGTGTGTGTGTGTGTGTGTAGCGAGTGTTGAGGGCGCAGGAGTGGGCTTTATTGTTCAAATTAATTAGCCACCGCTAACCCCATACCCTCTCTTTGAGACCCCCTCCCCCGGCAGGTGTCGGGCTGGGTCTGCTCTTCCTATTCAGATGCAGATTGTCTGGGTTCCACTGGGATCCCGGGAGTTCACCTCTGCATCCCCAGCCTAGCTTGGGCTTCCGTCCCAGCAGCCTGTTCTCCAGGGCTCCTTGGGTTATTTTCTCTAGGACATTTTACTCATAAATACCCCCAATCGTGTTGGTTTCACTTCCCCAGGAATCACCCCAGTCAAAGGAGAGTGGCTGGTGAGGAGATCACTTAAATTAGTCTTGGACCTAGACGGAGGGAGCTAGAGGTTTGGAAGGACAGTACCAGTTCCCCTAATTCCAGAGCGGAAAGGGCCTGGCGGAGGTCACAGAACAAGTTGGCAAGGACCTGAGAAGAAGAGCAAGGACCTGAACACCCAGAACTGGATACCGGGCGGATGCGCTGGGGGGTCAGCATTGTGTCAAGTGGCCACCTCAAGCCTCCTTGGGCAACCGACCAAGTGGAGAAGTATTTACACGGAGCATTCTAGGATCACCCCGGGTCTTCAGCGTGGCACTGCAAAAGCAGATAGATTGTGAAGGCGCTTCTAATTTGGTTCTGGTGCATCAGCTAGCCTCTCTAGACTTTGATCTGAGCTGATCATCTGAAAAGTGTGTGGTCAGAATCAAGAATAGTTTTCCAGTCTGATAAAAAATTAAACAGGGCAGTTTAGTTCATGCCAGTTAGGCTTGCTTGCATGTTTCTTCCTTCTCTCTCAGGTCTTGTCTTTCCTTTTTCTCCTCCCCTCTCCTTCCCTCCTTCTTTCCCATTTGTTTATTGAATGCCTGTTGTGGTGGGCATGGGGTGGTCCTGGACGTGGAACACTGAACCTCCATCTTGCTTCATTATAAGCTGGCTAATTTAGTAGTTAGAGCGGCAGAATAAATGACTCCCTATATGGTGTGTGTGTGTGTGTGTGTGTGTTTTAAGGATTAAAGATGCAGACATCTACTTTATGATGTCTCTAGCTATCACCTCTGGTAGGTGTGTATGTGCTTTTTGTTATTTGGGGTCTGTGATCACTTCTGTTTTGTATGTGTGTGGGCATAGGTATTCATCCTGCTCCTGTGCTTAGGGGGCATGTGAATATGCACTTGCTAACATAGGTATTTGTGATCTTATAAGTGGGAATCTGTGATGAGTGTCCTTGGTGGGTTTAGCGGAGACTGGGAAGATGTGGGTGGAAAGGACTGGGTGGGAGAGTTATTGGCTTTTTCCTTTACTTCCTAGTAGAGATCAGACCTGTCTATCTTCTCTCACCTTCCTCTCAGGCTGCAGACAAGGTTTCAGACCTGGAACAGGGAGAAGAGCTGCTGAGAGGTGTGGCAACTTGGCCAGCTGAGGGGAAGGCTTACCCACCACATCCAATTACTGTAGCCTGCCAGGGCTCTAGGTCTAGTTTGTTCCAGATTAACTAACAGGTGCCATTGTCCTGCCTCTGTCTGCTTTTCCATTCAGAGCTGCTAGCCTCCTCCACTCCAGCCTGTGTGGAAGGCTTTGACTAGGAGTCCTAGGTGGCTTTGCAGCCTTCGCTTTCCTTCCCAGGAAATTGTCTTCCTGTGTGCAGGTGCTTACAGTACAGCCTGAAGCGCCCAAGTTTACACACAAGACCGGTGGAAACAGGTTGTACAGGGGAGGGAAGGTGAGGGTCGGAGTTTGCCTGAAGGTGTTCACCAGCATCTCAGTGCACAGGTGGACTCTGCAGTCCCTGTGAATCTGCAAAGGCAAAACACTCATCTAGATATTATGAGGAAAATCAAACCCTATTATCTGCCCTTGGGAAAGCTTAAGACACTCCCTGGGGCTGTTGATGCTTTTGAATTCCCATTTCTTTCCACAGGCAGTACAGGAGAAAGTTGAGATCAAGGTGCGATAAAACAGTCAATGATCCTGGTAAATCAGGATGAAACAGATTGCCTTTAGGTGAGGCAGGTGCTGGTGGCAGGGACAGGAGTACAGGCGAGCAAGAGCAACTAGCCTGCTTTAGGATTGGGGGCAGCCAAACCCTTCTCTGGCCCCCAGGCAGCCTCCATAGAGGGAAGAGGATATGGTTAGAATTTGCCAGCAATGGTTTCTTTCCTGCTGGCTTTTGGAGGTCCAGGCTTCCTTTCCTTTCTAGTTCTTCCAGTCAGATAATTCCCATTTGATTCTAACCTCCAGCTGGACCACCTGGCTGCTCTAACCCTTGCTTCCTGTGCCCCACTGAAGGCTCAGCCTTTCAAAGGGTGTGTGTGGTGTGTGTGGTGTGTGTGGTGTGTGCGGGGAATAAAGGGTGAAAATCTGGTCCAGGCCCTATGGTCCTGGCTGGAGCCACTGTTAGTTAGGTTTGATGTATACTGGCTTCAGGAGGTGTGTGTGTGTGTGTGTGTGTGCACAGGCAAGAGTATTTATGTGCACATGTGGTAATAGGGATTCAGACTTACACTTAGCCCAGGAAAGTGCCCAGCAGGCTTTGGTTCTCTCCTCTCTCTTCTTGGGACTTCATCCTGGCAGCAACTATGAAGATGGTTATCTGTACTAGAAATAGAAAAAGAGGAAAAGGATTCCCAGTTCTGGTAAGAGTGCTGACTCTGTGAATTTAGGCTAGTACTTCTCACTGGGCCACAGTTTCTCTATCTGAGAAATGGAGCTGGGATAAATGAGCCTGATCCTGCTGTTTGGTTTGGGGCCAGTGGTTGCCTCCTGACTACTGTTGCATAGGCTGAAGCATTCTTTTCAAGCCCAGCTCTCCATGGTCAGTGAGCGTTCTTGGTCTGACTGTGCAGGATGGTGCAGACAGCCCAGGCAGCACTTCTGGGCTTCCCTGGCTAGTGGCAGAGCAGGCCAGGAAAAAGTGACTCCTTTTCTTTCTTGGTGGTGGTGGGGTGTCTATGTTTTCTTCCCCCTTGTCAGGGCCCTAAAAAGATTGACCAGGGCTAGGTGGAAGCCATGATCCCCAGGGTGGCCTGAGCCTGCCTCCTTTGTGGGGGAGAGCGGTCACCTGACAGTCTTTCTTTTTCAATTTTTTTATTTATTATTTTCTTATGTGTATGAATGTACTGTCTGCATGCACTTGTGCTGTGCAATGCTGTGGAGGTCAGAAGAGGGTGTCAGATTCCCCTGGAACTGGAGTTAAAGATGGCTCTTAGCTGCCATGTGGGTGCTGGGACTCGAACCCGGGTCCTCTGCAAGAGCAGTCCGTACTCTTAACCACTGAGCCATCTCTTCAGCCCCCCTGCCAGTCTTTGAACTCAGCTCCAACCTTCATCTCTACAGTGGAACTGGGAAAAGGCTGCACAGAGTGAAAGGATCCTCTACTTGGTCCGGCAGTTCTGCACTGCCCAGCCACCTCAGGTTTGCCCAAGCCCTGAATGGGGAGGGGGCAGTGCAGAAGCAGGGCGCCTCCTAACTGCACCTGTGGACCAGGTGAACTGGAGGAGCCTTTCTAAGGCCTGGGAAGGAAAGGCCCAGTAGCTCTGCATCCTCTCCTAAGCCCTTTCTGAGACCATACTTGGGAATTTTACATTTTGTGCGGTTACCATCGGCACCCCCCCCACCTTGGCAGTGTGTGTGTGTGTGTGTGTGTGTGTGTGTGTGTGTGTGTTTTCAGAGACTAGTTGGTAGAAGGTGGCCACACCCAGACCCAGAGGAATGAGGGAAGCCCTGGCTCTACCATAGTTTTTCCTGGAGCTGGAGTTGAACTTTCCCAGGGACTTGTCTGCCCTCCTCCTACACCGCAGATTCCCGGTCTCAGATGAGCCTTCAATGCATAGAAAAAGTAACGAAGATGCCTGCAAGAATATTCAGAAGCAGGGGAATTCCTGAAGAACGAGGCTCAGAGCCTGAGTGGTCAGCACCCCTCCCCATCTGAGAGACTCAGGGAAGAAAGCTCAGGGCTAAATTTCCAGAGACCTTCCCGGGACAACGAATCCGAGCACTGCGCCACGGGGCCCCGCCACAGGGGGGAGCTGCTGGCCCCAGAGTCCCAGAGCTTTCCCTGGGCGGACCTGGACTTACCCTGAGCTAACGGAGATGCCCCACAAAACGGAGTGAGGAGGTGACCCTGCCCCACCTCGGGCTGACCCTCACTGAAGGCTGATTTTCCAAGCCGGGAGAACCTTGCCCTAAAGTCAATGACTTAACGCTAAAAAGGGATGACCCTAAGCCAACATGGGTGACCCTGCCCTGAATGAGCCTGACCCTCTGCTAACAGGGATGACCCTATCGTGACCTGGGCAGATCGGCGCTAACTCGGATGTGCTTGGCTTTGTGCTCTCTTCAGATTAGATCCTAGGGCTGTACTGGGGGCTCTTGCTTCCTGAAAGGCTGTTCCCCCAAACTGGTAGCTGCTCCACTTTCTCCCACTTTCAGCAGTTCCAGGGATACCTGGTTGGAGAGAGAAAGTCCCAGGGCTAGATGCTCTGGGGCAGTTTGCACCATCAAGAAGGTGCCTGGATGGGTGAAAGAGGGGAAGGAGGAGGAGGAGGAGGAGGAGGAGGAGGAGGAGGGAGGAGGAGGAGAAAGAGAGGAGGAGGAAGGCGGAGAGGCGGAGAAGAGGAGGGGAGGAAGAGGAAGGAGGGGAGAGGCGGAGAAGAGAAGAGAAGCGAATGAGGAGGGAGGACGAGGAAGGAGGAAGAGGATGGAGGAGGAGGAGGAGGAGGAGGAGGAAAGAGGCCGGGGAGAGAGGAAGGAGGAGGAGGAGAGAGGAGAGGAGGAGAGGAGGAGTAGCAGGAGGAGACGTAGGAGGAGGAGGAGCTGCTCAAGGAATGATCTCTTCAGGAGAAGCACCTGGGGGTGGGCAGGACTGTGAGGGCCCCTCTCTCTGTCTGTTGGTCTGCTCCTGGCCCACTCTTGCCGCACCCTACCTTCTCATTGATATAACATATTTATTTTTGTAATCCTCCATGTGTCCTATCACAGAACTGTCGCCAAGTTCATGCCCCTCCCGAGAATATGTAGGGTTTGAAAGCCAGATCAGTTTTGGATGGAAGACCTCTTTACCATGGCAAAATAAACAGTTGTTGATTAAAAGAATGATTCTGGAAGTCTAGGAATCTCCTTTTCAGTGAGCCCAATAACCAATGACTCTATAGTTCATGGATCTGATCATTCTTTCTCTCCCTGGTTTTCCCTTAATCAAGTGTCACCTTTTGGCTCCCAGATTTCTCCCTTATCCTATATGGTTAGGTTCTGCCTAGTGAATTACTTTTGTTCTGGCACTGGGGATTACACTCAGGGCCTTCCATATGCTAGGCAGGTGCTCTACCACTGAACTACATCCCCAGTCATTTTAGTGCTTTTAATAAACTAGCTGTTGTATATTACATTCTGATCACTGTCTCACCCTCCTTAACATGTTGGGAGCTTTTGGGGGTCAGACCTAATTCAGTCCCAGCACATGGTGCAAGATGTCCAAAAGGGTTGGTGCATGCCTTTAATCCTAGCACTCGGGAGGCAGAGGCAGGCAGATCTCTGTGAGTTTGAGGCCAGTGAATTCCAGGCCAGCTGGGGCTACAGGGAGATCCTGTCTCAAAAAGGCAAAAAAAAAAAAAAAAAAAAGTCCAAAAGGGTGTTGTAACTGCTCAGAGTCTTGTGAGTTTGTGTTATTCAGAAATGCAAGCCTTTATAGAGAAAAGAATGACCTCTGGAGCTTGATGCGAGGAGCGGGAGTAGGAACAACAGCACCAAGCCCTGGAGTTGGAAGATAACTGTTTTTCAAGCTTAGTGCATCTCTATCCTCTACACGAAAAGAGCTGGGCTGGCCAGTCACATGGTGAGGGAGGGCAGAGAGCTGCCTCCCTGCCGCCTCCACACTTGCTGGAGTAGCTGCTGTCTAGGACTCTTGTGGATTGTGTGCACACAGAGGATGAGTGCTCTATTCAAGGGCTGGGGCTCCAAGGGCTGGGTGGGGGTGAGGTAGACTGGGAAAAAAAGAATGGGGTGGGTCAAGGGTATGACTTTAAAGAGCATGGGCTGGAGAGATGGTCTAGTGGTCAAGAGTACCGACTGCTCTTGCAGAGGACCCGGGTTCAATCCCCAGTGCCCACATGGTGGCTAAGAACCATCTTTAACTCCAGTTCCAGGGGAATCC
This sequence comes from Rhizomys pruinosus, assembly GCA_009823505.1. Lineage (NCBI taxonomy): Eukaryota > Metazoa > Chordata > Mammalia > Rodentia > Spalacidae > Rhizomys > Rhizomys pruinosus. Next base: position 410,790 of record VZQC01012909.1, read on the forward strand.
TAGACCCTCTTCTGACTTCCTCGGCATTGCACAACACAGGTGCACAAACCTGCATGCAGACAGTACATTCATACACATACAACATAAATAAAATAAAAAAAAATAAGAGTAGGGGGCTGGAGAGATGGCTCAGCAGTTAAGAGCATTAGCTGTTACCTGGGGCTATAGGGAGATCCTGTCTCAAAAAGACTGAAAAAAAAAGAAAGAGCACTAGCTGTTCTTGCAGAGGACCCAGGTTTGATTCTCAGCACCCACGTGGCAACTGACATCTATCTCCACCAACTCCAGTCCCAGGGGAATCGTTGCCCTCTTCTGACTCTGAAGGCATTGCAGGATCTGGGTGTACTTACATACATTCAGGCAATACACTCATACATGAAATAAAATTAATAAAATATTTAAAAGAGTGGGATGTGGGACAAAGAGGCAACCTCAGCTTAAGACCAGCAAGATGAACATCACTCACAGGGTTGGAGGGAACCCGCCATATTATTATTATTATTATTATTATTATTATTATTATTATTATTTTATTTGTCTTTTTGAGACAGGGTCTCCCCATAGTCCCAGCTGTCCTGGAACTCACTGTGTAGACCAGGCTGGCCTTGAACTCACAGAGATCCACCTGCCTCTGCCTCCCACATGCTGTGATTAAAGGCATGTGCCAACATGCCCAGCCTGAATTTTTTTAACCTCTACCTGACATCTAGTCTTAATTGGCACCCCTTACCCATGAAGGGGATCCAGCCAGGGGCCATGTATTTTTACCTAGCCATACCTATGAAATAACAACATAAATTAGGCACAATAGGAGTCTAAGAACAGCAACTACCAATGAAATATTACAATATACCATAATAAACATTATTTAAAACTTATGAATTGTTTATTTCTGGAATTTTCCATCTAATATTTTTGGACTATGTTGACTGTGGGTTACTGAAACCTTGGAAAGGGATACCAGGATAAAGGAGACTGCTATACAGAGACCTAGAGAACAGTGTGCACTGGTTGAAAACCCAGATTGGGCAGAAACAGTTTCCGAGAAGGGAAATTGAGACCCCAATGTAGGAAAGTTCTTGTATATTTTTTCCACTTGGATCACACCTTTTTCTTAAATACATTTACTCTGTGAGGACCTGGGCTGTTGGGGGCTAGAGCAGAGTCATACAGCTTCCTGATTCCCCCTGCCTCCCACGCAGCAGTGGCTTACTACTGGGTTTGCTATGGCCAGGCATCTCTGATGTAGGCTCACAGTAGGGGTGTAGTTGGGGGACAGGAAGGAAATTTATCCAACAGTTTCACAGTCTAATGTTGATAGCTTTGTGGTTCAAAATGTGGGGCAATAATTTCTATAAGAGAAGAGGCCCAGGAGATCCCCAAAGGAAGTAGCATTTGATTTGGATGTTGAAGGCTGGGAGAATTTGAACAGTAGAAAGCTAGGTATGAGGGAAAAGCATTCAAGAATTTCCATCTTGTTGAGTAAGGAAGCCCCCCCGCCCCCCTCCCATAGTCCCGTGGGCTACCTTGGTATTGTAAGTGCTCTGAAAGGTTCTCAGTCTGTGAACAAATAAAGCAATTATTCTCTCATCTGTCCATAGTCCAATGCTAGATCACTGATGATGAGGCTGAGGGCTACATAGTCATCTCGGGGTCCACAGGCCTTCCGCCAAGGGTGTCTATTCTCTAGGGGAGGAGCCTGTTCCTATGTTTTTATGGCATCGGTGCTCCTTAGGCCAACTATTGAAGTCCATAGTCCCTTAACAATAAAGACTTTTAAAATGCAGGAAATCAGATTCACACAACTGCAAGGAGAACCAATTGTACAGAGATTCAAGTATCAAAAAAATAATAAATTATTATATAATAATGCTGTGATAAGATAATTTGCAATGTAAAATAATGGACCCAAGTGTGATATTATGCTGAGGCAGGAGGATTTGCTTAAGACTTCTTGTTTTAGCCCAGCTTAGACAATGTAGTAAGACTATCTCAAAAGGAAGAAAAAAAGAGAAATTGATGTAGCACATTAAATATAAGATGGTGGTGATGCTACAGTATAATTAAAAGGAGGTCAGTAGAAGAATTTTGACATTTCTACAAAATTGCTTATACTTTCTATTGGCGGCACAATTGTAGATATGGAAAATACTGATATTACATCTGTCACTGAATAAAATACTGGTTTTCAGTTTAGCAGTTTCTGCAAATAAAGATAACTTCTTTTTCAGCCAAATTTATAAAACTATGTATGACCCAACAAATAAGGATTGTAGCCCTCAGCTCCAGAGCCTTGCTATCCTCCAGTGGGTCTTCTAAATTCAGCAAGAGGGAGTAGGATAGAGGATTCCAGAAGGTATACCTATTAAAGGGCCATGTCTGCACTCTGGAGGTGTCAAAAACCACAAACACTATATTCTTTGGCCAGAACCCAGTCCTATGGCTCCGCCTGGCAGTATGGAGTCTGATTGTGTGTATAGGTGAGATTTTGAATATGGCCTGGTGATAGTACAGCTTTGGCTGCCATAGTCTCTCTGAGTCTTGTTCCATTCAGTGTCTAATCACCTGGTTGAGAGACTATGTTTGGCTTTGTTAGCAATACAGAGAGCAATGTGTTCTTACGCAAGGGGGGGGGAGCCTTGGTACAGACATTCCTGTTTCTCAAGTATTCTTCTCTCTCCATTCTTGCTCCACCCAGTCCCATGGACCACTTCATGAGGACAGGTCACTCAGGATAGCGTTGGCTTCCAGAAGACCAGACACCTCCAGATGAGACTTGTTCCATGGATGGATTAATCTTTCATCTCTTCTTTCTCTCTGCTAGATTCCAGGGGGAATGATGTTGTTGGAATGGGATCCCATGGGATCAGGAATGAGCCCAAGTCAGAGGAATTAACTCACATTGGCTGAGCTCAATCATGGGCAAAGCTTCCCGCATTCATTTACCAAAGCCATGGTGTAAATATGCAGCACCCAGCAGGCAGTAGGTATGCAGGGAATAAATGTCTTGTTGAATGTCTGAGTGAATGATCCTCCTGTCCTGGTGTCTTTTGCCTTCTTATTGCTTTGGTTCAACACTCACCTGCAGGTCTGTAATCCTTTTTCATCCAACTGAGATCCTGTTCAAAATAAGGTGGGATACACATCATCAAGTGCAGCCACAGTAAAATCTCTATGTTGGTAGTAACTGCTCACTGTCACTTCCTCCTGGTGCTGTGAGTGACCCCTCCTGACTGTCTCAGTCAATGGGGAGGCTCACACACACTGCTAGAGGATTTCTACCCATTGTCTCGTGCTGACAGCACTGGGAGATGGGCACTCTGTGCTATGACTCTCCCATTGAGACTTGGGGAAAACGCCATGACTCCTGCCCTGAGCCGCACTGGCAATAGAAGCCCTGGACTTGAGCTCTCATCTCCTGAAGTGTGACTCCAGTGCCCGCTGCCACCCTCCCCAGGTCTGCCCCCTCTCTTCCACAGGCCTCCTGCTGCCCCAAGTCTTCACCCTCTCCTTTGGCAGGGCCTGTTGGGGTGGTATGCTTATGTCCTCTGTTTTTCTGCCTATCCAGGCCTAGTCAGGTTTTCTGGAGGACTTGGCAGACATTAGAGAGTGGCAGCTGCCTCCTGCCCCTGGCCCATAATCCTTTGTTCAGCACCTCAAGAAACAGTTGTCTACACCCCCCCACCCCCACCCCCGCTTTTCACTATATAGTCTGGGTTGGCCTTACAGTCAGCAGGCTGGCTGGTTCTTGTTCTTCATCTCTGCTGCAACCCTGGGTCTCCTGGGGCCTTGGTCTTCTCATCCACCTACTCAGAGCTTCTCTCTCCCTCCTTTGTTATTCCAGACCCTTTCTTCCCCAGCTTATCTTTCTGGCTTAGCTCTAGGCCTAGCCCACACTCCTCACATGGGACAGACTGTCCAGGTCTGTACAGGAAGGCAGCTACATGGGCTGGGGCTCCTCGGCTTCCTCTGGACCATTCTGTTGCTTAATCCCATGAAAGCCTCCTGAGTGCCTCCCTCCTCCTGCAGTCCCTTATGGGTCAGGGAACTTGTGTCCCCCTCTGACTCTCAATGGATCATCCTCCAGTACTCTGGGCCACTTCCATGTTTGTGAGGTGTCCCTGAATCCATAGTCTTCTGAGTGCATGGGCTGTAGTTTCCTTTTTCACCCCATGCCTCCCTCCGCCCTGATATGCTTCTCTTATCTTCCAACCACTTTCCTTTTCCACCTTCTCATTGCTCTATTAATGAGGGTGGCATGGGGATATGGTTTCTGAGATGTGGGGTTGTATTTGCTCTGGGGCAGTTATGTGGACTCTCTCTTTTACAGAGACTTCCTGAGGAAAGGGCCCATGAAAGAGCTGTGTTCAGACACATAGAGGCAGATGTGCCGGTGCGTGAGCACATGCCCCCTCAATCCCAAGACACCTCATGGTATGTGCCACCAAGGGTTTTAGGTAGACATACCAACTTGGAAGCATACAAAGTCATGCAAGTGACAACTGCGTTTAATACAAGTTCATGAAAAAGTGTTACTCCTCTTTATGAAGAGTTAAGCAGGTTGATAATTTTCTGATAAATTATTACATGGAGGGAACATATTTCCTGTGAATATACTTGGACTGGGCATTACTAGCAATTGTTGCTGGTGAATACTGTTACACACAGGATCCTGGCCATTCCTTCTGTGGTGTTGTGTGCAGGTAACACAAACTGCGTGAACGGGGTGAGGTTGGGAGGATGGGGTATACATGGTATATGCTGGCAGATGTGTCCCTTAGAGAGGACTGGGATGGGTTTGTGATGGAGACTGTGCTGGGGGGGGGCATCCATGGGTGATGATGATTTGGTAAGTACACACATGTACACATGCCTGGGGCCAGTGGGAGAGGTGTGCAGGCATCAGGAGCAGCAGAGAGACAGCCAGGCTGGCTCTTGGGGAGACACTCATGTATGAAGAGCTCCTGCTGGAAAGCGGCTGCTTAACAACTTGAGCATCAAATTATAGCCCACGTGGGCAGAGGTGTCAGCGGTTGCTGGTTGCTGTAAATACTTCAGTGCAATTGACAACAGCTTGTGGAGGCCTAAGTGAGATGGGGAGGGGGCAGAGGGAGGGCCAATGACTCCCCACAGGGACCCTACGGTCCTGGCTCTGGTGCTATCAGGGAGATGATATAGATGGAGTGCGGTGGTCAGAGCTAGACTTGTTAAAATCATCCATGATTTACCTCTGGGCAGTTTTGGGCAAATGATTTACCTAGTCTGTTCCTCAGTTTTTCTATTTGAAGAACAACAAAGGTGCTACCCTGTGAGATTATTTTTGTGATGAATTATGGGAATGTCTTTCATCTACAAGTGCGTGTTGTGATTCTATGGACATTAGCCCTGTGTGGGATAATGCATGGGAATTAGCACAGTGACTCTCACATAGGAAGCCCTCAGTAAATGTTAGCTAATGTCCTTAGCATATTGCTATTGCTATTGTCCTCATAAGCCTGAACCCATAGCTGGAGACACCACAGCCCTTCCAAATATGCACGGAAAAAAGACTTCCCAGAGGGCAGCCAGTTGGGTCTTTGTGGGTTTTCAGAGAAGATGTTTTTAGTCTTTCAGAGAATCCTGCTGGACAGGATCTGAGACTCAGAGAGTGTGCCCCTGGAGCTCCTCTGCCTGCCTTCATTAGAGCCTTGGCTGTATTTTTGAAAAGTCATGTGTAAATGGATTTCTGCAAACAATTCCATTTTAAATGCACTCACAGGGCTGAGGGCTTAAAGGGACCCTGTGGTGAATTCTTTTGTAAAGCAAAGAATCTCCTGAGCATATCTATTTTGAAAAGTACAGATAAAGTACAGCCAGGATTTCTTGAGCACCTACTATGTGCTAAGTACTCATTTTTTAATGATAGCCCACAAGAAACCTTTGGGGGTAGCCTTCAAATTCCAGAAGAAGAAATACATGCACAAAGAGCACCACACACCTCCCACAGCTGGGATGCGAGGAAGGACCCGGTCCAGCTGCGTGCAAGCACACACTCTGCTTGCCCAGCTTTTCCTTCCCTCTTCTCTTCCTCCTACCACTTTCTTCAACCACACAGGGATGTTTATTTTGAATACACTACAAAGAGAGTAGCTCTAGATCCAGCTTCATCTAATACACCTAAACCTTAGGTTTACATGAGACAAGGTGTCCCTTAAGTCCCAGCTGGCCTGGAGCTCACTACGAAGACCAGGATGGCCTTGAATTCACAGAGATCCACCTACCTCTGCCTCTGGAGTGCTGGGATTAAAGGCATGTGCCACCACACATGGCTACTTAACTGTGTTTTAAAAGTAGAAGCTATAGCTCTGAACTTGTTAAAGTTCTGTTACCTTCCAAATATGGACTGAAGACTCATGTCTCTCCAAGAATCCTCAAAACCTTCAGTGCCAGATGGGGACTGCTGAGACATCCAACTTGTGGACTGAGCAACTACTGGGGTGTCAGCCTCTTCAGAATGTAGACTGCCACTGTTGGACTACCCAGGCTGTGTCATGGAGACCAGTACAGGAAGATCAAGACAGGGCGTGGTGCTTACTGGACCTCATTTGTTGACCACGGGAAGGGAAAACCCCAGTGTGGAGCACAAGGGCAGAACTGATGGTTGTTTGGGCTTGCCAAGGAGGAGCCTTCAAAAATGACATCTTTCAGCCTAATAAAAAAAAAAAGAAATCATAAGCTGAAGATGCTAAAAGATACATGTGGCAAGCATATATGCATATTTTGGAGTGATGCAGATTGGAGGGAACAACAAATAACAACAACAGCAACAACAACCAAAAAAGACTAGGTCAAAGAATTGACTGAAATGGTGCACTTCTGTTCAAAACAGTAAACTTCTGCATTGAAAATTTTAAAAGAGACTGAGAAACAGATGAAAAACATGTTTGGCAGAATGCATGAGCTCTGGTGGGGCGGGGGGGGCGAGGAATGGGGAAATGGGTTGGAAATTTTGTATGAAATGCACAAAGCTTCAATAAAAATTGGCTTTAAAATTGTTACTGTTCACATTCAATATTTGTGTAAAAAATTGTTACTGTGGCTGTTGCTATTGTTTTACAGTGCTGGGCATTAAATCTAGGGCTTTGCAAATGCTTTGCCACTGAGCTGCATCCTTAGCCCTTGTTTGAGAAAGGCTATTCTATGTAGCTTAGATGATCTTGAACTCATTGTCCTTCTGACTCTACCTTCTGAGTGCTGGGATTATAAGTAAGTACCACTATGCCTGGCAAAACCTATTTCATATAACATTTAAACATGTAGAAGTAGAGGAAAGAATACAACGAATCCTCTATACACCACTTAGATTCAGCGACTACTGAGATTTGGTGATGTATCCTCCACTTTTTTTAGAGCTATTTAATTTTATGAGTCTAGATGGATTGTTGCACTGGGATTCTGATGACCCAGTAAACTATGCCAGTGAGTGTTTGTTTTTATTCAGAAGACCTGGATTTGTGGTTGCACACCACAACCAATGCCCTTTCCTCCACATATGTGGAGAATTGTTGCTTAAGCCAACACACAGGCCTAACGGACCGTGGACTAGAACTCATGAAACCCTGAGCCAAAACAAAGCTTTTCTCTTTGTAGATTAATCATCTCAGGTATTTGTTATACTAATGGAAAGCTGATTAACACATCGCTTTTATTGCTGGTTCCATGCTCCATATTTCCTGTCAGACTTGAGGAAAGAGGTCACTATAGTGCTTAGAGAAACTGAGTGACTGATTTTAAGCTGGGCGTGGTGGCGCACGCCTTTAATCCTAGCACTTGGGAGGCAGAGGCAGGTGGATCTTTGTGAGTTCAAGGCCAGCCTGGTCTACATAGTGAGCTCCAAGCCAGCTGGGACTAAAGGGAGACCCTGTGTCAAAAAGACAAAAAAAAAAAAAAAAAAAAATACCAGCAGCCCCTTTTGAATTCATGATTCCCTTTGTAAGGAGGAAATCTCTGCTCCTTTTCTTCAAGCCAGTAATTGTGTTACAAGGAACTGACAGTTGTGACCTGCTGTAGCTTTCTATCATTCATAAGGACTTATTAGTGTTGTTGGAAGGGGTCTTGCATTTTGAGTTTGTAAAGTTCTTCCTGGTGTCTTAGACAGGTGCTCAGCTAAGAGCAACAGGAGGAGGGCTGGGGCAAGCAGGGTCTGTTTCACTCCTTACTGACATCTGGGGCACTGGCCCCAGTGCTGTTGGATGGTCTTGAGCATTCCTTGCATGTAGATACTGGGGCGTACCTTTCCAAGCACAAGTTTACAAAGGATAGTTGAGTCCTTGAACCAACACACCTGCCTGTCTGATGTGGGGGCAGGTGAAGCTCCACACCTGGCACAGTGACTCTGAAGCCAATTGGCCAAGTGAACAAGGACACATCACTCTGTAGCCTCCCTTGGGTCTTCTGGTGAGAGTTTCAAAGGAGAGTCTTGAGGATCTAGAGCCAAATCCCATTCCACGTTGAGAGTGATGGTGGCAGTTCACAGTAGCCAGAGTTCTTCCTCTTCTCTGCAGGGCAGATACTCATTCATGCTTTTAATTCTGTTTTAAAATATTTTATTATTTTTATTTTATCTATGTATTGTATTCATGTATATAGGTGCACTCACGTTGTGCAATGCTCATGGAGGTCAGAAGAGAGCATTGGATCCTTTGGAATTGGAGTTACAGGCAGTTGTTAGCTATCACATGGGTTCTGGGAACTGAACCCAGGTCCTCTGCAATAGCAGCCAGTCTCTTAACTGTTGATCCATCTCTTCAGTCCCCACTAGTGCTTTTTTTTTGGTCTTTTTGAGACAGGGTTTCATTGTTTAGTCCCAGCTGGCCTGGAGCTCACTACGTAGTCCAGGCTGGCCTTGAACTCACAGAGATCCACCAGCCTCTGCATCCCAAATGCTGGGATTAAAGGCGTGTGCCACCACGCCTGACCCTAATCATGCTTTTTTTTTTTTTTTTTTTGTTGTCTTTTTGAGACAGGGTCTCCCTGTAGCCCCAGCTGTCCTGGAACTCGCTCTGTAGACCAGGCTGGCCTTGAACTCACAAAGATCCGCCTGCCTCTGCCTCCCAAGTGCTAGGATTAAAGGCGTGCGCCACCACGCCCGGCTCCTAATCATGCTTTTTTTTTTTTTAATTTTTTAAATTTAATTTTATTTATTTCTGTATGTGTATGAATGTACTGGTCTGCATGCAGGTTGTGCACACATGTCGTGCAATGCCGCGGAGGTCAGAAGAGGGTCTCAATTCCCCTGGAATTGGAGTTTCAGATGGTTTTTGGCTGCCATGTGGGTGCTGGGGATCGAACCCGGGTCCTCCGTAAGAGCGGTCGGTGCTCTTAACCGCTAGGCCATCTCTCCAGCCCCCTAATCATGCTTTTTAAGATAAAGCAGGAACCCTCTCTGGGGATCTCATATCCTTGGAAATTCATGTTGTTTGTTCAAGAATTGGAGACATAATCACACCCTAATCATGCTTTATTTTTTTAATTTTTATTTATTTCTGTATGTGTATGAATGTACTGTCTGCATGCAAGTCTGTGCACCCGTGCCGTGCAATGCCGCGGAGGTCAGAAGAGGGCGTCGGATTCCCCTGGAGCTGGAGTTCTCCTGGAATTGGAGTTTCAGACGGTTCTCGGCCGCCATGTGGGTGCTGGGGATCGAACCCGGGTCCTCTGCAAGAGCGGTCGGCGCTCTTAACCGCTAGGCCATCTCTCCAGCCCCCTAATCATGCTTTTTAAGATAAAGCAGGAACCCTCTCTGGGGATCTCATATCCTTGGAAATTCATGTTGTTTGTTCAAGAATTGGAGACATAATCACATCTCAGCCTGGCTTGTCATTCATATCTCTGCATGACTCAGTCCTCTCCTCAGTGCTTCTAGGAATTATAGAGCTTTATTTAGCTTTTGCTTCTTAAATGTTCCCTACAAAGAATATTTTCTTCCACTGATTTGTCCTTTTGTCCACTGTTTCTTATCCTTTCAAATTATTATTATTTTACATGTGATATATGTGTATGTGTTCATGTGTGTGCACATGTGTCTGTGTGTATGTGATGGCCAGAGGTTGATGCAGGCTGCCTTCCTTTATTGCTTTCTACTGTAAGTTTGAAACAAGGTCTTCACTGCTCTAGAGCTCACCATTTTGGCTACGTGAGCTGGCCAGTGATCCCCCAGGAGCCTCTTGTCTCCATCTCCCCAGTGCTGAGATTCTAGCTTGCAGACCACTGCTTTCCGTCTATGTCGTCTCCCCAGGGCAGGGGTCCCTGTGCCCACCATTGACCCTCCATCTGCCCCCTCCCCCATGGGTGCTTAAGACCTGAACTCACATTCTCATGCTTGTGGAAACTGGCAAGCACTTTTCTCACTGTGTCAGCAGCCTTTCCTCAAATTATTATTGTTATTGTTATTTTCATTGTTTGAATGTCTGTGTGCACTTGCCTGTGAGTTCCCATGGTGGTCAGAAGAGGATGTTGGGTGTCCTGCCCTGGAAAACCCTGACTTATTCCCTTGAGTCAGGGCTCTCACTGAACCCAGAGCTGGCCATTATCTTTGGTCATCAGGCTCCAATGATCCTTACCTCTCTGTCTGTTCTCGGGGCTTCTGCAGCCGTACCCAGCTTTTCCATGTGAGTGCTGGGGACCTGAACTCAGTGCTCTTGCCCACAGAGTCATCTCCCCAGCCTTTATTTTAAATTAATAGTAACAAAAAATGTTCATCACCCTAATTTCTGAACAGTCTGGAGAGCAGTAAATGAACACAAGATTAAGTTAAAGTAATTCATTATTTTCGATTTTTTGATTTTTGTAGTGTTGAGTTGGAGCTCAGGGCCCTGCCTGTGCCAAGCAAGTGCTCCACCACCGAGCTCCACCACCGAGCTCCACCACCGACCTCCCCCACCGAGCTCCACCTCCGAGCTCCACCTCCGAGCTCCACCCCAGCCCAAGTGGAGATTTTGCTGGCTGCACTTTTCTCTGTCAAGCAGCCCATGTTTAAGCTAAAAAAGATACTAGAAACTACACAAGATAATAATTTCGAGCCAAACAGAAAGTGAAAAACGATCTTCCTCTCATCATAGGAACGGCAGTGCTCAGCACAAATGCATAGACATATGTAGTGAGCTCTGAGCCCATTCTGGCTTGACTGGGGGCACAGTGCAGCATCCACTACCCTGTAAGTTTAGTGTGGTACTCAGGTGCTCCTGCAGTTCACTGTGGAGTGGCACATGCAGAGTGCGATGGCCTTTGGCACACTGGGACAGAAAGAAGGTGGGTTCCAGGTCGCAGACTCCCTAGGCTTCAGAACGGCTTAGGGAGAGGCCCACTAAGCCTGTAGGGCTAACTTTAGAAGATCAGGGCTGTGGAAATTTACCTGGAGGGG